>JAMKFB010000712.1:0-55416 GCA_036247105.1 Cirrhinus mrigala
ACACCTCACCAGAAACACGGCATGTCGTCATCCGTGACGAATGCAGGCGAGAGCCAATGAGCGTTCGATTTTTTTTCTGCCGTAAAACCTAGTTTCTTGATGCGGCACTATTTGAATTTGAAAAATGCACTTCAGCGCGGGTTTATTGCTGTTGCTGCTGGACTCGCTGCTCGGGATGGAGATGAAGATCGCCGGAAAAAGGCTTGAATTTGGGTCCGTTCTTCGCAATCGCATGGATTCTTAAGACCTGGATTGCAGCGCACATATAAAATTGTTTTATTTTGTACTTATGATGCGTGTTTGGTGTATTTTATGATTTCTGTTGTTAGTCACAGCATGTTGGAGAACGCCTATTGTGTCACATCACCTTAATATTACATGAATGGTTAAACAATTGCAGAAATGTTATTTATTTTAAGGGTTTAAAGTGTAGTCTTGTTTAACATTATGTAGGCCTATTCTTGGAAACATAAGGATTAACAATTTAATAATGCAATTGAAAACATAAGGGCACTGGTATTACAAATAATGAAATTAATGTCGCGATTTCAATATTCATAAATGATTCGTTTTTAGGTGTTGTCAATACGTCAGTATTGTACGTTTAAATGCTGAAAATACGTAAGTATTTGTACGTTTAGATGCTGTAAAAACGTCAGTATTGTACGTTTTAGTGTCTGGAAAAACGTAAGTAAATGTACATTTTGTAGAACCACATTTTACGTAAAATGCATACGAATTATCATGAGATCACGTTGGATATGATCGGGACGGCCTCGATTTGTGTGAGAGCAGATCGGGAGGTGCAAGATTTGATCTGTGAACGTCTCACATTACCAGATAATCCGTGCCGAATATCGGGATCGATCGAGGTCCTCGACAAGATTTCTCGGGAGGGGAAAATCGGGCTAAATATCCTGTAGTGTGAGCCCGGCTTCAATGATTCCCAGTTTGGATTAAAATGATTAAAGCAACAGTTTTTCAATAACGAAAAAAATATGTAAAAGTATGGTATTTGGGGTAAAAATCGCCCCCGCTGTTGGGGTTAAAAGGCACAATAATTTACAAGATAATTAATAGATTACTGACTTTTCCATTTGTTGACATGACATGGTTAGATTCAGATGTAAATATCATGTTATTTTGGGTGTCCACTATAGAGATAATCACCATGTTTATAATGAAACCATCATATTTAAAAACTAAAATTGTGATTCTGTATTTTAAAATGTTTTATATCAACATATTTTAATGACAGTAGCCTGTTTATTGATTGATTGATTGATTCTTTTATTTATCAAAATAGTCAGAAAATAGTACAAACGTTGCTAACGGGATTGTTTTGAACAAGTATTAACTTAATATTTATTAATACCATTATTTAAAAGAGAGAGAGAGAGAGAACAGAAAAAAAAAATTATATATATATATATATATATATATATATATATATATATATATATATATATATATATATATATATATTTAGCTAAAGTAGTCTACTGTGCTTTTTTGTCCCATGCTGGTGAGCCTTTTACCCCGTGATTGTGAAACATGAAATTCACTTACATGATTTTATGGTAAAAGTGTTATTTTTCATGTTAATCAGGTCAGTTTTGATCAAGAACAATGCACTGTGGCTTTAATCCAGTGTAAGCGGCGCAGCAAAAATAGACTGGCGCCGACACGATCGCGGCACTGCCGCATCTGCACTGTCAGAAAGAATGTACAGTTCTGTGGCTGGGGCGGTACCCTAAAGTACAACGTGAAAAGGTACAAATATGCACTTTTAAAGTACCTTTAAGGTAACAACATGTACCTTTAAGGTACCAATATGTACTTTCAAAGTACTAAAATGTACGTTTAAGGTACTAATATGTACTGTTTAAGGGTAGGTAAGGTACAAAGATGTACACTTTCACTTTTGTACCTTAGGGTACTGCCCCAGCGACAGAACTGTACCTTCTTTTCTGAGAGTGTGCTCTGCTCCTGCTATGCATGGGCGCAAAAAAAAAAAAAAAAAAAAAACGCGCTGCTTAAGTCCTGCTTATTGTGCGTTCACACCGCCGCCGGCGAGAGCGTCAAAGTGGCCGGAAGTCATTCATTTTTCAATGAGAGCCGGCGACGAGCTCCGGCGAGAAGCGGCGCGGCGCGTTTTGGGCGGTGTGGGCGTCGGGAAGAGTTGAAGTCAGGTCAACTTTATGGTAATGAGCTATGACGCTGTTCGGCGGCAACCAATCGGAATGTAGGAGTCCACCCCTTGAGAGGATTCCAGAGAATGCAGTCCTGTAAAACTTTGGTCCCGATCACATTAGTTCCCAAGCAAAATGATGCATGGACCAAGGTGTCTGAGATTGTTGATGAGCCTGGTGAGTTGCTGAGGGGGATTTACAAGATGGCTCCTTGATCGCACGCGTTTCGATGAGCTCTGCAATCCTAACAGTGTATTCTGACTTTCGTAACGTTGTTGCAAAGTAAATTTTGAAAAGTGAACTCAATTTGATATTGAGCCAAAGTGATTCGCCAAAGACCAACATGGGTGGAAAAAGGAAAAGTACTGGAAAGAAGGCTGGAAAGTTTGATCAGACTGTACATGCTAATATGGCTAGTATAACTAGCAGCAGTTCGCAGTCGACCGAAACTTCTGTTAAAGTATCTACGAGTGACTTGACTACAGAAAATTTTCACGATTATCTCAGACAGGACAATGAACCAGAAGAATTTATGCTGGCGGAAGAGGAATTTCCATGTCTCCCTGAAACTCCCTGTAAATCGCCAGCCCCCAAGCAACGCAGAATTGTGGATAAAGATACAACGGTCATTCTAGCGCAGATCTCGGATCTTTCTCGGCTGGTACAGAACGGATCGGACGCGCTAGAGAAGTTGGTGGAACGAAACTCGCGTGTAATAAATGAAATAAGAAGTCTGTGTTAACACAAAACAAATCACCGAATTAAAGGAAACGATTGAGTTTATCTGCGCCGACGTCACTGCTATGAAAACTCGACTGAAGCAAGCTGAAAAGAGTGCCGAGGAGCAAGAGAGACGTCTAACGTTGCTGGAGGGCTATTCCCGCAGATGGAATTTAAGAATTCAGGGGCTTCAAGAGAAAAATGGAGAAGATGTCCGTAGCGAGGTCATCAAAATATGCCAGTGTCTTTTGCCACAACATAAAGATAAACTGCCTGACGTCGTGGACGTTGCACACCGCCTTGGTCGTCACAAACCTGGAAGCATCACTCCTAGAGGAATCATATTCCAGTTCACATCACGATTTTTCAGGGATGCTGTCTGGCGTGCTGCCAAAGATGCCGAATTTCTGAAAAACAACCACCTGAGGATCACTGAAGACTTGTCTCCCGCCGACAGAGAAAGAAGGCTGAAATTATGGCCTACTGTCGAAAAAGCACGTAAGGAAAACAAGAAAGCTTTCTTCGTCGGTGGCCGTGCTTTTGTAGACGGCGTCAAGATTTCTCCACCCACTTGAACTACGAGGGAAGCCCTACTGTACTTAAGATGATTGGAACTGGAAGAAAATGTTTACATCCTCTTTAAGTGCAAAGGTACTTTCCTCATTTTGTTTAAAAAAAAAAAAAAATAAATAAAAAAATCTTTCCATTAAAAGGAAGGTACTCTCCTCTTTATTTTGTTTGAAGAGAAGGAGACTGAGACTCCAGTTCAGATGATTAGATACATTTATAAAAGAGGCATAATTTTCTGTGCATTGTAAAGGAAGGTATTCTCTTATTTTATTTTGTTTAAAGACTTGAATGAGATGGAGTCCAGTCCAAATGTTTTAATTTGTAAATTTATAAGAGGATGTAGGGGAAAAAAAAAAACAAACAAAAAAAAAAAAACTTTGCATTATTTAGGGATTGCTGTTCTCATCCCTGTACACACTTGCTGCAACAGCTTAAGATTTGCTATAACTTTTTATAGAAATCTTCTGGGTTATTATTATTTTTTTGTTTGTGTATTCTTTAGATCTCTGTTTTATGTCTTTATCCATTGTTTCTCAGAATTGCAGAGGGTTACGTAACATTGTTAAGAGGAAAGCCATTTTTTTGTACTTGAAGCATTTTAATACAGATTTCTGTTTCTTACAAGAATGCCATTCTGACACGCAAGATGTACATTTTTGGAGGTCACAGTGGGGACTAGATTTATGGTTATCTCACGGCACCACTCATTCTGCTGGGGTTTGCATTTTGAAAAATCGATTTAAAGGAAAAATATTAAGTTCTGAATGTGATACATCGGGACATTACATTTTACTTGCCCTTGAAATTTTAGACTCAACCTGTATTCTTATCAACCTTTATGGTTTCAACTTACAAAGAGAAAATAAGGCCTTTTTTGACATTAGGTGATCGGGTGTCTCATATGTTAGCCAAATACCCTAATTCTTCTTTGATCTTTGGAGGTGATTTTAATGTCGTCCTGGATAATAGGTTAGATAGATGGCCTCCTCAGGCTAGAAGTCTAAGTCCAGAGTATGTAATTATGTTTATGGAGAAATTTTCTTTAATTGATACATGGAGAAAATCTCACCCATCACAAGAATGCTTTACTTGGAGTAATAATTCTTTATCTAGTCAGTCCAGGATTGATTATTGGCTTACATCTAAGGATTTGGATAATATTGTTACTGATATAATACCATCCCCATTGTCGGACCGCAAGGCTATTTCAATCAGTGTTCTTTTTAGATTGAATGCAAATTTAACTCAAAAGTCTGGATACTGGAAATTAAATAATTCAGTACTTCAGCATAATGAAATAATCACTGGTATAGAAAAAATAATTTTGACTTATTGGAATAAGGCAAAAATTGAAAAAAAATATTGTAGCAATTGGGAACTTCTCAAATTTGAAGTAGGATTTTTTTTTAGAAAGTATTGTAGCGAGTTGGCAAAAAAAAGAAGATTTGAAGAGGAAATAATTTTGTTTAAAATGTCTACTTTGTTATCTAAAAGAGTAGAAGATTTGTCAGAATTCGATAAAGCAGAACTCAATGAACAAAAACTTAAACTAGAGGAAATTTACAAGCGAAAGGCCGAAGGAGCTTTTATAAGGTCTCGAAGGAAATGGCTGGAAGAGGGCGAAAAGAGCTCTGCTTACTTTTTTAGACTTGAGAGGCAACAAGCAAAAAATAATTATATTGGAAAATTGAGGATTAACGGTAATATTGTGGAGGACCCTAAAATTATTGCAGATTTTTGTTCTGAGTTTTATAGTAATTTGTATGCTTCTAATTTTTGTCAACAATCTACATCTGAGTTTCTTGAGTCCTTACGTAACATGAAGCAGATTAGCGATAAAGAATTCAATATATGTGAAGCCCCTCTTAGTTTACAAGAAATTACTGATGCCATTAACTCTTTGAAAAATAATAAGTCTCCGGGAACGGACGGATTAAGTGCTGAGTTTTATAAAGCATTAAACAAAATGTTAGCTCCTTTTTTGTTTGAAGTGTTTACAGAGAGCATAGATAGAGCCTTGCTTCCTCCGACTCTGTGTCAGGGACTTATAACTTTAATTTCAAAACCAAATAAAGACCCCTTGTTAACTGATAGTTGGCTGCCAGTTACATTGCTAAATAACGATTATAAAATCATTGCTTTGGTTTTATCCAAAAGATTAAAATGTGCTTTAAATAATTTAATTGATGTATGTCAATCTGGCTTTTTACAAAAAAGACACATATTTAATAATATACGTCTGGTTTTAGACATTTTAGATTATGCTGACTTTTTCTCTAATGATAGTTTTATTCTCTTCTTAGATTATTATAAAGCCTTTGACTCCCTGGAGCATGAGTTTTTGTTACAGACCCTTCATAAGGTGGGATTTGGTGACTTCTTTTGTAGGTCTATTAAAATGCTTTATACTAATTGCAATAGCTCTAAAAAAACTCGCAGCGGTACCCCTGCTAGATTTACTCTGAATCGGGGAGTCAGGCAGGGATGCCCAGTCTCCCCGTATCTGTTTCTGATAGCCACCGAACTTCTCAATTTGTATATCAGAGAAAGCCCTTTAAAAGGAATAACTGTTGATGGTACTGAAGTGGTAATAAGCCAGTTAGCTGATGACACTGTTTTGTTTTTAAAGGATGCCTCTCAGGTTGCTGTAGCATTAGAGACTCTTAAGCCCTTTTCTAAAGCATCAGGTCTTTCTCTTAACATTAACAAATGTGAGCTGCTTCCAGTTGGTAATTGCCTGGAATCTTCAATTAGTAATATTCCTGTAAGAGAGAGTGTTACTTATTTGGGAGTTAAAATAATTAAAGATGATAAAATTAGATGCTCCTCCAATTTTTTTCCGATTATAGAAAAGACACGCAAGGTGTTGAATCATTGGTTGCAAAGAGATTTAACACTCAAAGGCAGAGTTCTGCTCTCTAAGGCAGAAGGCATTTCTCGATTATCATATGGACAAACGATTTCTGTGGACAAACACACATGTAAGTTAATTGACGGCATGTTGACAAAATTCTTGTGGAAAAACAAAATTCATTACATTAAGAAATCCGTAATTCTGAATTCATATGATAAGATGGTCTGAATTTTATCGATTTTAGCTCTCTAAACAGTAACTTTAAAATAAATTGGCTAAGACAATATCTTCAAAATCCTTCGTCTGTCTGGAATATAATTCCTCGGTTTATTTTCTCTCATTTGGGTGGGTTAGAATTTCTTTTAATGTGTAATTATAAAATAGAAAAACTTCCAATTAAACTTTCTAAATTTTACCAACAAGTACTTGCTACCTGGAGTTTTATTTATAAACACAATTTTTCCCCTCAAAGTTTTCTCATCTGGAATAATGCTAATAGTTTATATAGAAATAAATCTCTGTTTTATCACAATTGGTTTAGTAACAGGTTGTTATTAGTAAGTCAGTTATATAATAATGAAGGGACTTTACTTACGTTTAAAGACTTTATCTCAAGATACAATATACCTGTTACATTAAAAGAATTCAAGGTGCTTACTAGGGCCATACCTGCAGGTATGCTTTTTAAAAGCAGTGTATGGACAACAGCACTTCATGTCGATCCTCCTAGACCTGAACATACCTCAGTTGGCTCTATCTGTTTCTCTGGGTTTAAACCTAATAACTATAAGATTAGATCCCTGTTTTTAAATAAGAGTATTTCTTCACCTTCTGTAATTTACTACTGGAACAGTATCTTTAATAATGTAAACTGGTCTCAAGTTTGGGCATTACCTCAAAAATTTCTCCTTTCAAATAAGGCTAAAGAAATCTCATATAAATTAATCCATAGAGTTTATCCTACAAAAGAATTTCTACAAAAATTTAAAATTGATACTGATTTAAAATGCTCTTTTTGTGAATGCTCCAGTGAAACAATCTCTCATCTGTTTTGGTCCTGTCAGTATACCCAGCATTTTTGGAATAATGTGAAAGTTTTCATTGATGGTAATATTTTAAAAACATTTTCTTTCCTTATCTTATAGACATGTGATTTTGGGTTATTTTATTAAAGATCGTTCTTTAAAGGATGTTTGTTTTATTATAAATAATATATTATACATTTTATTTTTATGTAAATTTCACATTCATAAATGCAAGTTTACAAAGCACAAACCTCTTTTTTTAGTCCTTGAAAAAGAGATTAAAATGTATATAGATGTGATGTCAAAATCTAAAAATAGTTAAGCAGTTAAAACGATTAATATATGCTCATCCCTTAACATTTTTACATAAAATAAGGTTATTTAATGGTGCTAATCTGCAAAGTATATTTCTGTATTAACATTTCATTGTAATATCATATGGAATGTAAATATTTGTGTAAGATATATTTGTCAGTAAACTGCTTATGTACCCTCTCTTGTTTTTTTTTTTTTTTTTTTTTTTTGTTTCTTTTCTCCTCTTCTTGTTCCTTGTTCCTTTATTCTGAGGCATGTGAAATGTGTTTTGTTATACAGTGAGTTATGGCATTGTACATGCTATTTGTTGTTAATAAAGCATTGAAAAAAAAAAAAAATAAATAAATAAATCCTGCTGAGTTGCTGATGTGCATTAACGTTATATATTTTCTGTAAATAAGCGGGAATTGCATATGCTAACTTTAGTGCCAGAGCATGCAAAACAGTGTCTCTGCTGAAAAATATTTCTGACATATCCACACAAAATTTTGACATCTGATAGAGAGGAGGTGTATGTCACATATTTTAAAATAAAAGCAGTCACCTCTGCCTATTTTTTTTTTTTTTTTTTTTTTTTTTCTGCAAGTAAAAACAAAAGTGTTCTATACCTGGTCTCCCCTGTGGTATTGTCAATAGAGAAAAAATAAAGATAAATGTCATTAGGCTTAAATATATACAGACAGTGGCTGTATAGTTGATTGGTTTATTTCGTTAGCAAACATGTGGTGTAGTGGAGGGTATACGCAGCTATACGGCATATATCCATTTTATCAGTCGGCTTTGCGTTTACCCACTTTGAAATCCCCTCTGATGCGCATCATTCAGTAAGCTAGTGTCCTGCATTAGCCAAAATCATGACAGTCCAGCACATCCAGTCATATGTGAATAAATCCAAATATTCGCTAAAAATACCCAGTAAAGACTCCGGCTTCCTTTGAAATATGTTTGAAGATTGAGCCTGATGCGCCCGCGCCCGCTCAGTCCTCCTCCACCCCATAGGCTGCCTGTTCTCAGGGATTGCGGAGAGTCACGTCCAGATGTCAGAAAGTTAAAAGCTTGCGTATATACATGTGCATATATAACTAATGCATATACCCACTTCTCCAGGCACCACTATACCACTGCATGTAACTACAATTAAATTCAATTTCTTACTTTCACTCAAAAAAATCATGAGGTTAACTTACACTATACTTGTGGTCAGTCTGCACAAGATCAACATGCTTGTTTGCTTTGCGGCCGCTTTAAATACAAGACCAAGCGTTCGATCGTCAGAGCGTCAACGAATCTCAGCGTTGTTGGCAGGGCGGCCAGAGCGAATTTTGACGGTTACTGACGGCGCGTTTTGGACGGTGTGGGTGTCGGGGAGAGTTGAAGTCAGGTCAACTTTATGGTAATAAGCTACGACGCGGTTCGGCGGCAACCAATCGGAATGTAGAAGTCCACCCCTTGAGAGGATTCCAGAGAACGCAGTCCTGTAAAACTTTGGTTCCGACACATTAGTTGCCAAGCAAAATGATGCATGGACCAAGGTGTCTGAGATTGTTGATGTGCAATTAACGTTATATATTTTATGTAAATAAGCGGGAATTGCATGCAAAACAGTGTCGCTGCTGAAAAATATTTCTGACATATCGACACATACTGGATTAAATGAAAAATACGTGTTGTAGAGAGCTGCGGCGAAAAAAATTGACATCTTATGGAGACGAGGTCTATGTCACATATCACATATTTTAAAATAAAAGCAGTCACCTCTGCTTATTTATTTTTTTTTTTTTTTTCTGCAAGTAAAAACAAAAGTGTTCTATACCTGGTCTCCCCAGTGGTACTGTCAACAAATTGCTTAGCTGGAGAAAAAAAATAATGATAAATGTCATTAAGCTTAAATATATACAGACGTGGCTGTATAATTGGTTTATTTCGTTAGCAAACATGTGGTGTAGTGGAGGGTATACGCAGCTATACGGCTTTGCCTATACCCACTTTGAATATTTCATGAGGTTAACTTACACCCTAACGTTACTTGTGGTCAGTCTGCAGTGCACAAGATCGACATGTTTGTTTGCTTAGCGGCCGCTTTAAATACAAGACCAAGCGTTCGATCGTCAGAGCGTCAACGAATCTTTCTACGGCGTTGTTGGCAGGGCGGCCAGAGCGAATTTTGACGCTCTCGCCGGCAGCGGTGTGACGCACAGTTAGGCGTGCAATGTGAAACCGACGTGAGATCTTTAAGAGACAGCGGTGTAAACCTGCAGCCGCTGATCGCGTCATAAATGTTAAAGGTGCAATAGATGATTGTCTTCAGAAACTTTTTTGTTATGCTGGTCGAAAGCCTCTTCACATTTCGACAGCAATCATTAAATTAAGTGGTCTAAATGTATTTATATATTCTGTGGAAGGTGTAAGACCAAGAAATGTTCGTCCAATCGAAATGCTTGGTCCAACCCAGATAGCAAAATTTGGGCCACAACCTTGCTTAAGTTCTGGCCCAATTCTGGCTGGGTGCCTGGCTCAAAATTGGCCCACACACTGAAAACCGACTCAAACAATTTCCTCTGGCCCAGATGTGGCCCACACCCTGTAAAACAACTTATTTATTGACGTGGCCCAGATCTGGCCCGCATACTTTTTTTTTTTTCTTTTTTTTTTCTGTACTTTATGTGGCCCAGGTCTGGCCCAGACAATTTAAGGCAGATCTGTCTGAGACTCGGCTTGGTCCCCAGACATGGCTCAGAAACTGCTAAATGTAATTCAGCAGAGAAACACACATACAACCATTTAAAAAGATTAAAAAAGGTTTCAATTATAAAATTACCAAATACTTTAATATAAATATATAAAATTAACACACTTTTTAAACCGCAAAACAGTAATATCCTATATGTTATATATTATATATATTATATCTATATATATATTATATATATGTATTTATTGTATGTGTGTGTGTGTGTGTGTGTGTGTGACCCTGGACCACAAAACCAGTCATAAGTGTAAATTTCTTGAAATTGAGATTTTCACATCGACTGAAAGCTGAAAAGCTTTCCGTTGACCTATGGTTTGTTAGGAAAGGACAATATTTGGCCGAGATACAACTATTTGAAAATCTGGAATCTGAGGGTGCAAAAAATTCTAAATATTGAGAAAATCGCCTTTAAAGTTGTCCAAATGAAGTTCATCGCCTTTAAAGTTGTCCAAATGAAGTTCATAGCAATGCATATTACTAATCAAAAATTAAGTTTTGATATAATTACGGTGGGAAATTTGCAAAATATCTTCATGGAACGTGATCTTTACTTATGTTTGACGCACTCCTTCAGTAAATATGATAAAACAGAGATATGTATTAGGATGAGCCTTTATGCAACAGAGGAACATTACAGGTTTACAGATAAACGTATAGCTGTAAGATAAGCTGTCTTAAACACATAAAAACATCTTATCTCTCAAAGTACCTGCAGCTGTTAAACTGGTCATAGTTTTCGTTTTACTAATGTACTAAGACAGTGATATTATTTTAAGGGTTCACTTTATTGGTCCATCTTTTTAGTCCATAATATTTTGATGAATGATTAATCAATTTTGTTAATCAAATCTAAAGAAAATTATATTTTCACTAGCCCACTGTAACAAAGCACAGACTAAACAAACACATATTCACAAGCCTTTATGCTAAATGGAAATACTTGCGTGACTTCCTGAGATAAACGTATCTGTAAGATGAACAAAACAGGTTAAACCACACCACCTGCAGTTTTCACGTGACGCTATAGGTCTACCCTTACAGAAATGGTAACTGACAAAAAGATTTTTTTCTGTTGCCCACCGGTTATTTTTATTTATTTATTTAATTATTTTATTATTTTTTTTTAACAATTTTTTGTTAACAAATTCAATACACACTTTCTTGATTTATATATATATATATATATATATATATATATATATATATATATATATATATATATATGCCAGCAGACATAATATGACTGCACTAAATTGCATGTTAAGCATTTTCCCATGAAAAAAAAATATTTTAAAATAAATACCTAATACCTCTTGTAATGTTATATTACAAGAGAAAATTCAGTAAACATCTATTCAAAATGTCATGTTAAGCATTTTCCCACTGAAAATCTTTATAAAGTAATGCTTAACGTTATATGTGGCATGTGCAATTGAGAATGCTTAAACATTTTGCAGCTTTTTTTTTTTTTAACTTCTATTATTTACAATTTGTTACTGTGATTAGTTAAAAATATAAGTTACTGTAATTAATACATGACAAATATTACCCATATTACCATATTATAGCCTAGTAATTTATTAGCCATTTACTTAGTTATTTATCCAAACTACAATTTAAGTTAAATACAGATACTTAATGATATATATATATATATTTTATGAAAGTTTAGTTTCTTAGTCTTCAGTTGTGCTGTCTTGGATCCAGTTTGAACTTATTTTTACATATTCTCCAGCCAAAAATTACAGTAATCAGTAATTAAAGGGTTAGTTCACCCCAAAATGACTCCCTCATTTTGTTCCAAACCCGTAAGACCTTTGTTCATCTTCGGAACACAATTCAGGATATTTTTTATGAAATCCAAGAGGTCTCTGACCCTCCCATAGACAGCAAGGGTACTACCATGTTCAAGGCTCAGAAAAATACCAAGATAAACAGCAAAGGAATCCTTGATTTCACGAAGCTACGAGAATTTTTTTTTTTTTTGCCCAAAGATAACAAAAATAATGACTTTATTCCACATTTTCGTCTCCACTGCATCACTTGTGGACACGCGTTCACAAGAGCACCACGACGCATGCGTGTGGCGGCGCTGACCCAGACCAATAGATTTCAATAGTTTTCATACGTGCGTCTTTCTCTGCGTGTAAACAAGGCACGGTACATGTGTTCAACGACATAACGCCGGATCTGGGTCAGCACCGGCACCGTCACATGCATGTGTCGTGGTAACGTACTCTCGTGAACGCGCATGTGACGCAGTAGAGATGAAAATGTGGAATAAAGTCATTATTTTTGTTTTCTTTGCACACAAAAAGTATTCTCGTAGCCTCGTAAAATTACAATTGAACCACTGATGTCACATGGACTACTTTGCCATTAATCTTGGTACTTTTCTGAGCCTTGAATGTGGTAGTACCCTTGCTGTCTATGGGAGGGTCAGAGACCTCTCGGATTTCATTAAAAATGTCTTATATTGTGTTCCAAAGATAAAGAAGGTCTTACAGGTTTGGAACAACATGGGTGAGTAATTATTTGCAGAATTTTCATTTTTGGGTGAACTAACCCTTTAACTGAAACAACCATTGCAAAACACAGTCATGCCAGCATGTTACTGTAAAAAGCCTGGTAAGGTCTAACATTTACTGTAAGCTGTATGTTTTTTTTGCATTCTTCTTTGATTTTACAGCATGCAAATATGTACACATAGGTCAGTTAGCAGAAGGAGACCACTTGTAAATGTTGTAGAAAGAATTAATACCTAAAAATAACCTAGATGCCATTAGAGCACATTTTAGTCAATAGGAAAACAGCAAATCATGAGCAGGGCTGCAGGTGCAGTGTTAGCACCCCCTGACTGTGGAGCTGAAGCAAGCGGAGAAATTCCTCTGGCATGGAGTGAACACCAACTTTAGGTCCTTTGTTGTCAAAATAGTGATGTGGAATTGACTGCATCTCCAGATTGATATCAAATGGCCAGAATCCATAAACATGCACATGATCACACAGCTCTAGAGCCACATTAATTAACATAAAACCTGTGGAGAGTCTTCTCCCTTTCAGACCACGGCCTTTCCAGAAATGGTCCAGTGCCTTGAGGTAGCTGGAGCTGAAGAAGACGACCCGCAGCTGAGGACTCGGTGGCCAGAGTGCTTTAAGAGTGATGACTGACCCTCGAGTGTTTAACGGGCTTCCAAATGCAGGCATGATTAGAGATGCATTACCATACACACGCACACGCTGCATTAGTGGACCTGGGTTCTTTTGTGCATTTCTGTAACTGCAGAGACACAAAACCATCAACATATTAAAACGCACTCATTGGACCTTATAGACAGACATTCTAGCACACATAACAATGTAGTTCCCAACACCTACTGAGCTGCCTTGCTGTCTACTGTCTACAGCTGCCTTCTGAGAAATCACTGTAACTGGTAATTCTAACTGGAAATCTCTAGTTATTGCAACAACTCTGTGCATCATATAAGCAGAAATACACAGAATGCATCAAATACGCAGAAGACTTGAATGATTTCAACAGTGCCTGTTCTCTTTTTATTGCTTCTGGGAAGTATTTTAAAGGATTAAAATAATAAAGTTAGAAGTAAGATATAAGGTGAATTACAACATTACAAACTTCAAGTTGAAAAAAAAAAAATATTTGAAAATCTGGCAAAAAGACAAGGTTGTGTACTTAATGACTAATGAGGGAAGGAGCTACAATCCCATTTGACAGTCAAATTTAAGTCAGTATGAAAGGGAAGCTGCCATCACATTTTTCATTCCTGTTTTGACATATGGTGACATGTCCAAGTTTCCCATCACACCAGGAAACATACAGACAAAGATAACAGATGTCGTTGCAAGAGGTATGTGAAGTTAGTTTGGGTAAAGTTCACGAGGACACATGAATTAAAAATATGATATGATCCAGTATTATAATGAATAAATAATTTATAATAAACACTGCAGTGACTGCATTCCATTAGCAAAATTGTTTTACTGATTGATTTTTCAGGGTGTGGAGGACTGATCCTGTTTTCTAAAATATACAACTAATTTCTATAAATAAATCAGTCATACAAGCACAGTGTTTTCATTAAAGTGTATTGTGAATAATTATTACAGTCTTCACTGTGTTTTTCACTATGAAATATGGTCTGGAAAATCTACAGAGAATTGTGGAATTTTAAAAGGAAAATGTGTAGAAACACTGTTTGAGAGTGGGCGGAGCTGAAGATTTTTTTTTTTTTTTTTTTTGCTTGTACATGTTGTGGATGACATGAGAAATGAGTAAAGTCATTTTTTGGGTAAACTATGCCTTTAACAATCTGCTATTTGTAAGCAACACACTAGGTTTTATACTCACTATAAGAAAAATAATACAAATAATTATATCAAATCTAACATTTCTAAATTGTATATTGCTAATGGTTTCTCACCCTCTCAGGATCTGACTGGGATTGACTGTGATTAGATCAGTCTTTAGTCCAACATCACTGTCATTAATGGGAGCCATGTTAAACCTGCAACAAACAGGGGAAGGTTCACTGGTTATTCATTCAAAATACAAATGTTCACTATGCTATGCTAAAAAGAAACTTTTAACAAGGGTAAAGTCTTTGATGATGTGTGCTTCTGATATTTCTATAATGGTGCCATAACGTGTGTAAGCATATAGTAAGGTACTGTAGTTCTACCTGATGACATAGTCAGCACTGTCAATCTCTTTTCCACAATTACTGTTCTTCAGAATCCCTCCACTGCCCACCACAACACACCGACCCAGATGACGCTTACTCCAGGGAAAAGCCTTCAAATCAAAGGAATGAGTCCATTAAACACATTATATACCATTTCAGTACTGTACATGATATTGAGAACAACCTGTTATCTATATGTCACAGCTGATTGTATTGTATTGCAGATTTCATATTAAGGGAGCAGGTGATCATTCTGGCTGTAAATGACACATACCTCAGGCAGCAATTTGTGAAGTGCTTCATTCATTTTGTAGTTAGGATATACGTCAGATTCATAGGGAATTATCTGATGCACAGCTGTGTTTTGCTTTGTCAGGTATAAATAGCCTGTGGCATTACAACAGGAAAGCAGCAATGCTCTTATGTAGAGAGGAAGAGAGAGAGCAAAATATGGTTTAAAATGTATAATTTAAAATTTCACCTGTCCTGCAATGTTCTAGTGTAAAATTATCACTCTTTTCCAAAAACTAGTGAGCTGCCAGGTAACATTTTAAAGTTAATCAGAAAGTAACATCTCACTCTCATTCTCAGATCACAGCAGAACAAAAAAATTAATTCATATGGGTTTGAAATGAGTGGGTGAGGAGATTAAAGATTAGGTGAAGATCTAATATCTGAAGAAAGCTTTCTATAAGAGAGGCAGGACTGTAAGAAGGTGATTCAAGAGCCATCTCAAACCCATGTCTCCACATCTCAGTCTTTTACTATCAGTCATCTATATAACAGTTCAATTTTTGGTCCAAATTGTAAGACAGCCTTGCATGTATTGTTCAATTGTCACTCATTTTACACTGTAAAATATCAGATGAATGAAGAAATAAATAAAATTAAAATTATATATATATATATATATATATATATATATATATATATATATATATATATATATATATATATATATATATATATTTTATGTCAATTTGTAGGCAAACTCAAAAGACAATTTTGCCATGGATTCCTTGCAGAATTTTCTCTGGGATTTAAGAATAGCGAATTTGAAGCAGAAAGCAGTTCAAGAGCTTTTGGAACAGAGTGTATGTGCTGGTGTGTGATATGGTGATTATTCAAGCACGCTTACATGAGCGAAAGACCGACAGAGAGAGAGAGAGAGAGAGAGAGAGAGAGAGGAAGATTTACGCACCTATTTAGCTCCTTCTGGGTGATATCGGACTTGTATGGGCAGCTCAATAACTCGGAGACTTTCTCAGAGAAGCTCATCATATCAGTGCTAAAATTAATGCTAACAAACAAAGAGCATTTATGTTCTATAAAAAAATAAATAAATTGTAAGTGATAATTAAGAATAATCCATAAATAATAGGCTAATCCATAGGGTTTTCAACTGATGAAAATGTTTAACTGAATGAATTACACGAATGTGTTGCATGTATATGAAGTGTTGGACTCACCTTGCTGGAGTGAGGACGGAAAATGTCTGACGGACTGTTGCACAGCGCACCTGTGAAAAATCATTTCTCGTCCCATCGCTCATGAAAAAGAGCAACAAACATCTCACAAACACACTCATAACAAACAATATTAGACTAAATTAATATTTGTCAAGCGTAATTAAAAATGTCAAGCGTTTGGGTTTTTATTTAACATTTTATTTTAATTAAACTACATCAAAGTGCAATTGCCTATTACAGTTCTGTTCGTCGAAGTTTGTAAATTACGTGTTTTTTTTTTTTTTATACAATGATTAAAATTGTTCAGATAAGCTGGGAAATTAAGTTTCGGTGCAGCTCAGGTCGTTTAATAGAGCATAAAAACATTGCTTGTTAATGTGTGTTCATGTTTTAGATAAAAAAAGACCGATTCGCAACAGACTACAAGTAGCTGATTATTATCTCAAAATAACAAAGGCTGATCTGTATCGAGGGTAAAGACATTTATTTATGAGTACAAATTTAAATGTTAGGTCTGATTAATCATAGAAACCTGTGCGATTGGTTATAATAATAATAATAATAATAATAAGAAGAAGAAGAAGAAGAAGAAGAAGAAGAAGAAGAATATAGCGAAGTGTTACGTGATGACAGAAATGGCGGACATATTAAAGCTAAGACCCAAATGACAAATGACACCATAAACCGTAAAAACAACAGTTCAGGTTTTGCTATTGACAAAAACGAACGATAAACTTTATTTATAAACCTATAAATAATCTCTTCCTTACCCAAAAGTGCTGTGCTCTCTGTAATAGACCAAAACCACGCAATTCAATATTATTGCAACGGTAAACAGACTCAAGATCCATTTAATATACGCCATATTCATCTGTAACATTGACTAGTGTAAGGACAACAGGTGAAGGTTCGGGGGGGGGGGAGAGAGAGAGAGAGAGAGAGAGAGAGAGAGAGAGAGAGAGAGAGAGAGAGAGAGAGAGAGAGAGAGAAAGAGAGCTTGTCTGAATACGCTTCGGAAATGTCCATAAAATTACCATATAATGTCCAGACAAGACTTTTTTTTTGGTCTTCAGCGTAAGTTATTGATTTGTGATTACACATTTTAATGTTAGGTGTGGTTAATCACAAAAACCTGTGCAATTAAGTAGTTTAACAATAATCCAGTGAGACATTATGCTATTGCCCACCACCACTAATAAAACTGCCCAAAAGAAAAAAAAAAAAAAAAAACAAACAAACACACAAACAAACAAAAAACATCCACCTTTTCCAAAGAGGTGGATAAAAGCTAGTTATGTTTTCGTCAAATTGTACTACATGCAAACACGCAAATTTCGACAGTTCAGTATCAGTGTGACACGCTACCTGATAGAAGCATACAGACTGTAAAATAATAATAATAATAATAATAATAATGTATAAATATGTAAAAGATAGAAGTGACAAAAATGATATAAAAGCAAAGATATAATGGTATTGCTATCCCTCTGCCTCACCCCCAATGCTACTCCACCAACACACCATATAAAAAAAGGCCAACCAAAAATAAACATTTTTATACAATGCCAATTAAACGCTGAAAAAACTACATTACAAACAACAGTAAAATCAGAAATGGATTTTCACACTCCAGATCATGTGACAAAAGAGACTGGTCTGAGATTTGTGATCCTGGTTCAGGTGCATTAATCCATGCAGCGTTTTTCAGAATGTCAACACACACTATTAGTCCATATCAGAGTCATAGGCGGGAGTTTCACTTTTATGTGTGGGGGGACACCCACTGGCAGACGAGCCAGCAGCACTTTTTTTTTAGCCCATATGTTCTATATTTCATATATTTATGTAATATATATTATGCATTAAAATATATTTTAAATTAACAATGACTGCTGTACAAAGAAAAAAAAAAAAAAAAAAACAAAAACAAAAAAAAAAAAAAAAAAAAACATAACGTTACCTATAATGCAGAGAGTTGTTGGGATAGTCGGTGTTGATGATGTTCTGCAACACCGGTTACGCCCATCGCGGCGCCGACCCTCACTGTCCTTTTGATTTTTTTTTTTTTTTTTTTTTTAATAGGTATAAAAATAATTGAGTTCAGTTAGAGAACAGACACTGCAAATAAAACTGAACGCGGCTGCTCAGTGCAGAGTGACGAACTGACCGATAAGAAGAGTGAGGTCAGGTGAAACAGACAAGACGATGGTGGAAGATTTAGTTTAGAAACTAAACCCAAAAGCGCCTGTTTGGCAATGTTTTTCATTTTGAAAAGCCTGTTGACTTTTGCCGTTTACCTGTGGTGATTTGAACATTCGTTTCTTATTTATTTGGTTCTACAGTGTTTGCTGATTTTTACTTTATTTAAACTTTGTGTAATTTCTTTCTTATTCGTTTTGCTAATAAATGTTCGACATTTCTTATTTGGTTCCACAGTGTTTACCGATTTTCAGTTTTGTAATGTAGCCCAAGTTATTTGTTATTTTATATTACTGCACTACTTAGAGGCCCCGCAAAGAAGGAGATGGGGCCCCTCCCACCGGCAGCGATGTCATGCACGAAAATTCATCACTGGGCACCAACTGACATTGAAGTATTTTTTTTTTTTTTTTTTTCAGGATATTTTAAATGTTTGCTGTATAGTTAAAACATGCTACTTGTAAAAAAATATTTTTTAAAAACATAGGTCTCATTTAGTTATCACATCCAGAAATAGCTGATGTAGGCTAAAATACCGGTAGCCTAAATCAAAATGTTTACAAAGATTATAAACACAACTAGGCTTTTATTTTATTCCCTTCTCTTCGCACCAAATTATCCATAACATTAGCCTTCACAAAGTGTAATGACCACTTGCCCCTTGTTGTTTTATTTTAAGGCGTCACTAGAGGGCGCAAGGGAACTTAAGGTTAGAGCTGCGGTACAAGAGAAGAAAGGTGGCATGTGCGTTGTATAGTGCTCGCTTCAGAGCAGCATTTAGAGTTTATCATATTGTGAAATTGTTTTTAGCCCCCCTTTTTTCTTGGCAATAGCAGGACGAGGTACGTTAAATTTATAATGTATTTCATGCTGTTGTGTTTACTTCTTATTTTGCGGAAAAGTAATCCTGCTTGAGTGCATGACGCTGTTTAATGCTGCCAAGTTTATATTGTCACATATTGCATACGTACTGCTGGAGTTTAATTTTATTGCACCAAGGCTTAATAAAACTGCAAACACCCGTCAAGACTCTCTGCCTTATATCCTTGATGTGCCAAAGGGGGCCGCTACAGTAAAACTCTCCGCTGCTACTTCGTTGTGCGAGTGCGACGGGAGGCTGCATCTGCTTATATCGCAACGCTGCTGTTCCAACGAGTGGATGACGCGACGCTACATCTGAGGTTTTCACAACATCGCTGCTGTTTCTTCGCGCGATTGAGACGTGCCGCTGCATCGGAGGCTTTCATAACATCGCTGCTGTTTCATGATTGCATCGTCTGAGCAAGAGACTGATTATGATGTCCGATGGTAAACGTGGAACCATTTGCACACATCAGTGATAAGTCAACAACAACACACGGTGCGCTAAGAGTAAGCTCCGGAAAGGGAAAGATAAGTGAAATAAGCTGCAGATACATTATCTTCTTCCTTGTGAGACTGTGTTGAAACTAAAATATTTAAAGAGACACCACCTAATATTTGGGTGAACACACAGTGAGAAACATAAAGATCTTAAGTCATTGACTTTTATATTTTGTTTCACAGTTCACAAATTCACAGAACCTACAGATTAGAGTCAGATGCAGAATTCCAGTCACAGATTTCCTCCAAGGTTTCCGGTAAGAAGGCTGAAGCAGAAGATGAACTTGCTGCCAAGGTTGAGCAGGCAAAGGCCATACAAGAAATTCATGAGCAGCAAGCAAAATTACGCCAAATGGAGAATGACTGGAAACTGAGAGAAGCTAAAATGCTAACAGAGATCAAAGAGAAAGAAGCAGTAATGTGCTTAAGAATAGAGGAGGAGAGAACAAAGCTGGAGCGGCTGAATGCAGCAAAGGAAGTCAAAGTAGCAGCAGCTCGCAGAAGGGCATACAATGATGTCGAGAGCTATGCTGGAGAGTTTCCGGAGGGATGAGAACATGAAGCTGACATCAAACCCCAGCTTGATCCTGAAGCAGAGTCATTTCATCCACAGCAAATGTTTCCTGAAATGCGGAATACTCAAGAGTCAGTGGACGTAGTCCAAGCACTAGTGAACTTTCTAAGTATAAGTCAACTGCCTATTCCAGAGCCAGCGACCTTCAGTGGTGATCCTTTGAAATTCATTGATTGGAAATTGTCCTTTTCGACACTCATTGACCGTAAATCAATTCCAGCGGGTGAAAAGATGTTCTACTTGAAAACCTATCTTGGTGGAGAGGCCAGAAAGGCAGTTGAAGGATTCTTTTATCGAAACTCAGAAGATGCATATAAGGGAGCCTGGAAGGTTCTCAAAGAGCGGTATGGAAATCCTTTCATTGTCCAGAGAGCCTTTCGCGAAAAGCTCATGAAGTGGCCTAAGATAGTTAACGACCCGGTAGCCCTGCGTGAGTTTAGTGATTTTCTACAGGGCTGTGTAGAAGCCATCCCACATGTGAGGGGTTTAACCGTTCTAAACGACTGTGAGGAGAATTACAAACTACTCAAGAAATTACCCACTTGGATTGTGAGAAACTGGAATAAGATTGTGGTTGAAGAGTTGGACTCGTCGGGGGACTTCCCAAATTTTAAGCGATTCTCAGAGTTTCTGCAAAGAGAATCTAAGTTAGTATGTAACCCTGTTACCTCTTCGCTTCTGATGAGCGTCAAGGCTTCTGACGAGAGATACCCCAAAAGAGCAAAGGCTTTCCATACAAGAGTTCAAGTTAAGGGTGCAACACACCAGAGACCAGAATTTCAACAAGAATTACAATGTCCTGTTTGCCAGAGTAAAGCCCACAACATTGTTAAATGTCCCAACTTTGCAGTAAGATCCATAGATGACAAAAGATCTTTTATTTGGGAGAACCACCTCTGTTTTGGATGTTTGAAGAAGGGGCACATCACCAAAAACTGCAAAAGACGACACAAGTGTGGTGTGTGCGGCCTAAGCCACCCAACTTGCTTACATGAAGATCGAGATAAAAACAATGTAAAGACACTGAGGTCAAATCCTGAAGTAGAACATTCAAATCAAGAAACACAAACAGTTATGTCTCATGCCCTGACCCAGCATGTTACTGCACCTCTAGTATCATTCCCGTCTTCATCTCCATTGCAGAGGAGCCGCAAAATGAAATTCTCACATATGCGCTATTGGATACTCAAAGCGATACGACTTTCATTATGAAAGACTTCCTTGAGGAGCTACACGTAAACTGTGAGGAAGTGAAGTTGAAGCTTAGTACCATGACTACTACCGATACACTTACCACAAGTCACAAGATTAGAGGCCTAAGGGTCAGAGGACTCCAGGGTGAGAAATACATTAGGCTTGTGGAACCTGATACTTGCGATTTTATTCCTGTGGACAGATCTTACATACCAACCAAGAAGACTGTCTTGCAGTGGCCTCACCTCAAGCGCATAGCCCATGAGATGCCTCCTCTTCAGAGCTGTGACATAGGGATGTTGATCGGTTACGATTGTCCTTCAGCCTTAGCTCCTTTAGAGGTTATCATGGGTGGTGACGACGAGCCCTTTGCACAGAAAACAAGTATTGGATGGAGCATCATAGGCCTTTGTAATCCTCATCTCGACAGACAAGGTAATCAAAGTTTTGTGCATCGAGTTTCAGTGAAGGAAGTGTTAGTCCCATCTGCAAACGATGTCCTAAAGGTGTTAGAGTCAGACTTCAATGAAAGGCATCCTGAGGACAAACACGTGTCTCAAGAAGACATTCGGTTCATACGCCTTCTCAGTGATAGCGTTCAGCAGAAAGAGGATGGACATTATCAGCTGCCCCTTCCCTTCAAGAGTTGCAGTGCTCCTTTACTGCCCAACAAGAAGAAGCTTGCAATGGCATGACTGCAACACCTAAAGAAAAGACTGAAGAACAACCAACAGTATTATGAAAGTTACAAAACCTTCATGGAAGAAATGTTCAACAAGGGGGAAGCAGAACCAGCTCCTACGCTTTCTGAGGAAGAAATAGCGTGGTACATACCCCATCACAGTGTTCTCCACCCTCAAAGACCTGACAAGTTGAGGGTGGTGTTCGATTGCTCTGCAAAGTTTCGTGGTGTTTCCCTAAATGACACACTTCTTACTGGCCCAGACTTGATTAACTCTCTGGTGGGAATCCTTAGCCGCTTTAGGAGAGAAACCGTCGCTGTGACATGCGACATCGAAAAGATGTTCCATCAATTCTTTGTTCCCCCTAAGGAAAGAAATTACCTGAGATTCTTATAGTGGGAAGACGGAGATCTGGGAAGTGAACCGCTAGAATACAGAATGGCTGTGCATCTTTTCGGCGCAGCTTCGTCTCCTGGATGTGCCAATTTTGGCTTTAAGTACTTGGCAGAACAATACAAGTCAGAGTATCCTTCAGCTTCATCATTCATTCAGAAAAACTTCTACGTGGATGATGGCTTGATGTCGGTTCCTTCGGTTCAGAAAGCTAAAAAGCTAATCATGGAAGCCCAAGCATTATGCAAGCGTGGAGGCTTACATCTTCATAAGTTCAGATCAAATGAAGCAGAAGCCTTACATTGTGTAGATCCATCTGAATGGGCAATGCCCACCAAACCACTCAATCTCAATCCTGAAGCGACAGGATGCGTTCTTGGCATTCAGTGGGCTGTGGAAGACGATACGTTTCGATTCAACGTCAAACTGAAAGATCACCCTTTAATTCGTCGTGGAATCCTGTCGGTTACTGCTTCTTTGTATGATCCTCTCGGGTTCGTTTCCCCTTTTCTTCTGAAAGGAAAGATAATTCTTCAGGAGCTCTGTCGTAGAAACATCAGTTGGGACGATCCCCTTCCAGAGGACATAATCCCAGGGTGGGAGAAGTGGAAAAGTAGTCTTCAGAAGCTGAAGGACATTAGCATTCCGAGATGTTACCACCCACCATCCTTTGGTACCATCATTAGGGTAGAATTACACCACTTCTCAGACGCGAGTAATGTAGGGTATGGTGCGTGCTCTTACCTTAGGTTCAAAAATGACAAGGATGACGTACACTGCAGTCTAGTAATGGCCAAGGCTAGGGTTGCACCCACAAAGATTCTAAGTATTCCAAGATTGGAATTGTCTGCTGCTGTAGTTTCAGCCAGAATGAGTGCTATGTTAAAGACCGAACTGGAGATGAAGATCGATCAGGAATTCATTTGGACTGATTCCCAGGTTGTGTTGGCGTATGTTAAAAACGAAGCTTCCAGATTTTATGTGTTTGTTGCAAATCGTGTACAGTTAATCAAGACAATCACAGATGTAAGCCAGTGTTATTATGTCAACACATCTAAGAATCCCGCTGATCATGCCTCCAGAGGCCTTTACGCTTCAGACATATTGTCAACGTTCTGGCTTTCAGGACCAGAATTCCTTTGGGAACCAGAGGTTTGTTCAACACCTCACCTCTCAAATGATTTACTTGTGGGAGATCCCAAGGTCAGATTAACCCAAACCTTTGCAACCAAAGTCAGTGATGGTTCGGACTTCCTTAGCCGATTCAATCGCTTTTCCTCTTGGAGAACACTCGTTAAGGTTGTCGCTAGAATAAAGAGGATGGGTTCAACACAAAGGTACCCCAATGACATTGTCACTGTGGAAGAATGTGAAAGGGCTTCTGAGGCTGTAATTTAGCTCGTCCAACAGCAAGCTTTCCCCCAAGAGATAAAGGTGATTCAAGGAGGAAATGTTCTTCAGACCTCCAGTGCACTTTTTCCTTTAAACCCCATCCTAAAGGGGACATTCTTCTTCGTGTAGGAGGTAGATTGGGACAGTTATCTCTGAGTGAAGAGGTAAAACACCCAGTGATCCTGCCAAAGGACAGTCACATAGTTAAACTTATTCTGGGTCACTATCACGCTAAGGTCTATCATCAAGGAAGGTATCTGACACTCATGGAGCTCAGAGCAAGTGGATTTTGGGTTGTTGGCGGCAGTAGATCAGTTGCTAAATTGATTCATGGATGTGTTCGTTGCCGTAAACTGAGAAGGCCAACAGAGCAGCAGCAAATGGCTGAGCTGCCTAAGGAGTGGGCTGAAGCCTCTGCGCCATTCCTCTACGTTGGCATGGATTGCTGTGTGCTGAATGCCACGCTTGCTCAATGTCCAGGTAGACTCGATGACTCATCTTTGAGAACATTGTTTTATGAGGCAATGGCTATCATCAACAGTCGGCCATTGACGATAGATGGAATAAATGATCCCAGGTCTCTGGAACCTTTAACCCCAAACCATCTCATTCTGATGAAGTCCAAAATTGCTCTTCCTCCTCCTGGGAAACTTCAAAGAGAGGATATGTATGCTTCAAAGAGGTGGCGCAGGGTTCAGTACCTAATTGAGCAGTTCTGGAGCCGCTGGAAAAGAGAATATCTCTTAAACATTTCCACGAGGCAGAAGTGGCACGTGCCGCGACGAAACCTTAGTGTCAATGACATTGTCATTATCAAGGAGGAAATGCTGCCAAGAAGCCGCTGGCAATTAGGTCGAGTCATTGAAGTCACTCAGGGAAGTGATGGTTTAGTTCGAAGAGTTAAGATTCAGATAGGTGAGCAAAAGCCAAGGAGTAAACAAGAGCAGCACTCCAAGCCTACTATTATTGAGAGACCAATTCAGAAACTGGTGGTCCTGCTTGAGAGTGAGTGATTCATTAAAAGGGTGACACTCCTGCATCAGACATCTTCTAAAGAGTAGTTTATCAATGCGTTATATATTCTAATGCAATGGTCATTCAGATTGAAATCATATATGATTTATTCAATGTTCTTTTTTCTATGTTAAATCTATCAACATGATTGGTGGGAGTGTAATGACCACTTGCCCCTTGTTGTTTTATTTCAAGGCGTCACTAGAGGGCGCAAGGGAACTTAAGGTTAGAGCTGCGGTACAAGAGAAGAAAGGTGGCATGTGCGTTGTATAGTGCTCACTTCAGAGCAGCATTTAAAGTTTATTATATTGTGAAATTGTGTTTAGCCCCCTTTTTTCTTGGCAATAGCGGAACGAGGTACGTTAAATTTATAATGTATTTCATGCTATTGTGTTTACTTCTTATTTTGTGGAAAAGTAATCCTGTTTAAGTGCGTCACGCTGTTTAATGCTGTTAAGTTTATATTGTCACATATTGCATACGTACTGCTTAATTTCTGTTATGTTTCTTTTGTATAGTTTTACGGTGATAAAGGATGCAGTATGGCCAAGGCCGAGCGTGGTGCATTGAAGTGCTGTGATGTAAAGGAGTAAAATAATCACGGCATTATTTAAGTTTATTGCACCAAGGCTTAATAAAACTGCAAACACCCGTCAAGACTCTCTGCCTTATATCCTTGATGTGCCAAAGGGGGCCGCTACACAAAGACTATAACAGCACATTGAGGCGCTGGTCACGATGAATGGAACAACCGACTATTTACACCAAATTCATCAGTGGGCAACTCATATTGTGCACCTGAGTATGTCTCTCCCATTTGCATAACTGATATTACATAACTATCAGTTAACATTGTGCTCCGGAGAACTGTCTTGATCACTTTCAGTTTCGAGAACGAATGATAAATTGTGTGGCAAAATCTGGTGACGATTTCCGCTTCCATTGAAACAGGTTGTCAGAGAAGCGCAGCAGCTGACCAGGGCACAAAAACATATAAATATATTTCACTTAAATCATTAACGGGTTAACAAAACAAAAGGGAAAAAATTGTGCTGAATTTCGATTCATTGTGACACGATCCAAAATTCACGTAAACGAGGCAGAAAGTCGTTTTCTTTATTTTGTAAAAGCTTTACAATTTTCTTTTTTTTTTTTTATGCCAAAGCTTTACAGTGATGAATTATATCTTGCTTGTATGAGCAACCAGCATTGGTATGACTAAATTACAAGTAACAGTTGGGAAAACAAGGCTGTATGCTTTAAGCCCTGATTAAAGCATACAGAGCCCCACACATGACATGCAGGACAAAAAAAGTAAATCGTCTGCACTAATTTGTTTTCTCATTTTACTAAATTGTGCGCACGTATATTCGTTTCCTCATTTTACTAAGTCATGCACACGACATTACTAAATCGTAACCAGGATTTAGTCGGATCAAATCAACAAATTTTTAAAACGAGGGAGCGAATAATACTGTGCGCACTATTTATTTATTTTTTCCTGTCGTGTGGGGCTCCGTAAGCCACTTTAAGCGTAATAATATCCGCATCATTTACAGCGCGGTTGTCTTAGAAGTAGTGTTTATGACAAGTGAAATGTGAAAAATTGATTTTCCCTGGTTGTTATTTTAGAGCATTAATGCCACTCCACTGCGCTACCTTTGCGTTCACGTCTCGCGTTTTTTGCAGTGTCTCGAAGCGCTGCCATTAAAATGTCCTGCAACGGGCCCCCCACGCACCGCGGGGGCTGTGGGGGTGTCCCGTACGCCACTGCCTAGGCATATAGCATGATGTAAGCTATGTCCCAGATAGCAATAACTTTTGGGCCAAATGTGGCCGATAGCTGACACATATATCGCTTAGATATGGCATGGCTTAACAGATATGGGCCAGATTGTTACCATATATTTTTTGCCATAAGTCTAGAATTTGCGGGAAATCATTGCTTGGTTCACAGCTCCTTTTGAGGTATGCTGTGTTGGTGATGGTGGAATATTGAACACAGGGTCAGGTAACTGGTCACTCAGAGCTTCTTTTTTTTTTTTTTTTTTAATTGTCCTGGGCAGACACAACTGGGAAAAACAGGACCATACACAGTAAATTTTGCAGTGTTAAAATAACTCTTTAAGAATTAAATTTAACACTGGACCCGAGTGTATTTGGTCCCACTCAGAATTGGTGATAAAACAATTCTCACCATAGTGTTCAATTTTCAGAGTGAAATTAACTCTTTTTGTAGTAAAAATTTAACACTGCCCAACACTGAATAGTGTTACTATAATTTAACACTGAAGGAAATTAACTCTGAGTGGTGTTACCACAATTTAACACTAAGGGAAAATTATCACTAATTAGTGTTAGTATTTCACCTTTGTAGAGTTTATATACATTTTTATTGGTGAAAAATTCCCACTCATTAAGTACAATTTTAAAACCTATTTGGTGTTGCAATAGGTTAAAATGCTGATCAAATAACTCCAGTAAGTATCAATATTTCACTCTGTGGTGTAACTACACATTGAATACATGGAATAGAACAGTACAAAAAACAACTTCATCAATGTACCACTTAAAACATTTATTAAAACACTGTCAGGCCTAAACACTAATACATGACATCTGAAAAAACATCACATCTGCATAAAATGACAATAAGGCACTATATGCGGTACATGTTGTGCCACATTTCACTTGAAAATCAAATGGTTTGAAATAAAATCCCATTAACATTCACTACCTTTAAAACTTAAAAAAAAAAAAAAAAAAAAAAAAAAAGTTTGGATGAAGTCTGACTGTAAATGCATGGTAATGGTCATCAAAACAGTGTTTCAAACAGTGTTTTCATCTTTCACAGCAATAGTCTTGATCTTACAAAACACTGGCATCTCACATGCTACTTCTGTACAGATAATAAAGTCAGTGCGATACTCTGTGCCATGATGTTTGATCAATAGACAAGTTCTGATATCTCCACTCCTAGTTTGGAAGCCATGTCCATGCCACCTTTAAGTCCACTGAGTTCCACCACCTAGCCAGTCAATCTGTACTGGCTAAACGATTCCCAGATGTTGTGGACACCTCTCCAACAGTGCCGATCTAAACAAATGTTTGAGCACTACTTTGTCCTTCTGCCTCAGCAGTCTCACGGTTGTCAGTGGTGTCAAAATTCTGGTCACTTTGCTCAGTATGTTTTGTATTCAGATGTATTCTAAAACCAAGTACCAAATACAGAACTACACCCTGCCTCTGATACACATAAGGCGAAGACTCTTTCCAGGAACAAAACCATGAACTAATCTGAAGTGCCTAAGAGGTTTTTAACCACATAACAGCCTGACAAACAAAACACTTCATGAGGGCAGAAAAACTTAAGGCACCTAGCTAAGCAGCCTTGCTCTAACCTCAGCAACACAAGGACTTTCTTTCACTTTGCCAACATCTATGTTGTACACAGTGGTCTGAATGAAAGTGTACATGTTGTGTAGCATAATGTTGTAAGAGGTGCCAAAAACAAAGTGTGCCTTAAACAGCTCGTCAAAGGGACCAAGAGAAGAGGTTGACTTGCATGGAATGGCATGCCGATCAAGAACAATGAAGTACTGGTGAACTGAATTCTTTTGAGGGCCCATGGCCAGAAGGTAGGGCTGAGCAATAGCTGTGATTTCTCGAAGATGCTCCTCAATGTTTGTTCCACTCTGAGAAAATCAAACAAATGGAAGAGAACTGTCACTGATATGTTAAATTTAAAACTGAAAAATAAATAGAAGTCAACTTCAATCATACAAATATAAAATTCATGTTACTTTTTAAAAATAGATTTATGAGTTTTAACAGTCTGTCCTTCTTTTTTTGTTTGTTTGTTTTTACTTTTTTCCCCCCAAAATGTAAAAGTACTAAAAATTTGATACCCACCTTTTTAGCTTCGTCGTCTAGCTTCATTTGTTTACTGGAGGAATTTTCTTCAATAATGACTGTATCCTGTGAGTCACTGGAGTCAATGGATGAGGAAAGAGACTGATTTGACTGCCCATGAGAGGCTTGTGGTGAGGCAGAATCCAAGTCTGGTTGCAGATAAATTTTTATGGGGAATTATTAATTAGTAGCATTCAATTTCTAAATAATAATGTAATAAATACAAACCTGCACCATGTTTTATGGTAAGAACTCCAACTGAGGGATCTCTGACTACATCCTCAAAAACATCATCATCCACCTCAGTCCCTGATTCATCAAAAACCTTCACATTCTCAGGTACAGCTGGGACATCAAACTTTAAAAATGCTTAAAAAACACATATGCAATTTTATGAGAATGCAACATGTGACTATATTCTCATATGAAATTACTAGACATCCATCAAGTAACATAAAAAATCATAAAAAATCATAAAATAATGTAATGAAAGTATATTTGTTTGTTTGCTTGTTACCAGCAGACAAAAATTCCTCCAGGCTCAGCTCGGTTATCTTGACAAACTTTTGGGCATCCCCAAGTTTCACCTTAACCAGCATGATCTGTAAGAAGTGACAGAGTATTACACAGATTACAGTGTCAAAAGATTTCATGCCCAACATATAAATAAGTACTGAAATTCTGTTGCAATAGTTTGCATAGTCACCTCAGTATTTGTGATTAGATCTAAGAATTGGTCATACAAGATAGCAAAAAAAAAGGAAGAAATTCTCAAATACTTTAGTAAATACTTACAGTTTCACTTCATCTAGTGATGCCATTTTTCAGATTCAAGTTGCCTAAAATTGAGAATTTAAAACAGCGACAATACTACATTAATTGTGCAATATATGTGCTATGCCATTCCAATTAAATTGCTACGCTCAGTTTCATTTTCAAGATTGAAGAGCATTTTCGTTATTTCCTAATATACAGCGTTTAAACACCGTCACTCCTTACGAACAGTTTGAAGTTCAAACACCTACCTATACTAGCACAACATGTTCTGCTCTGATCATGTCAGCTAATTAACATGTCTAACAACAATAACGCAAAACCATAATACCGATAGCATTAAGAAAAGGTTTGATAAACAATTTAGCTGGTGTTTCTTTCCTTCGTTGAAACGACTGAACCATTGCTAAGCCCATAGGGCCATTAATATGACTTAAAAAATGCAATGGTGGCAATTGAATACATTTTGTCACGGAATTTGTTAAATGTTGTTGGATACATTTAATCTGTGAGCTGAACAGCTACAAAGATATTATATAACATTACAACAATTATATATTATGTTATCATATTTGCTCGGACTGTATCTAACGTCGTAATACATGCTCAAAATAAAAAAAAAACCAACATCAGCAACGATATTACATGAATTGCATGTTAACTTCCAGATCTCTTCAGCAAGGCTCTTCATGAGACTGCAGCAGATTACATAGCACCGCCCCCAATATAATCAAAGTAATTGGAGCAGCGCAACAACCAATGGCACGTTTTCCCAATTTCTACATGAATCTAACTAACATTTATTTTAACCCCGTTTCGTACACCCTCCTTCAATTCTGCTTAATTGGGCCAGAATCAGTATATGTAACAAACAGAATATACAGTAAAGATTTCAGACAAAGAAAAACAGATGTGAGTATAAGAGCTTTGCAATATAGTATGTCAGAAAATCAATCTCTTCCCAGGAAGTGTGTAAGAATGGAATGGTACCAGGTCCCACACTTAACACTATAGGAGTATAGGAGGTGCAGTCTACAAACTCCTAGTAGTTCTCTTAGTGCACATAAACTCCTCAGACTTTAAGGAAAAACACTCACTTTAATTAAACTCTTAATACCACAATAGGCTCTTAGGTATAAATCAGGGGTGGCAAACTCTGGTCCTGGAGAGCCGCACTCCTGCAGAGTTCAGCTCCAACCCTAACTAAAAGTCACCTGGCTGTAGCTTTCTAGTAACCCTTCAGACCTTGATTAGCTTGTTCAGGTGCATTTGATTAGGGTTGAAACAAAACTCTGCAGGGCTGTGGCTCTCCAGGACCGACGTTCGCCACCCCTGGTATAAATCATCATTCAGACTCAAGTGCACCAAACAAAAATGTTCTTTATCAAATCAACAATATTTGATCCTTGAAAAATGACTTGTGCAACACTGTTTGAATCACTTCCCACAACTTTTTGTTGATCAGTTTTACAAATAAGTCTGTTAGGGGGCCTGACTGATCTCCCTAATCATGTGGTTATGTGGCCTGTGCGTGTGCTTGTGGGCTGCTCGCAAATGACAGGAACTGGTCTGTTATCCGGTTCTTGCTCACAACTGGATGAATCATTTGGCTCAGAAATGGGTAAACTCTCTGTACTTTAAGCAGGTTCAGGAACATGCTCAGGTTCCAGACTACGTTGATCATTCTCAGAACACTCTGAAGCAGTCTTATCATGGAGGTCTGAAGCTTCATCACAGTTGGTGTTTTGCATTTCATGTGTTTCATCCATTTGCAGTAAACAGTCTGATGTCTTTAAAATGGGATCAGTATCATTCATCAGAGCAGAATTAAGAGCACTGCCATGGGTAGCACAGGTGGAATTTGATCGAACAGACTCCTCTTCATCACTATCCTAGGATAAGAAATTCACTGGAAGCAACAGATTTCTGTGGACAACTTTTTCTCTGCCAGTCTGAGCATCCTTAATCCTGTACACATTAATCTCTGGTTTCACTGATTTTACTTCATACAGAATAGAGTCCCACTTGTCTGCAACTTTCTTTATGCCTTTCACCCCACGATTAGCCAGCAGAACTCTATCTCCCACTGCTAAGGGTGTAACTTTGACCTTTCGATTGTAAATATGGCATGTCAGTTCTGTTCTTTGAGACTGTGTTTCTGCGAAATTTCAGCAGCTGTGCTCAAGTCTCTTCTCAGTGCAGTGACAAACTCATGATGGCAGACCACTCTGTCATCACAGAGGACATGCTGAAACATGATGTCAATCGGCAGCCTCAGGATACGCCCAAACATAGGATCAAAGGGCGCAAACCCAGTCGTTTCATGCACAGTACAATTGTAACTGAAGGTTAGAGTCTGTAAAAGCTGTGGCCACCTCGCCTTGGATTCGACTGGAAGTGCTCTTATCATATTCCCCAGAGTTCTATTGAAATGTTCTGCTAAACCATTACCCACAGGGTATTATGGCGTGATGTGCGATTTTGAATACCAGCCATCTCAAGCAAGTTCTTAATGATTTTGCTTTCAAAATTCGCACCCTGGTCCGAATGTGTTCTCTTGGGAAATCCATAAATGCAGAAGAAATCATTCCAAAGGCGACGGCAACTTGTTTTGCAGTCTGGTTGTGACAAAGGAAGGCGTGTGCCATTTTAGAGAAATGATCTGTCACTACTAAGACATCAACGACCTTTCCTGAAGTTTGTTCAGCACTCCAAAAGTCAATACAGATGAGCTCCATAGGCTCAGAGGTCCGAATACACTCAAGGGGTGCACGAGCATCTGGCTCTGAAGTTTTCCCGACAACACATCTCTTGCAGTTCTTTACATACAGCTTAACGTCCTTACTCATCCCTGGCCAGAAGAATCTTTCAGTTGCAAGGGAGAGGGTTCTCGCACTCCCCTGGTGTCCAGCAACATTGTGAACACCTTGTAGAAAGTCATGTTTCAGGGAATCAGGAACAACGTATTGAAGGAGTTTCCTATTCATCAACTGATCCCTCTTTATTCTGTACAGCACATGATTGCGAATCTTGAGCTTTTTCCAGTGCTTCAAAAGGTATGTCACAGATCTAGGCTCCTTTGCTCTCTCACTCTTTGAAGGACGCTTGCGTCTCAGAACATAGTTGATCACTCTTCCGAGTATATAATCTTGCTCTTGGAGGCTGAAGCATCTAGAAAACGGGATCACTACAGACGGGTCTTCAGAAGGAAGATGGAGTGATGTTGGACTGGCTGTGGGTAAAGGACTAACCTCATCACCGGAACGTGCACTCAATGCAGCAGAAACTTCAGCAGCATTAAAAGATGCAGGACATGAGTTGTTCACATCATCTTGCGATTCAGTTTCACCATTGCTGTTAGCCTGCACGTTCTGACAGTGGTTGGAGACACGAAAGGCATCTTGCACAGTACCAGTAGCAACACCACTGACCTCATCCAGAAGAGAAACATATGGTTCTTTCAACAGACAATGGCTGACGCAAGACTTAACAAAGGGCTCTCTACTTAAGCTGTCTGCAACAACGTTCTTCTTACCTGACACATACTTCAGGTCAAAGTCATATGCAGCGAGCTTCGCCACCCATCACTGTTCACACACCACACACCATGCTGTGAAATGTCTTCCTTTTAGCCAATGGCTAAACTTGTCACAAATGGCCTATTTTTAAGCCAGAAATTTGAGTCTATGTGCTCGGTAGTTCATCTGGATCTTAGAGAGCGTTTTGCTTGCAAAAGCAACCGGGCATGCAATTTTCTCACCAGGAGGTACTTGAGATAACACGGCTCCTATCCCATCAAACGAAGCATCCACAGAGAGAATAAAAGGATGACTGAAATCAGGGTGAGCGAGGGTTACACTGTGTAATAAGTCTTGCTTTAAGGTTTTGAAAACGGTTTGGCATTCACTATTCCAATCCTTAGGTGAAAGCTTGACAACACTGAGTGGCTTCCTCACACGACTGCACTTCTTGTGAGCTTTATTCTTTGACCGATTGGATAGGAGACTGAACAAAGGTTTTGATTTAGCAGAACAGTCATGAATGAAATGCTGACAGTATAAAATCATACCCAGAAAAAAAGATCTGATCTTTTTTTGAGAAGGGGTTATACCATCTGGTTTCATGAGATCGACAGTCTGAACGTCACTAATCACCTTAACTTTCTCTGGGTCAGTCCGAACACCCTCCTCAGTGACAACGTGTCCTAAGAACTTAACAGATCTTCTGATGAACCTGCACTCTTTTGGTGCTAGCTTTAAATTGTGCTTAGACAGGCGTGAGAAAACCAGTTCTAGACGGTCAAGAGCCACCTGCTCACTTTGAGCAAAAACCATCAGATCGTCCAAGTAGCAGAGAAGACTTGTAAAGTTTTCATCACCAAAAATGGACATCATCATCCTCATAAAGGTTGCTGGGCTATTGGTCAACCCTTGAGGTAAACGATCATATTCATCTAAGCCAAAAGGAGGAATAAAAGGCAGTGTACTTCTTATGCTCTTCAAACAAGGGAACATTATAGAAGCCAGAAGTCAAGTCCTTGGTCGAAAAGAAAACATTGCCTCCCAGGGCTGTGAGTGCATCTGATTGGTGTGGTAGAGGGTGGGCGTCCTTTACTGTTTTCGCATTCAGCCACCTGAAATCTGTACAAATACGAAGGTCACCATTCTTTTTCCACACTAAAACTAGTGGAGATGCATATTCACTCTGAGATTTTCTCATAATGCCCTTTAGTTCCATTTCATTTAAGACAGTATGCAGCTTTTCATAATGGCAGGGAGCCACACGCCGATAAGGGAGTCGAAACGTCCACCAGGTGGATCTTATGGACGAAATCAGTGGCTTCTCCACAGTCCATTTTTTCCATGGGAAAATGTTGATTCATACTTCTCGAGGAGATCCAAAAGTCTGTCCTTCCACTTATCAGACACTTCACAAGCCTTCAGATTCAGATCTTGTAGTCCCAACTTACCCAGCACATTAGCTCTCTCATCACTGGAATGTACGTGGATCACAGGGCTTGCAGCACACTGAACATTACTCTACAGGGGCTCGGGCATAGACAACTCTTCGACAGCCACACAAGTGAAGACATCAACGATTTTGGTTCATTACTTTGAACCATTACTACTGTCCCACATAGGTGTGATGACACTGCCAATGATCACATTCCTTGGACGGCATTTAGAGAGGGTTGGCTCTACGATAACTGTGCACCCTGCAGAAACAGCCATTGATTCAGGCAGCTGAGCCCATACAAGATGTTCTTGGTTTGGTTCTAAAGTTATTCTCTCCCTCAGTTTAGCTGTGCCCACCTTGTCAGGCATGTCACCTCCCTTCCATCATTCAACATTTGAAAGCAAGGACAGAAATTGGTGACATTTGACATCATTAGAACTGGATGGGCTGGACACCAGTCTCCAGTATCCGTAATTTTTTCTCATTTTCTGAATAAGCCATTTGATAGCGTTGCTCCCAGAATTAAATCGTCAGTTTGGCCTGAAACAACCAAAACTGGAACAACCATTGTACAGCCATAAACTGTGAGTTCAAGTTCATACATCACTTTCGGGGTGACACGTTGTCCTCCACAACCAATTATAATGACATTGGCAGGGAGATTTAGTAAATCAGGCTTGTGCTGCAACAAGCGACGTTCAGCAGCTTCACTTAACGTACACGCCATGGAGCCACTGTCAACCATGGCTTTCAGGTCACTCCATACCGTTGCTGGCATGTAAAACAGACTATCAATTCTCTGTACTCCGTGTGTGTTCTGAAAAATGACAGTTGTCCCTGCAGGCTCGATAGAATTAGAAAGACTATAAACTGAGGTATGGTCACTCATACAACACTGGTTGGGAGGAATATTCTTAAGATCTACACCGTCCTCCCCTGAGTGTAGATCTACTAGTTTCTCAGCCCGTGAGAAAATAGAGATTTCACTCTCTCAGGACAACCAAAGCGGTAGTGGTCAGGAGAGTGTTCAGGGTTCGAACAGACAGTGCATGGTAGGTTATTGAGGCCTTTTATCCGAGAAAGACTCACATTGAGCTTTGAGCGTCGACTTGGCTCTTTGCTGGTGGACTCCTTTAACAGGACTTTTTCCAACAGGTTCATGACTCGCTCTAACGCAGAAGCTTCCACAGACTTAGACTGCTGGACATCGGAGGTAGGTGAAAGTGCTGCCGTTGTCAGTTCCACTTCAGTTCTGTTCACAAGAATTTTAGTGGGTACTGCATTTCTTCCTGCAGAAGGAAGACCGGTCTCTGACCGGTCTGTGATATTCATTCAGAATATTGTGAACTTCCTGCACAGACCATGCATCAATTGTTTTAGATGGAATAGTGATGGCAGGCTCTTTACAAGGGCAGTGTCTGATGAACATGTGGGTTACCTTGGTTCCTGGACAGTCCAGTACTTTACCCTGTTCCTTCAAGCGCTCAGCAGCAACATCAACTGCACGGTTTAACCTGAGCCAGTACTCATAAGCATCCTCATCTGGTCTGGGCAATGTGGTATAAAAATCAGCAAGCGGGAGAGGAGAGGAAGGAGCAGCTTGAAAATGTTTCCTGAGAATGTCAGTGTCACTGTTTCTTATACTGAACTTGACCACATCTCTTGCTTTGGCTCTTAGATGGACCATAATCTCCTCTGCTTGGTGCTCTTTTAGATAGATTATTCCATTTTATGTAGTCTCTTATGATATCTATCCACTCATTTAAGTGAACAGTGTCAGAAACTTCCCCTCTGAAGCTAGGAGGTTCTTTCACATTTCTGGAAAACGACAACTGGCTTTGTATTAAGTCCAGCATTTGTGAAGCTGTACCGTCTGTCGTCACATTTTTTGAGGAATCACTCACTGACTGTGTCTACTGAATGTGTTTGGTTCAGTCTAGTGACTATGCTATCAGCAATCTGCTGACCGACTTGACTGATTATGTCAGATATTGCTGTGACTACATCTGGGGGTTGTGTATTAGGAATTGGGGTAGATGAAAACACACCCTGTTGCTCTACTGAAGCATCGGATTCATGACTAGTAGGCCTTAGAATTAGGAGCCTCACTCTCTGCGATTACATCATTTTGTACATTGGGCTCAATGAACTGTAAAGACTTTGGCATATTCAATAAACCCCATCCTCTACCTTTACTTCCAAAGACAGGAGTGCAATAGTTGTCAAAACCACTCATTGTGAATGTCAGTACACATAAACAACAAATAAAAAAAAGTACTGACTAAAAAGTAAAACTGTCTTTTGGAAATGTCTCTAATTCTCAAATTTCCAGATGCAGTAACTGAGAAAATGAAGTCTCTTGTCTTCTTTGTAAAATGAAATGATCACAGTTTCTGAGAAATTTCAAAATTGTGTCCACCTGACTCCAGCGAAATCTTTAAGATGAACCCTCGGCTGCTTCGGATACCATCTTGATTGAAGACACAACGGGTCACGGCACCAATGTGACTGTGTTGGTGGAAGGATGAACACAGAGTCAGGTAGCTGGTCACTCAGAGCTTCTTTTTTTTTTTTGTCCTGGGCAGACACAAATGGGAAAACAGGACCATAGGTTGGTTAAATTGCAGCTCAAAGATGATGCATGACAGTCAGCAGCGAGGCTTCATAAGACTGCTGCCCTAACATTTCCTCTGAGTGGATGTGAACATATAGTGGACATAAAACTGAATAAAACATACATAACAGAAAATAAAATATAAAATATAAAACTGTACTTTTTCTTTTTCAATTCTGATTAAATCACATTAGTACAGTGAAACTGTAAACTCAAATGACCAATATTTTACATATTTTAGTATGAAAGACAGAACGGGAAACCGCAACTCTTGCATGACTCCACATAGTTCAGCAGGTGCGCTAATGCTCGCGGCTAACAATTTACATACAGAACACGACAGAAACCAAATAAAACGCATACCTGGGAAAAACAGGTTGGTTAAATTGATGATGATGCAAAAAGATGATGCATGACGGTCTTAAATGAAATAGAGAGATAAATAAGAGAGATAAACAGAGGTTTAGAGTTTACAAGCAAGTTAATACACACACTCTTCGTTTTTCCGTCACAACACATCACAGACTCTTCTAAGCAACATAACGTGTTGCACTAACAGGACTAGGAGCTGACAGACAAACATAATAATCGTTTGTGTAGCATATAAATTCAGCTATTGGCTTGAACCGTACCAGTTTGAGTAAGTGATATTTTGGCATTTTAAAGTAACTTTATTTAAATATTCATGAATATGTGTCAGCATTTGTAGTTATTAGATGTTTAGTTGTTTCATTGAAAAAAGCGTCGAGTTAGATCATTTTACTTTGTTGAATGTGGTGTTTGCGTAGCCCTCCGACAGAGTCCAATAATCACGCAATCCGGGTAATGCAAAAATCACTTATTTTAGATAGAGATTGATTTGTGAAAACGTTTTGTGAAAGCATTTTTCACATTTTTAGTGTTTTTCACTGCTCTGTGGTGTGGTAAAACATACAGGCTGTCCTGACGTAAAAGATAACAGTCAAGCCATTAAAAAATCATCTTACATTTCTTAAATTGGGCTAGATGTAAAGTAGCAATCCCGATTTCAAAATGTTTCATAGTCCCATTTGTTTTTGACCATTTCAAGCAGTTTTCAAAAACTCAAATGATCGACAACGTCAAATTTATATATATAAAAAACATAAATTTTTGTTGTTGAATGGTCGTTTGATCTTAAATGACCTAATGTAAGAGCCTGCAATAATGCGTGATCAAATTAAAAATAATTGGGTCTGACGAGAAAAACGGTATGGTACTGGTTTCATACAGATTACTTTAACACAGGATATTTTTTTTTTTGAGAGCCTTACTTCATTTAAAAGTAGACATGTCAAGCTTTCTATAGATGTTCCAGTTCGCAAATTTCCTTTGGCCCGGACCTGACCATAATCTACAGATAAAGTGTGGCCCAGATTAGTATTTGTTCACCCGGCCCAAAATTGGTCCATATGTTTTTAGCCAGAACTGAACCAAATCAGAGCCATAACTCGTTCATCAGTACTTGATGCAGTGTTGAGAAAATACTTAGAAAATGTAAATATTTTTTGTATTTCAAATCAAATGCTGTATGCCCAAGAGGTAAGTATAGCCTAGTAAATGGTGTTCGTGTGAATGTACACAAAATTTGAAGACTTTATATTTGTCAGGCATTCACCACAGCCACACCAACCTTCCACATCACCAGTAGCATCGCCCACCCGCTCTCAGTCACCTGAGTTCTAATTAATGATGGGTCGTTCTTGAACGATTCGTTCATTTTGAACAAGTCGTTCATTTTGAACAAATCTTTAATGTGACTCTAGATGAACGAGTCATCTCGGGGAGTGATTCGTTCGGTCGCGCATTCGCAACATCCTATTAGGTTCTGTACTGGAATTAGTACACCTATTTCGAATCTTCGGGTTTTTGGAGTCGTTTGTTCATTTCATGGGGCTGTCACGTGATGAACAAATGACTCAAACCCGAAGCCTCAAGAGATGAACTAATCAATTCTCTTTCCAGCTTAGACTGCATAGGTTAAGCTAAAGGGGCCGTCACATGATGAACGAATGACTCAAATCCGAAAACTCAAGAGATGAACTAATCAATTCTTTTTCCAGCTCAGACTCCCTTGGTTAAGCTTATTGGGCTGTCACGTGATGAACGAACGACTCAAACCCGAAAACTTGTCAGATAAGAGGCAAGGTTGAGCTAACCATAGACTAAAGACCCAGGTAAACAATGCATCAATCTTTTCTGTTTCTTAATAGCATAGTTTTGTCTTGTTTGTAGTGTGATTAACGTTTGTGTAAGCAGTAGATGTGTTAGGGAGGTAACACGTAACATTTTAATTATATTTTGCTAAAATGAATGAAATGACTCGAAAAAAGCTTCGTTCATTTTGCTAAACGAGACTCAAATGTCTGAGTCGGTAAAGTGATCTGAACTTCCCATCACTAGTTCTAATCCTCCACACCTGTTTCCAATCAGCCCCACCCTATAAAAGTCTCTCACCCTCAGTCATTCTCTGTCTGGTCTACTGTTCACTACCCCTATGCTAGCTCCATACCCCTCTTCATTTCTTCTGTTGGGCTCTCCTGTGAATTACCTGGACTCTTTGTGGTTTTCCCATACGGACTCACAACTACCGCTTAACACATACAAGGACTTTCAGATAACCTATCATTGCTCAACCGATTCTTGCACTCCATTTTACAACCTTGTCAATAAAGCTCTTGTTTGGTTTTGCACCTTACCTCTGCCTCTGGTCTCATCCCTGCTGTATTAGATGATATTAGTGTCACAAACACACACACTGATACGGAGGAGACGAGCGCTGACTAGCAATCTAATCCAAAGTTTTATTGACAAGCTTGATTGTTGAACAAATGGTGAAAAGCAGAGTAAAGAGTTCTTAACTGAATGTCTTTGAAAAGTACAGATGACACAGAATCCAGATATTGAGCCACGCCAAACACCAGAGAACAACGGGGAGATCCACGTGGAGAATAGCATAGAGTCCGAAGTAGCGTTAGCATGTGAACGGTAGACCAGACAATGAGAGAATGAGCGAGTGTCTCTTTTATAGGCCGTGGCTCAATGAGGATCAGGTGCAACAGGTTAGAATTCAGGTGATGATGAACGCCCTTACACGACGCCGAGGGGCAGGACGACCCGGGTGTCTCCTGTGGAAATCCAGGAGTCCCCTCCCAGTCCACGAGGTATTCTAGATGGCCCCCTTGATGCCATGAGTCCAAGATCTCGTGGACTGTGTAGATGGAATGCTGGTCCAGGACTTCTGGAGGAGGAGGTTCCACTTCAGCTCCCGTATGATCTGTGGCAGAGGGATAGAAGGGTTTTGGGATAGAAGGGTTTTAGGAGTGAGACATGGAACGTGGGGTGTATGCGGTACCTTGGAGGGAGCTGAAGCTGGAACGTGACATCCTTGATCCACCTCAGGATTTGAACGGACCAATATAGCGGGAACTCATCTTGCGGCAGGGCTGACGTAGACGCAGGTCACGGGTGGACAACCAGACCTGATCCCCAGGTTGGTAAGCGGGACCAGGTCTTCTTCTGACGTCAGCAAACCTCTTGTGTTGTCAAACTGCCCGCTGGAGATGGTGATGAGCTGAGTCCCACGCTCTCTCGCTCTCCCATAGACATAGCACAGACAGAGCAGCTCTGGACGTACCTGATGGTATCACGGCGCATACTGGGACACCAGTAATGGGTTTGAAGGAGCGAGAGGGTCCGTTGGCTGCCTGAGTGTCCAGAGCCAGGAGGCTGATGAGCTGTGCCCAGAAGGGGTAGTCGTTGAGAGAGAGGAAGATCTTCCCTTCTGGGCATTCCGGCGGAGCGGGTTCCTGGAGGGTGGCTTTCCTGATGGTTTCATCCTGATCCCAGAGGTTGGGGCTGATGATTAGGTTGGAGGGAATGATGGGTTCTGGTTCAGCAGGGCGATCAGATGAGAACTGTCATGAGAGGGCGTCAGCAGAAATATTCTTGGAACTGGGTCGATAGGTAATCTTGAAGTTGAAGCGTGTGAAGAATAATGCCCAACGTGCTTGTCTGGGGTGGAAATGTCTAGCTTCTCGAAGGTACTGGAGATTTTCGTGATCTGTGATAATGGTGAATGGATGAGTAGATCCCTCCAACCAGTGGCGCCACTCCTCCAGGGCTAGTTAGATGGCTAATAGTTCTCTATTGCCTACATCATAATTCTGCTCCGCCGGAGACAGGTTACGAGAATAGAAAGTACAGGGATGGAGGAGAGGAGGCTCGCCGACCGCTTGGGATAGCACCGCACCCACTCCAGTGGTGGAAGCTTCAACCTCAACCGTAAAATGAAGGTCGGGATCTGGGTGGTGTAGTATGGGTGCAGTGCTAAAAATCTCCTTGAGCCGTTGGAATGCTTCATGAGCAGCGGGGTTCCAGATTAGGGTTTTCGGTTTATTCCTCAGGAGGGAGGTTAACGGAACCTGATGGAACTGTAATTCTGGATGAAGCGTCTGTAGAAATTGGAGAATCCCAGGAAACGTTGAAGTTCTTTGACTGTGAGAGGTTGTGGCCATTCTTGTATGGCAGAAGCTTCCTCTGATCCATCTGCACGCCCTCAGCATTGATGATGTACCCCAGGAACTGTACGAATGGGCGATGGAACTCACATTTTTCAATCTTGAGATAGAGGCTGTGTTCTCGTAGCTTGTGGAGGACCTGCTGGACGTGCTGGCGATGTTCGGCCAAGTTCCGGGAGTAGATTAGAATATCATCAATGTAGACAACAACGAACCGATGGAGGAACTCCCGGAACACCTCGTTCATAAACGTTTGGAAGACGGATGGGCTGATGGATAAGCCGTACGGCATGACCTGGTACTCATAGTGCCCCGTAGGTGTCACAAAGGCCGTCTTCCATTCGTCTCCCACACGAATACGAACGAGGTTATACGCACTCCGCAGGTCCATCTTCGTGAAGACTTAGGCTCCACGAAGCTCTTCGAGGGCGGCTGGGACCAGAGGGAGCGGATATGGTTGATGTCTGATCTGAGAATTGAGTTGTCGGTAATCGATGCAGGGATGCAAACCTCCATCCTTCTTGCCCATGAAGAAGAAGCTTGAAGGGGCCGGCGAGGTAGATGGTTGGATGAAACCTTGACTCAGAGCCTCCACTATATACTCCTCCATCGCCTGGCGCTCCAGGATGGACAGAGGGTATACTCGCCCCTTGGAGAGCTGGGCCCCAGGCAGCAACTCGATGGCACAATCCCATGGCCGATGCGGTGGTTGGTGGGTGGCTGCTTGATTGCTAAATACATCCTGGAACGCCATGTACTCGGCTGGGATCTCAGGGGTGGAAGATGGTTCTGGACTTTCCACTTGGGTTGATGACAGAAGAACAGGAACAGATGGTAAGTGAGGTAAGTTGACAAGGCAGTTAGTCTGACAATGTTCACTCCAGCGGATGATATCGCAAGGACCCCAGCTGAGTTCTGGACGATGTTTCTGGAGCCACGGCATCCCAGGATGATACTGATGGTGGAATCCTCTAGTACCAGAAACCGCATCTCTTCCGAGTGAAACAGTCCTACTTGTAAAGTGATGAATGGTGACGAATGACATATCGTCCCACGCCCCAGTGGTTTTCCCTGAATGGTTTTCACTGCAAGCACTTGGAAATGGCAACGACGGGGAAGTTGAAGCTGATTTAAACAGTCCTGGGAGATAAAGTTGCCAAAGGATCCAGAGTCTACCAGAGCAGAAACGCATAGGGACAGATTAGAAGTATGCAACGTTACGGGTAATACTGCAAGAGAGGTTGTTTCTACCTCTGTGGAAAGGGTACTCACCACGGGGCATGGGGGTCTGATGGGACAGGTACGTAGAATATGACCAGATCGTCCACAGTAGACATAATCCGTTAGAGATGCAGCGATTCTGTTCGGTGCAAGAAAGGCGAGTTGAGTCGATTTGCATGGGTTCTGGTACTGGGGAGCTAGCAGCCACCGAGGCGGGCTGAGGAGTGGTTACTGAGGGCTGGCAGGCAGCTAGTCGCTGGGAAACCCAGGTGGTTCTTTGCAGGAAGGACTCCAGTCCAATATTGTCGTCGTACAAAGCCATTGCGGCGCGAATGTCGGGGTTGAGTCCCTGTCTGTAGGCTCCCAGCAGTGCTGTCTCATTCCAGCCGCTAGCCGCCACAAGCGTGCGGAAGTGGAGAGTGTAATTGTTCACTGAAGAATTACCTTGTTGAAGACGGGCAGTTGGAGGTGGCAGTGGTGAATGCCTGACACTTAGCAGTAGGAAAGAAAATTTTAAAGATGAAAAAGAATTCATGAGATAATCATGAATAATTTGTTGCCATTGTGTGAATAAAATAAGTAAAAAGTAAGTATAGTTTGAAAATGTATTTGAAAATGTAATATATATATATATATATATATATATATATATATATATATATATATATATATATATATATATATATATTTAATGCTAAATGTATATCTGTTGAATATTCTTAAAAAATGGATTCCAACTCAGATTTGTCCATTTCATAATTTTCTTTATGAATGTTAAAAGTATATCTGTTGAATATTCTTAAAAATTGATTCCAACTCAAATTGTAATGTTAAATATATATGTGTTAAATATTTATAAGAACTTTTCTAACTCAATACTGAGTAACTGTTAAATGCATTTAACCTGCACTGACAAAAGTCAATTATTTTATTTACATTTTTGTTGTGGAGTGTGTGATTTACTCTCTAGTTAATACAAATTTTACATATACAGTCAGCCGCATGGGCCACATTAGGGCAGTGAGGTCTTAACAGAACTCAGCCTTACTAAAATGAAACATAAGGCCCATATAAGGGCCACATAAAAAAAGTATTACTTGGCTCATGATAGGCAGAGTTATGGCTCAGGGGTGCATTTCCCGTACAACGACGTAACTCGATTAACCTCCACAGTACGATGCATTGTTGTGGAAACGAACTAGCTAGTCATGACTGTTTCCCGAACTTGGTCACATCTCCGTCGTTAGGACCACATTAGTTCAACAATGTAGGGCCGCTGTTAATGACCTCACCAAGTAATAATTTATGCTATTTAACTTATTAGAGATCTCTAAAATGCAGCTATATTAAACATGGCACCTGATGACTATTTTACTATTTTTGTTCCATGTCATTTCGCTTTATTTGATGTTTCATTCATCACGGGTTCCCTCTTACGTCATACTCCGGGGTTCCCGTAGGCATTTATGCGCATACGCACTATTCAAAAACGTCGCTTGCAGAGGAATCTTAAGAATACATAGATTAAAATGCATTTATATTTAGATCGAGTGAAAGATACAGATTGCACTGCACGTTAGCTCGCTTACTGTGCAAAACTGCATTCGTTTTTCTCTTGCTAGATACTGCGCAAGGATATTGCTTTAAAACTGCACTCAAAAACAATGATTTCTTGGATTTACTTTAAAAAAAAAAAGACTGTCAAGTGGTTCCATGCAACTATACTGAGTAATTTGTAAAGTAACAATTTAGTTGTATGAACAAAAAAAAAAATCACGTAAAGCTGATAAAATATCTTACAAATCATTTGAATTTGTCACTGTTACATATTGATTAAATGTGCTGTTTACTTAATAATTTTATGTTAAATTTATAAAAGTTTATTAGATAAAGTGAACTCATGTATTAATTTCATTTACCTTATTAATATAACTATTTGCTCTATGGGTGCAAGTGAAAAAACATTAATGATAAGCATATTTTTAGAAACAAAATACATTTATTTTCTTCTCAAGTTTTACAATGAGCAACTTCTTCAAGAAATTGTAATCATTGTCAGTTCAAGATAGGCAACAACATTCTTGTCAACAGAAAAAGTTCTTCCCAAGGTCTTGCAATGTAATACAGATTCATGCTGTATATGACACTCAAATGCAGAGCACAAGCCTAGGTGACATCTCCATGCTTCTGCACTTTTAGTTGATTCCAAAATCTGATGGAGGGTCACAGACCAGGTTTAATGATGTAAATTCCAATGACTGTATTAGTCAGGTCTCTTTCAGCATTCACAAAGTCCTAAAAGGCATGAAAACAGTAAAGCTATTCAGTAATTTTCATTACACCAACAAATGCAGGATACAATTTAAACATCAATTTGCATCCCAATTTGAGTTGGTATTGTTCTGTGGAAAAAAAAATAAGAACAGACAAAATTACAATTCACCATGCCAAAGTGAAAACAACCATCATACAACCAGATATCACAAAACTTCTCAATGACAGCCATTAGTTTACACATGTTCCGTCCTGCAACTCCTTTATTGGTAGATGCTGGCCAGTTTACTTCTGTATCCATCCAGCTAAATCAGCTGAGTGGTGGTAATTCAAGTAAACTCAGCAGCAATCTAGAGACATAACACAACACTGAGGATATTTTCCATTTTTAAAATTACATTCAGGGTTATTCAATTAAATCTGAAGACAAAAAAGCAATTAGGCTACCTTCACATGGGCTTGAACAACTAAATAGAACACCAGTTCCTTAGCATATGAACGATTAAGATAACTCCATAGTACATTCCATGTTGCAAGTGCATGGGAAACAATTACTGTGACCAAATTAGCCATGTGTTAATCTAACATTATAGTGCTTCAAAAATTGCCATCTAGTTGACACTGTTATTTTGCAGTCCTTACATTGCCACATGCTTGTTTTGAGAGAGAAACACCAGTTAGCATAACTGACTAAAATGGAAACATATAGAGAATGAAAATGTAGCCTGTATGCAACAGATTAGCATTACCAGACACCAAAATATACTAATAACTTTAATAAAAACCCTTTGTGCAGACTTAAATCACTTTTTCAAAGCAGTATTAATCAGGATGGTAAAGAATTTAATTCATACCTGACAAGTAGTGTTGTTTTTGGCAGCCTGTTTTAATTTTAGTTTTAGTCTAGTCTTTTTGTGAAGCTGTCATTTTAGTTTTTATTAGTTAATATTTAGTCACGTTCATACTCTTTTTAGTCTAGTGAAGTTTCAGTCGACTAAAAGTCTGAGCATTTTAGTCTTATTTTAGTCAGAATTATCCATGGCTATTTTCATCTAGTTTTAGTAGAAAACTGATGACATTTAGTCTAGTTTTAGTCAATGAAAATTCTATTTTATTCTGACAAAACTAGCTACAGTATTTGGCCAACAAGGGATGCTTAGCAGTGTTGGGCAGGTTACTTCCAAAATGTAATATATTATATATTAGTAGTTACTGTCTTTTAAAAATAATTAGTTACATTACAATATTATGGTCTCTGAATTGTAATGTGTTACACTACTTTTGACTTACTTCACCAAAATATCCACATAAGTATGACTAGGCATTATAAAATATCAAAATGTAGTTTATTGCAGCTCATTATGCATCCAGTGGAGGGTAATCAGGTAGGTCTATATAGCATAAAATTATAAAATCATATTTAGATAGGCTACTGGTATGTAGATCTAAATTAACGTTGTAGTTTAGGTTAAACACAGATAAGCACAAAATTATTACATTAATAAATAATGCCAGTAAATAAAAATGAAATGTTATAATGTACAGACAATACACACAATACCTAGCCTATAGACCATTTTGAATGGCTTTCGGAACAAAACAAGAATAAAATATATAAGTTGCTAAACAAGCCAAAACTAATTAGGCTAATTTAAAGCGAAACTGAAAGCAAAGGCCTTGTTCTCACGCAGCCTACCCCTCTCATTCGGCATGAACCCAATTAAATGTGCCCATATTCGCGATGTATTTGATGTTTTAGTAAACCAGGTGTAATAGAATGACCCCTTGAGAGGTCACTAATAACTAGGCGAAAGGGGCCATGGGGTGGCTTTTGTCAACAAGTACATTTTTATTCAGACACATCAAAATATCAAAATATCAAAACATCACATCACTGATCTTTAATGCAAATACCCACATGAAAAGAAAATAAACATCAAAAGTAGTAAATAAAAATAACACAAAAAGAAAACCAACCATAGATGGCCACAGGTTACCTAAAAAGTGAATACAGAAATGGCACAGGAGGAAGAGTGTTCTCACAGCAATCACACAGCAAATCTACAAAAATAACCAAAAAAAGAAAGTGATCAACCCACCAAAACCCAACCACCTCACCACCGCCATCCACACAGTGAGGTCAACGCAGTGGCCACCGCTGGCGTAAGAAACCAAACCAAACCTACAAAAGAAAGAAAGAAAAAAAAAAAAAAACTTAATTAACAGTGGGCAATGCAGATGACAAACACAAGTCAGCATCAGATCACAATCACCATAAACCCAGTTTCTTTGGGGCCTAACATCTCCTCTGTCACTCTGGGTCCCCAAATTCTTGTAACAAAGTATAAAAATATGAAAACACATCAATTAAACAAGATACACCCACTATAATTCCTACACAATTTAAAAACATAAAAAATACTCCCTTTATAAAAATACAATACCTCTAACATTCACTATTTCGACTGGGATGATCAAACAACGAACAGTCAGGAAGTAATTCAGCCACAACACTAAAACAAAATAAAAAAAAATAATATTTAAAACGAACTCCTAAAAAACTAAGTTATCAATATTACAACACTACCTCCTTGATTGGTAAATCATGTGTTCAGTTCTTGATGAAGCTCCGGCAGTAAATGCTTATCTGCTGCCATTCCTTTGAAGTGCTATATCTGCCGCGACATCAAGTCATACATAAACTACAATCAATATAAATAGTAAAGAAATAAAAGAACACCTCTCCCAAACGAGTCTTCTTACCTGCCCCTCTTTACAAAGTTCAAACTCTGCCGCGATATCCCCAGGATTAGAAGCGGAAGTGCAAAAGAACAAACAACCTTCACTACCTCCTTATATAACGCTGGGACTGCTGGGACTTGTAGTACTTAACCCATATCCCATTACACAGGCTTTGTGCTTAATGCACGTAAAAACATCCTCACATTAGCAAATATGTGTTTGGCCCGACCTCAGGCTGAACGACACGGACTGTACTACGCAGTACGCAATATTTTATTTAAAATCAGTGTATATGTTTTTTGACTGTATTTTATTCTGATAATGAACAGGCTGCAACGTTTGCTGTGTGTGTGCGTGAGGCGCCGGCACAATTGAACAGCGGAAACAAACAACAAAAAAATACTTAGTCATTTTTGGTCATACAGATCATTCGAAATTTCAGCGTGGTTTTTCTTTCTGTGAACTTTTGACGAGCGCCGCACCACATAAACCAAACTTAGCAGCATATGTCACTCAGTCTTTTCCTTTATTTTTGTTAATCTGTTAATTAGGCTATTTAAGTTAAATATATTTCGGGTATTCATTAATTTTATACATAGACTATGATTTGATAAAAACAGATTTTGTTATTTTTAGTTTAACTTATTTTTTGTTCCTTCTCTACACTCTTCGCCGCATTCTTTCTCTTCTCCGACTCTTCTCTGGAGTCAGTCAGTCAGGTAACTTAACTTGTTTGTTGTCCTCTTTTAAATAATGCCGCGAGTGGGGCTTGAGGAAGTCGCATCGCCTGCGTCTGTGCAGTGCGACCTGATGAGGCCCACTTCAGAAATACTGCGAAATAATAATAATAATAACGGGACTAAACAAAACGAAATAACGTTATAACATTTCGTTTCGTCTCGTTTTGGTCAACGAAAATGAAGAGACATTTTAGCATAGTTTTTATTTTGTAAACCACATTTAGTCTCGTTTTTATTTGTCAACAATATTGCAATATACATTTAATTATAGTCATCCTCACATGACCAGCATTTACGTTGCGTCTCGTTTCAGGTGATACAGGTTTGTTGACCATGATATTTAGTCATAATTTTCGTTGAATAAAGCAACACTGCTGACAAGCAGAGTCACCCACATTTTCCTTAAGGTGGTTTGTCTGTCTTCTGTTGCAGCTACGGTGCAAAGGTCCATCCTACATCGTTTTTCTAATTTGTGCGTTTCACTCAGTGTTGTTAAATTGACTGAACAAACACTTGTTAAGTAAAGATAACAATGTTAGCTTTTTGTAGAAACCCCTCAGTTATATTAAGTTGACTGAACAAACACTTAAGCTAACAATGTTAGCTTTTTTGTAGAAACCCCTCAGTTATATTAAGTTGACTGAACAAACACTTGTTAAGTAAAGCTGACAATGTTAGGTTTTTTGTAGAAACCACTCAGTTATATTAAGTCCATGGCGTTACATGCATTTTTTTTTTTTTAAGTAATGTGAACACAGAGTAAAACTAATGACAGTGAAAGTTCTTTTTTTTTTTTTTTTTTTGAGTGTGAAAGAAAACGCAGCAGTAGGTAATCAGCAATGTTTCTTGAGCAGCAAATCAGCATATTAGAATGATTTCTGAAGGATCATGTGCACTGAAGACTGGAGTAATGATGCTGAAAATCAGCTTTGATCACAGAAATAAATTACTTTTCTAAATATATTCAAATAGAAAATTTGTTTTCAAATAGAAATTTTAAATTGTATTCATTTCATAAGAGACTTTCAAAAACATAAAAAATCCTGCCAACCCCAAACTTATGAAACAGTAGTATGTTTGAAATTTTACTTAGTCCTGCGGTTTTTAGCATCTTGGAGATGTTGTCTGACAGAATCAAGTTCACTCTGACTGTGCTGGGGTGCAGCAGGCCATCAGCACCGAATGATCTAGGTACAAAACAAGCAATTTGCCAACAATATTTAGTCTGCAGTTCCAGTTTTATTAGAAGGAAACAAGCTAGAGCATAGGTAAAATGCAGATAAAAGAAAGAATAATATACAATAATATAACATATGTGACCCTGGACCACGAAACCAGTCATCAACAATACATTAAGCATATGAGAGACCGAGGTCAACCAGATCTGATGCCTTTTATTCTGAGGCCGTTTCGCCTGATTACCTTATACGTTAGTTCTGACACGGTTTTGCTGAGAACCGATGCCGTTTAGTCTGTGGCGCAATGCCATTTTAACTGATACCTGAATACTGACGCAGAGCACTGGGGATGCCCTAAACTGTGCCCCGTGCGATGAATAAAAACATAGTCCTCTGAAAAATGTCGTGCGGTTTTAAAGTCTTGCCCAGTGGCGGATTAAGACTCTTTGGTGACTCTAAACCTGTGCTCAGGGGCGTTTCTAGGATTTGAAAACATCCGGGGCTGGTGCCAAAACATAAGGGGCTAGTGGTGGTGGATGGGAGCTCACATCATACTTTTTTTTTTATTTTTTTTTTACCAAATTCCATTTTATTTTTTCCAAATTCTGTTTTTTTTTCTGTTTTAATATTGATTAATATTGTTAAATTTAATTTTATTAATCAAAAAAACATGTCTAATAGATTAAAACAATGAAACTTATACAATTTAACATCAATTTATCAAAAGTTATGTTTAGCGCCCTATGAAATGTTTTATTTTTTCTCACCTTGTTTTGTTGTTACCTGTCTATTTGTTTGAATGTATAAAACAACTTTTATTTATTTCTACAACAGTCTTATGAAAATCTGTGTTGTGTATTTACATTTTTTTTCTGGTTATCAAATAAAGGCATAAAATTATACATTTAGATTTTCATTAATGAAAATTAAATTTTATTTTTGGCAAATAAAGGGGATGTACTAATAAAACGTAAAAGATGAAAGAAATATTGTGTAACAAAGTTTTATTAATTTTTCAACAGTAGTAGTAGTACTGTAGGTACGTACATTCAACTGAATGATAGTAATATATTTCTGTCTACAATGTCTACAAGCTAAACCTAGCTTTTATTTTGACGTGTTGCCGTAAATACCTTTACATTTCTGGGAGCATATGACCCTGGTTTTAGTCAAATTAAACAGTGAACTGTTCACGAAGTACTCTCAGAACATTTCTGGCGTTTTTATGGCAGATTCTGAAAGGCGCGCTTCTTAATATTTACAGATACTAGTCCATATCGCGATTTGATTGTAATGACCAGCTTTTGATCAATTAATTCAAACTTTGACAAATTCTGTGAATTCCTCAGAAATCATAGGGCGATACAAAAACATTCGGGGCTAGAGAAAAATCTTTCGGGGCTCGAGCCCCGAATGATTAGCCCTAGTGACGCCCCTGGTTCAGACCTAATTGATTAGAACGACCTATCAATAATTTTAATTTCAGTTGAAGAGACTGGAGTTGCACGACGCACTGGTGAAAAAATCAGCATATGCTGGTAGGTATGTTTTGATGCTGGGATGCTGGTTGGTTTAAGCTGGTCCTTTGCTGGTTTAAGCTGGTCCTTTGCTGGTTTATGCTGATCCTTGACCAGCAACATGACCAGCTTAAACCAGCATCAAACATACCTACCAGCATATGCTGTTTTTTTCACCAGGGCACCGTACAGCATGTATCTACGCATATATATGCAATGGCTAAACAGATGTTTGAGAATACATCGCTTGTCTTACCCAACAATTCTCAAATTTCAGCAAATGTAGCAGGTAATCCGGGTATTCCATGCATACAGAAAATTCGCATACTATGCACAGTATACATACTGGGTACTGCAGAAATAGTAAGAGTAGGTTTGATAGTAAGGCATTTGGAACACAGACATAGACTTGCTATCAGGACCAGAGTCGAGTTTTATTATGGTCGGGCTATTATTATTTTAATAACTGGTTAGGGCCCATTTTATTAATGCTTGACAATTATGCCAATAAAGTTTTGACTTTATGATTGTATTTATGCCCGTGTGTGACGATAAATGAGTGTGTTTTCATTTACAAATTAAACTACGTGAATGATTCATTCCTCAGTAAAACACTAGTCTAATAATTAGACGAAACAAAATAAAATATAATTCAACCTTTAAACTGCATTCCAGTAAAAATCCCAGTCATATAACATATGTCGAGCATTTACAGTGTTTACATATAGAATGTTAAGTAAAGAGATGGAACATAAACGAAAATAAAATAATAGGCTAATAATAAAAATAATAATAATAATAATAATGAAAAAACGATCAGTTAATAGAAGGTTGGATAAAAATATCTTGTAGGCCTATTTTATTTGATGTACTTTGGGTTATATTAATATAATAATTTCTTAACTCAAAATAAAATATTAATAAATCTATCTCTGATAATCCCGGGTTACTATGGTCACCCAGTTTACGCATTAAACTGGAGGCCACGAGAAGCACTTGTCGTTTCCTCAACATAATAAGACGTGGCCACGAGAAATGGATGTCGTTCCCTCATCATAGCATCTCGTGGCCACGACATAAGGATGTTTTTACCTCGACAAAATGATCTCGTGGCCACGACATAATATGACGTTCCCACGAGTTGATATGACGTTCCCACAAATTAATATCTCGTGGCCACGACAAACTTAAGTGAACTGAAGGTGTCCCCTCCTGGTCACCGTAGGATACAGATGCAGCAGCACTGTAAGATTACATTTGATTGAATACATTATTGAGATATAACTGCGTGTGTAAATAAGTGTTGTACCTGTTTAAATCATGCTTTTATCCGAAAATATTCAGTATCTAGAAGGAGCAAACAAACTCCTCGAAAACTATCCTCCTAAACCTGCCGCTCATGTATAATGCTGTCAAAATAATCATGACATTCTTTCTGATCTCAGTGATCCATCTAAAGTTAGCTGACTATGTTTAACATGTGAGTTCTTGCTAAATATGCTGTTATATTACGGGCCATTGGCATGAATTGTACTCGTGATGGAGCGGTAGGTAATAATAATAGGCTAATAATAAATTATAAGTGACTTATAAGTGGCTATATTTTTATATTTATTGTGTATGGCTTTGCCTAAGGTTCTGTAGGCCCTATATGCTAGTGTTTGCTATATTTTGCAAATACTGTAAACGACAATTATGCCAATAAAGTTTTGATAGAAGTTTTGATTGTATTTATGCCTGTGTGTGACGATAAATGATTTACAAATGAAACTAAGTGAATATATAGGCTAGTCTATTAATTAGACGAAATAAAATAGAATATATGTCAAATTCAACCTTTAAACTGCATTCCAGTAAAAATCCCAGTCATATAGCATTTTCAGATTTTTACTGTATCGTTTACATTCAAAACTTTAAGTAAAGAGATAGAAATTAAGGTAAAAAAATACAAAGGAATGATACAAATATTACAGAAAAAAGAGGATCAGTTAATGGACTTAGACTGGACACAAGACTGTGGGATGCATAAAATGTTTGTAGGACTATTTGATGTACTTTATGTAATATTTATTAATGATCAACTTCTTTTGAATGCTGTCTGCATCGGGCACAGACAACATTCGCGTGGACAGCATCGCATAATATTATCATTTAATATTGTATTAATTTCTATAATAATTAATATAATAATTCCTTAATTCAAAATAAAATATTAATAAATCTTAATAAAATCTTTAAAAAATCCCGGGTTACTATGGTCATGCAGGTTTGTTTAGGCATTAAACTCGTGGCCACCAGAAGCGCACGTCGTTTCCTCAACATAATAAGACGTGGCCACGAGAAATGGATGTGGTTCGCTCATCATATCATCTCGTGGCCACGACATAAGGATGTCGTTACCTCCACAAAATGATCTAGTGGCCACGACATAATTTGACGTTCCCACGAATTAATATCTCGTGGCCACGACATAATATCACGTTCCCACGAGTTGATATGTCATGGCCACAACAAACTTAAGTGAACCGAAGGTGTCCCCTCCCGGTCACCGTAGTATCCGATTTCGAATGAGCAGAAATCTGTAGGAAATGCAGCGATTCGTAGATAAGATAACTGACAAAAATGAGCTATTATTTTCATCCTTTACAAACAAAATTCGCACTGAAAAAAAAAAAACAAAAAAAAAAACAGATGATACTTTTTAATGCTGAAAACCACGAATAAGCTTAATGTGGAAGGAATAGTTTGCACGGTCCAATAAGCCACAACAGGTCTCTACGAGTATTTTATTTTATTGTAATATATGTTATGTGATACTGAAATACTTTCCTCGGAGCCGTAAATTTCCTCGGAGCGGTGTTCCTGATCAGCTAAGCAAAGAGTGGAGCAGGGAGTGGAAAATGGTGAACCCGGAGCGGAGCTGCAGTGGAGTGATTATTGAATGCTTGGAGCGTGGAGGGGAAATTGTTTTCGCTCCACTCAGCTCACATACTCTGATCAGGAGGAGTCTTTATGCAAAACAGAAATACTTGCATGACTTTTTGAAATTAACATATAAACTTACAAATGTACAAACAAACTGTCTCAAACACTCACCAAGCCCAGACTCCAAACACTGTATTGATGTTATACACATAAAAGCATTCCCATACAAAATATATATATATATATATATATATATATAGGTAGTTATATAATACACTAAACGTACAGTTTATGATTTATGACCGGATTTATGACTCCTGTTTGCGTTGATAGACAGGTAGTCATATGTCCAATGTGTACATGATCCGATTTATGACTGAATTTATGACCCCTCTGTCACTCTGACTGCCATGTCACCAGAGCTCTGTCAGCTCTGAGTGACATGACAGTGGTTGTGTAAATCAAAAGATCAAAACAGATGTTAGATTTGACTTTAATTGGATTTATGAGTGGATTTATGATGTTTTATCTCTCCCGCTCCCCTGTTGTTTTATGGTGTTGCTTCTTCCGGACCTTTTGCTAACAGTCTGGGGGTTTTGGGTTTCATCCTGATTGTG
>JAMKFB010000712.1:55516-97083 GCA_036247105.1 Cirrhinus mrigala
CTGAGCAAATGTGTGTGTGTGTGTGTGTGTGTGTGTGTGTGTGTGTGTGTTGTCACATCAAGAGGATCGGTTTATTGTTTGATCACTACGACATATGCTAATGCTTAGATACCGGCCTACTGGGCCCATCTACATCTACCCCCCCGCGTGCAAGGAGTGAAAGTATGGCTTCCGTGTTTGTGTTTTAGGTTGAAACCTTAGCAAGACTGGTGTCTAGACACCAACAGTCTGTCTATCAGTTCCATGCTAAATAGGTTGTTGCCTGGATGTCTGGCTTATCAAGGTGTGGAAAAGAAAAAAAGGTGTCATGTCTGGTGTAAAAGACATGATCAATAAAAATTCTACTTGCTAACATCTTAGAGAAAATCAGTATTATCTAATTATCAGAGTTTTGTTAAAACAAAGGATAAAACATTATTAAGATCAACAACTAACCAGACCGATCTAGAAAAGACACTAGAATTTCTACTTTAGAAATAAATAAAGGATGTGATCTGATAATGAATAAAATGAATCAGAATACTGATAAATGTTAAGAAATACTATATACAATATGTGGTTCACACCGTTTTTTTTTTTTTTTTTTTTTGTTGCTGCTGTTGTTGTTGTGTAAAAAGAGTTAATCAAGAATCAAAGAGTTCATCAGAGTTCGAAATCTCACTAATTTTAAAAGAACTTTTAAATCGTTTTTTTTTTTTTTTTCTAAACATGGAAAAAGAGAATGGTATTTTAAAATAGGTAAAACTATTTCTTTTTATATGAAAAGAATAGTTTACATCGATTTCAACTAAAAATAGTATTCGTTAGAATGTTGTGTTTCACGCCATTGCGTTTTCTTGAGGTGGGTGTGGCTACACATAACACAACCCCTTTTTCGCAGGATCAGCTCACAGTGAATACAAATACGGCGGGAGAGTCTGCATCGCGTGCGGTATACGGAAACATCTTGACATAACTTACGTGTTAGGGTATACGTTTTTACTTTATTGCTTCTCCAAAAACATCTCTTCAGTGGGTAAACTGTAACTCAGGACAACATTTGTAAAAAGTCTGCCTCTCCTAACGGTAAGTTATTTTAAACATTTGTTGTTTTAAGACCCCGCTTACTTAAACAGGCGATATGATGTCTTGTATGCAGAACACGGTCTTGAGACAATTGTGAATGAACTCATTGCACTGAATACAGGGGGTATGATTCATCTATTGTATCTTACAGTTTTTTTCAGTTGCTAACAAGCGTTTGTCCAACCAGTTGTCACATTTTCAAAACTTTTAACACAATTAGCACAGCATCGGTCTTTTGTGGCCATACCATTCACACATTTCATGTCGTTTTCACCCAATATGCAGTCAGTGAACACATTTCCACAATGCTTACATTTTCTTAACAGACAAGCTATACCTCCCAACAAAATTATGGATTGTTTTTGTAGTATTTACGAATGTTAACACACAACATCCCACAACAGCAAAAACAGCATTCCAAACCTTAGATGCAGTATAAAAACCTCTGCTTCTGCAATGATATCAGTTCAAAAACAATATCAATATCAAAAATATATCTCAGCTGATAATAAACAAAGAATTGAATAATTGACACACAGCTGATTCATGTTGGGTAAATTGGGCCAACCACAGCTGATTCCAGTCTGGCTTAGACTCAGTGGTAGGCTTTATTTTTTTCTATTACATTTACACTTATACAGTAAAAGGAGGACTTTGAGGAGTGATGTTTTTGGAAACAGAAACAGAAAAAGACAAGCACTGTAATGTCTGGACGAGGAAAAGTAAGAGCAAGGGGCCCAGGGAGAAGAGCAGGCCCAGTGAGAGGTGCAGGAGCAGTGAGAGGAGCAGGAGCAGTGAGAGGAGCAGGGCCAGGGAGAAGAGCAGGCCCAAGGAGAGGGCAAGGTAGAGGTGTAAGAATGCGTGGTGGTGGCATTCCAAGGGCTGCAAGAATAGTAGTCAGTGATGAAATTCGTGCCACTATCATTGACCATGTAATCAACCATGGTCTTTCACTAAGAGAGGCTGGTGAAAGAGTGCAGCCCAATTTGAGGCGGTCAATGGTTGCCTCCATTATATGCATCTTTCAACAAACCAACAGGTAATTATTGCATTTTACATGGATTGTTTCTATTCTCGCGTGACATGTCAATATGATCATACAGTAATGCATATGTTGCATTTTTTGTCCCTCTAAAGAATACAACGTCTTCCACCCTCTGGGGGAAGAGGAAAGCTCCTCAGTAATGATCAAGAGCTTGCCATTGTAGAAATGGTTGTTGCAAATAATGCAATAAAACTGCATGAAATTCAAACTAGAATTGTGGCGGACCATGAGATATTAGACAATATCGATAGCATCAGCCTCACAACCATTACACGGACATTGTCCAAACACAGAGGATGAAGCAGCTCTACACTGTTCCCTTTGAGAGGAACAGTGAGAGAGTCAAGGAGATACGACGACAATATGTCCAGGTATAGTGTATATTCAATTCAATGTCCAGTTCTATAAGCTTTGCACTTTGCAAGTAGGTAACCTACACAGTAATAGGTTACAGTACAGTATGGTATACAGTAATGACATGATTTACATAAACTTTGTTTCAGAGAGTTATGGAATTGGAGGCCAACCAGGCCCCTCATGAATTCATATACATAGATGAGGCAGGATTCAATCAGTCGACGTGGACGAAATGTAATTGGAAAAAGGGCCACAGCTGATGTGCCAGGACAGAGAGGGGCAAACATTACCATGTGTGCAGCAATTGCAAATGCAGGATTACTCCTTCACAGATGTCAGGTTGGACCCTATAATACCGAGCACCTGCTTGCCTTTCTCAACGATCTCCACCAGCGCCTGGTTCCAGAGCAGGATCAGGAGGGTGAAAACATGAGGACCTTTGTAATTACCTGGGACAATGTGGTTTTCCATCATTCGCAAGCAATAACAACATGGTTTGAAGTCCACCCAAGACTGGTAAGTCTCTTCCTTCCACCCTATTCACCCTTCCTCAACCCCATAGAGGAGTTCTTTTCTGCATGGAGGTGGAAGGTTTATGACCATCAGCCACATGACCAGATGTCCCTCCTTGAAGCCATGGATGCTGGCTGCAGGGACATCACAGCTGATGATTGCCAAGGGTGGATCCAACATACCAGGCGGTTTTATCCCAGGTGCATTGCCTTGGATAACATCAGATGTGATGTTGATGAAAACATGTGGCCTAACCCTGAAGATCGCAGAGATTAGATACAGTAATTTTGTGCTTTTTTTTAGACTCCCCCCCCCCCCCCCCTTTTTTTATCTGGGCTTTTTGCTGTTGTTTTTTTGTTCAGAATGCTCTTGTGTGTTTCATGGATATTTTGTTCACTGTAAGCAATACTGTAAAACTTTTTCTGTTCTATCATACCCTGTTTCTACTGTACCTCCTGTAGTAAACAATAAAGGGAAAAAAAAAAAAAAACTTATTTGCTTTTTACTGGAATGCTTTTGAATGTGAACATTACTGTACATGTGGACATACAGTTCCCAACCAAGAAATTTAGTGTCAAAACGGTGGATTGCATGTTTTGCATGCAAATACCTGCAAAACTGAAACATAAAAGTCTATGCAATTTTTGTAATGTCAACAATAGCCAGTATTTTGAAACCTGGTGTACTTTGACTGCATGTACCTTGTGAAGTGAAAACAAGTGTTATTCTTTGACAGAATAATTTCATTTTGAGTCAGATTTCCAGTGTTTTGGTAAAGTTAGTGTGTGCAGAGAAAGATGTGTTCTATTTTGAAATGAAGAGTTAGTATATATTTAACAAAATGTATTTTTGAGAAGAAAATTATCCATTTGGCTAATTTGAAGTATGGGTAAGTGCTTGTTAGCGATTGAAAAAAAAAAACTGTATTTATATTATTTTAAATTATATATAAAAAAAATAAAAAACATACCAATGTGTATAATGATCGTATGTCTATGATCGTTTCTTTCTTTTTGCTCACCCGTAGCGTGACCTCCACAGCCTGACAGAGGTGAGACGAGAGAGACGAGTGAGATTAGGCCTGACAACACGCAACCGTTCGGTAGCTTTTCCACTTAAAGTTTCAGTTTATTAATATATTCTACAATGACGTAAACTAAAAGAAAAAATGTACTTGTACTAGATTGTTTAAGGATGTATAATGCGTTGTGTTAATGTGTGTTTTCTTTTTCATTATTATTATTATAACAGTGCAGACTCGTCAGATTAGTGACATTACTGTATCTGAAGCGAGAGAGATTCGAACTGAAAACAAAGGGTCGCTCGGTGAGTTTTAAATCAACAAATAGATTTTTATTGCATTGTGAGAAAAAGAGGCTAAATCATTATTTGTGTTTGTACTAGCGTGTTTAAGGCAACTTTGTTCACTGCTAACCATAGTTACAGTTGTTGATCCACATGACACAACTCCTGCTAGACAGGAACCATCGGTGGGTCAGAGACTTGTGACTGTACAGGTTAATGCTCCAGTACAAAGACCTGCTATTCCAAGACCGAGTGGTACATATTAATAATAATAATTATTTATAATATATCTGTACCATACCATTTAAAAACCTCATTCACATTTTTCATTGTTATTCACATAGGGTGTTTTGCTAACACTATACCGCCACCCCGAGCATTTGCTGATACTATTTCTGGTGTAGGGGTTAAAAGGCAAGAGCCGCTATCCAGATCTCAGAGGGTAGGTCGGGATGTGGCCGCAGCTGTGAAGGTTCAAGCACGTGGGCAAAAGCTAGCAAGGCCCCGCGAAATCTGTTTCATACCCAACAGACCCGAGCGAAAACGACCAAGACAATCAGTTGGTAAGTATGACGAATCAAATTAAATTATTCTCCTTATTATTATTATTATTATTATTATTATTATTATTACAATAATCATGATTATTATTTTAAACCCATCAGAAGAAACTACAATCTGGAATGAGCATTTTGTTCTAGCATGGGACAAGTGCGATATGAACCAGGCATCTAGTGTGGAACAAAAGGCAGAATTAAACCAACCCCCTGAGATCAGTGAAAATGCTGTAAATTCAGACGTCGATGCTGATAATCTTCCTTCAAACCAGGAGGAATACAAGAACGAACTACAGAACAACGCAAACAAGGAAATTCTGAACTTTTTGAATACGGTTGTGAAGAACCAGGAAAAAATAATAGAGGACCAACAGAGGGCCCAGGAGGAGCAAGCACGTTTTAATCAGACTGTGACAACAACGCTGCAGAAACACGGCATCACCCTTAAACAAATAATTACGATGCAAAAACGTCATGATGGTGGACATGAACAAACAGCCCGTGATCAGGAAATGACTGTTACACTGTTAAATGAACTACTGGGGATGTTTAAATAGAAAAATGGCTGAGCAAATGTGTGTGTGTGTGTGTGTGTGTGTGTGTGTGTGTGTGTGTGTGTTGTCACATCAAGAGGATCGGTTTATTGTTTGATCACTACGACATATGCTAATGCTTAGATACCGGCCTACTGGGCCCATCTACATCTACCCCCCCGCGTGCAAGGAGTGAAAGTATGGCTTCCGTGTTTGTGTTTTAGGTTGAAACCTTAGCAAGACTGGTGTCTAGACACCAACAGTCTGTCTATCAGTTCCATGCTAAATAGGTTGTTGCCTGGATGTCTGGCTTATCAAGGTGTGGAAAAGAAAAAAAGGTGTCATGTCTGGTGTAAAAGACATGATCAATAAAAATTCTACTTGCTAACATCTTAGAGAAAATCAGTATTATCTAATTATCAGAGTTTTGTTAAAACAAAGGATAAAACATTATTAAGATCAACAACTAACCAGACCGATCTAGAAAAGACACTAGAATTTCTACTTTAGAAATAAATAAAGGATGTGATCTGATAATGAATAAAATGAATCAGAATACTGATAAATGTTAAGAAATACTATATACAATATGTGGTTCACACCGTTTTTTTTTTTTTTTTTTTTTGTTGCTGCTGTTGTTGTTGTGTAAAAAGAGTTAATCAAGAATCAAAGAGTTCATCAGAGTTCGAAATCTCACTAATTTTAAAAGAACTTTTAAATCGTTTTTTTTTTTTTTTTTCTAAACATGGAAAAAGAGAATGGTATTTTAAAATAGGTAAAACTATTTCTTTTTATATGAAAAGAATAGTTTACATCGATTTCAACTAAAAATAGTATTCGTTAGAATGTTGTGTTTCACGCCATTGCGTTTTCTTGAGGTGGGTGTGGCTACACATAACACAACCCCTTTTTCGCAGGATCAGCTCACAGTGAATACAAATACGGCGGGAGAGTCTGCATCGCGTGCGGTATACGGAAACATCTTGACATAACTTACGTGTTAGGGTATACGTTTTTACTTTATTGCTTCTCCAAAAACATCTCTTCAGTGGGTAAACTGTAACTCAGGACAACATTTGTAAAAAGTCTGCCTCTCCTAACGGTAAGTTATTTTAAACATTTGTTGTTTTAAGACCCCGCTTACTTAAACAGGCGATATGATGTCTTGTATGCAGAACACGGTCTTGAGACAATTGTGAATGAACTCATTGCACTGAATACAGGGGGTATGATTCATCTATTGTATCTTACAGTTTTTTTCAGTTGCTAACAAGCGTTTGTCCAACCAGTTGTCACATTTTCAAAACTTTTAACACAATTAGCACAGCATCGGTCTTTTGTGGCCATACCATTCACACATTTCATGTCGTTTTCACCCAATATGCAGTCAGTGAACACATTTCCACAATGCTTACATTTTCTTAACAGACAAGCTATACCTCCCAACAAAATTATGGATTGTTTTTGTAGTATTTACGAATGTTAACACACAACATCCCACAACAGCAAAAACAGCATTCCAAACCTTAGATGCAGTATAAAAACCTCTGCTTCTGCAATGATATCAGTTCAAAAACAATATCAATATCAAAAATATATCTCAGCTGATAATAAACAAAGAATTGAATAATTGACACACAGCTGATTCATGTTGGGTAAATTGGGCCAACCACAGCTGATTCCAGTCTGGCTTAGACTCAGTGGTAGGCTTTATTTTTTTCTATTACATTTACACTTATACAGTAAAAGGAGGACTTTGAGGAGTGATGTTTTTGGAAACAGAAACAGAAAAAGACAAGCACTGTAATGTCTGGACGAGGAAAAGTAAGAGCAAGGGGCCCAGGGAGAAGAGCAGGCCCAGTGAGAGGTGCAGGAGCAGTGAGAGGAGCAGGAGCAGTGAGAGGAGCAGGGCCAGGGAGAAGAGCAGGCCCAAGGAGAGGGCAAGGTAGAGGTGTAAGAATGCGTGGTGGTGGCATTCCAAGGGCTGCAAGAATAGTAGTCAGTGATGAAATTCGTGCCACTATCATTGACCATGTAATCAACCATGGTCTTTCACTAAGAGAGGCTGGTGAAAGAGTGCAGCCCAATTTGAGGCGGTCAATGGTTGCCTCCATTATATGCATCTTTCAACAAACCAACAGGTAATTATTGCATTTTACATGGATTGTTTCTATTCTCGCGTGACATGTCAATATGATCATACAGTAATGCATATGTTGCATTTTTTGTCCCTCTAAAGAATACAACGTCTTCCACCCTCTGGGGGAAGAGGAAAGCTCCTCAGTAATGATCAAGAGCTTGCCATTGTAGAAATGGTTGTTGCAAATAATGCAATAAAACTGCATGAAATTCAAACTAGAATTGTGGCGGACCATGAGATATTAGACAATATCGATAGCATCAGCCTCACAACCATTACACGGACATTGTCCAAACACAGAGGATGAAGCAGCTCTACACTGTTCCCTTTGAGAGGAACAGTGAGAGAGTCAAGGAGATACGACGACAATATGTCCAGGTATAGTGTATATTCAATTCAATGTCCAGTTCTATAAGCTTTGCACTTTGCAAGTAGGTAACCTACACAGTAATAGGTTACAGTACAGTATGGTATACAGTAATGACATGATTTACATAAACTTTGTTTCAGAGAGTTATGGAATTGGAGGCCAACCAGGCCCCTCATGAATTCATATACATAGATGAGGCAGGATTCAATCAGTCGACGTGGACGAAATGTAATTGGAAAAAGGGCCACAGCTGATGTGCCAGGACAGAGAGGGGCAAACATTACCATGTGTGCAGCAATTGCAAATGCAGGATTACTCCTTCACAGATGTCAGGTTGGACCCTATAATACCGAGCACCTGCTTGCCTTTCTCAACGATCTCCACCAGCGCCTGGTTCCAGAGCAGGATCAGGAGGGTGAAAACATGAGGACCTTTGTAATTACCTGGGACAATGTGGTTTTCCATCATTCGCAAGCAATAACAACATGGTTTGAAGTCCACCCAAGACTGGTAAGTCTCTTCCTTCCACCCTATTCACCCTTCCTCAACCCCATAGAGGAGTTCTTTTCTGCATGGAGGTGGAAGGTTTATGACCATCAGCCACATGACCAGATGTCCCTCCTTGAAGCCATGGATGCTGGCTGCAGGGACATCACAGCTGATGATTGCCAAGGGTGGATCCAACATACCAGGCGGTTTTATCCCAGGTGCATTGCCTTGGATAACATCAGATGTGATGTTGATGAAAACATGTGGCCTAACCCTGAAGATCGCAGAGATTAGATACAGTAATTTTGTGCTTTTTTTTAGACTCCCCCCCCCCCCCCCCCCTTTTTTTATCTGGGCTTTTTGCTGTTGTTTTTTTGTTCAGAATGCTCTTGTGTGTTTCATGGATATTTTGTTCACTGTAAGCAATACTGTAAAACTTTTTCTGTTCTATCATACCCTGTTTCTACTGTACCTCCTGTAGTAAACAATAAAGGGAAAAAAAAAAAAAAACTTATTTGCTTTTTACTGGAATGCTTTTGAATGTGAACATTACTGTACATGTGGACATACAGTTCCCAACCAAGAAATTTAGTGTCAAAACGGTGGATTGCATGTTTTGCATGCAAATACCTGCAAAACTGAAACATAAAAGTCTATGCAATTTTTGTAATGTCAACAATAGCCAGTATTTTGAAACCTGGTGTACTTTGACTGCATGTACCTTGTGAAGTGAAAACAAGTGTTATTCTTTGACAGAATAATTTCATTTTGAGTCAGATTTCCAGTGTTTTGGTAAAGTTAGTGTGTGCAGAGAAAGATGTGTTCTATTTTGAAATGAAGAGTTAGTATATATTTAACAAAATGTATTTTTGAGAAGAAAATTATCCATTTGGCTAATTTGAAGTATGGGTAAGTGCTTGTTAGCGATTGAAAAAAAAAAACTGTATTTATATTATTTTAAATTATATATAAAAAAAATAAAAAACATACCAATGTGTATAATGATCGTATGTCTATGATCGTTTCTTTCTTTTTGCTCACCCGTAGCGTGACCTCCACAGCCTGACAGAGGTGAGACGAGAGAGACGAGTGAGATTAGGCCTGACAACACGCAACCGTTCGGTAGCTTTTCCACTTAAAGTTTCAGTTTATTAATATATTCTACAATGACGTAAACTAAAAGAAAAAATGTACTTGTACTAGATTGTTTAAGGATGTATAATGCGTTGTGTTAATGTGTGTTTTCTTTTTCATTATTATTATTATAACAGTGCAGACTCGTCAGATTAGTGACATTACTGTATCTGAAGCGAGAGAGATTCGAACTGAAAACAAAGGGTCGCTCGGTGAGTTTTAAATCAACAAATAGATTTTTATTGCATTGTGAGAAAAAGAGGCTAAATCATTATTTGTGTTTGTACTAGCGTGTTTAAGGCAACTTTGTTCACTGCTAACCATAGTTACAGTTGTTGATCCACATGACACAACTCCTGCTAGACAGGAACCATCGGTGGGTCAGAGACTTGTGACTGTACAGGTTAATGCTCCAGTACAAAGACCTGCTATTCCAAGACCGAGTGGTACATATTAATAATAATAATTATTTATAATATATCTGTACCATACCATTTAAAAACCTCATTCACATTTTTCATTGTTATTCACATAGGGTGTTTTGCTAACACTATACCGCCACCCCGAGCATTTGCTGATACTATTTCTGGTGTAGGGGTTAAAAGGCAAGAGCCGCTATCCAGATCTCAGAGGGTAGGTCGGGATGTGGCCGCAGCTGTGAAGGTTCAAGCACGTGGGCAAAAGCTAGCAAGGCCCCGCGAAATCTGTTTCATACCCAACAGACCCGAGCGAAAACGACCAAGACAATCAGTTGGTAAGTATGACGAATCAAATTAAATTATTCTCCTTATTATTATTATTATTATTATTATTATTATTATTACAATAATCATGATTATTATTTTAAACCCATCAGAAGAAACTACAATCTGGAATGAGCATTTTGTTCTAGCATGGGACAAGTGCGATATGAACCAGGCATCTAGTGTGGAACAAAAGGCAGAATTAAACCAACCCCCTGAGATCAGTGAAAATGCTGTAAATTCAGACGTCGATGCTGATAATCTTCCTTCAAACCAGGAGGAATACAAGAACGAACTACAGAACAACGCAAACAAGGAAATTCTGAACTTTTTGAATACGGTTGTGAAGAACCAGGAAAAAATAATAGAGGACCAACAGAGGGCCCAGGAGGAGCAAGCACGTTTTAATCAGACTGTGACAACAACGCTGCAGAAACACGGCATCACCCTTAAACAAATAATTACGATGCAAAAACGTCATGATGGTGGACATGAACAAACAGCCCGTGATCAGGAAATGACTGTTACACTGTTAAATGAACTACTGGGGATGTTTAAATAGAAAAATGGCTGAGCAAATGTGTGTGTGTGTGTGTGTGTGTGTGTGTGTGTGTGTGTGTGTGTTGTCACATCAAGAGGATCGGTTTATTGTTTGATCACTACGACATATGCTAATGCTTAGATACCGGCCTACTGGGCCCATCTACATCTACCCCCCCGCGTGCAAGGAGTGAAAGTATGGCTTCCGTGTTTGTGTTTTAGGTTGAAACCTTAGCAAGACTGGTGTCTAGACACCAACAGTCTGTCTATCAGTTCCATGCTAAATAGGTTGTTGCCTGGATGTCTGGCTTATCAAGGTGTGGAAAAGAAAAAAAGGTGTCATGTCTGGTGTAAAAGACATGATCAATAAAAATTCTACTTGCTAACATCTTAGAGAAAATCAGTATTATCTAATTATCAGAGTTTTGTTAAAACAAAGGATAAAACATTATTAAGATCAACAACTAACCAGACCGATCTAGAAAAGACACTAGAATTTCTACTTTAGAAATAAATAAAGGATGTGATCTGATAATGAATAAAATGAATCAGAATACTGATAAATGTTAAGAAATACTATATACAATATGTGGTTCACACCGTTTTTTTTTTTTTTTTTTTTTGTTGCTGCTGTTGTTGTTGTGTAAAAAGAGTTAATCAAGAATCAAAGAGTTCATCAGAGTTCGAAATCTCACTAATTTTAAAAGAACTTTTAAATCGTTTTTTTTTTTTTTTTTCTAAACATGGAAAAAGAGAATGGTATTTTAAAATAGGTAAAACTATTTCTTTTTATATGAAAAGAATAGTTTACATCGATTTCAACTAAAAATAGTATTCGTTAGAATGTTGTGTTTCACGCCATTGCGTTTTCTTGAGGTGGGTGTGGCTACACATAACACAACCCCTTTTTCGCAGGATCAGCTCACAGTGAATACAAATACGGCGGGAGAGTCTGCATCGCGTGCGGTATACGGAAACATCTTGACATAACTTACGTGTTAGGGTATACGTTTTTACTTTATTGCTTCTCCAAAAACATCTCTTCAGTGGGTAAACTGTAACTCAGGACAACATTTGTAAAAAGTCTGCCTCTCCTAACGGTAAGTTATTTTAAACATTTGTTGTTTTAAGACCCCGCTTACTTAAACAGGCGATATGATGTCTTGTATGCAGAACACGGTCTTGAGACAATTGTGAATGAACTCATTGCACTGAATACAGGGGGTATGATTCATCTATTGTATCTTACAGTTTTTTTCAGTTGCTAACAAGCGTTTGTCCAACCAGTTGTCACATTTTCAAAACTTTTAACACAATTAGCACAGCATCGGTCTTTTGTGGCCATACCATTCACACATTTCATGTCGTTTTCACCCAATATGCAGTCAGTGAACACATTTCCACAATGCTTACATTTTCTTAACAGACAAGCTATACCTCCCAACAAAATTATGGATTGTTTTTGTAGTATTTACGAATGTTAACACACAACATCCCACAACAGCAAAAACAGCATTCCAAACCTTAGATGCAGTATAAAAACCTCTGCTTCTGCAATGATATCAGTTCAAAAACAATATCAATATCAAAAATATATCTCAGCTGATAATAAACAAAGAATTGAATAATTGACACACAGCTGATTCATGTTGGGTAAATTGGGCCAACCACAGCTGATTCCAGTCTGGCTTAGACTCAGTGGTAGGCTTTATTTTTTTCTATTACATTTACACTTATACAGTAAAAGGAGGACTTTGAGGAGTGATGTTTTTGGAAACAGAAACAGAAAAAGACAAGCACTGTAATGTCTGGACGAGGAAAAGTAAGAGCAAGGGGCCCAGGGAGAAGAGCAGGCCCAGTGAGAGGTGCAGGAGCAGTGAGAGGAGCAGGAGCAGTGAGAGGAGCAGGGCCAGGGAGAAGAGCAGGCCCAAGGAGAGGGCAAGGTAGAGGTGTAAGAATGCGTGGTGGTGGCATTCCAAGGGCTGCAAGAATAGTAGTCAGTGATGAAATTCGTGCCACTATCATTGACCATGTAATCAACCATGGTCTTTCACTAAGAGAGGCTGGTGAAAGAGTGCAGCCCAATTTGAGGCGGTCAATGGTTGCCTCCATTATATGCATCTTTCAACAAACCAACAGGTAATTATTGCATTTTACATGGATTGTTTCTATTCTCGCGTGACATGTCAATATGATCATACAGTAATGCATATGTTGCATTTTTTGTCCCTCTAAAGAATACAACGTCTTCCACCCTCTGGGGGAAGAGGAAAGCTCCTCAGTAATGATCAAGAGCTTGCCATTGTAGAAATGGTTGTTGCAAATAATGCAATAAAACTGCATGAAATTCAAACTAGAATTGTGGCGGACCATGAGATATTAGACAATATCGATAGCATCAGCCTCACAACCATTACACGGACATTGTCCAAACACAGAGGATGAAGCAGCTCTACACTGTTCCCTTTGAGAGGAACAGTGAGAGAGTCAAGGAGATACGACGACAATATGTCCAGGTATAGTGTATATTCAATTCAATGTCCAGTTCTATAAGCTTTGCACTTTGCAAGTAGGTAACCTACACAGTAATAGGTTACAGTACAGTATGGTATACAGTAATGACATGATTTACATAAACTTTGTTTCAGAGAGTTATGGAATTGGAGGCCAACCAGGCCCCTCATGAATTCATATACATAGATGAGGCAGGATTCAATCAGTCGACGTGGACGAAATGTAATTGGAAAAAGGGCCACAGCTGATGTGCCAGGACAGAGAGGGGCAAACATTACCATGTGTGCAGCAATTGCAAATGCAGGATTACTCCTTCACAGATGTCAGGTTGGACCCTATAATACCGAGCACCTGCTTGCCTTTCTCAACGATCTCCACCAGCGCCTGGTTCCAGAGCAGGATCAGGAGGGTGAAAACATGAGGACCTTTGTAATTACCTGGGACAATGTGGTTTTCCATCATTCGCAAGCAATAACAACATGGTTTGAAGTCCACCCAAGACTGGTAAGTCTCTTCCTTCCACCCTATTCACCCTTCCTCAACCCCATAGAGGAGTTCTTTTCTGCATGGAGGTGGAAGGTTTATGACCATCAGCCACATGACCAGATGTCCCTCCTTGAAGCCATGGATGCTGGCTGCAGGGACATCACAGCTGATGATTGCCAAGGGTGGATCCAACATACCAGGCGGTTTTATCCCAGGTGCATTGCCTTGGATAACATCAGATGTGATGTTGATGAAAACATGTGGCCTAACCCTGAAGATCGCAGAGATTAGATACAGTAATTTTGTGCTTTTTTTTAGACTCCCCCCCCCCTTTTTTTATCTGGGCTTTTTGCTGTTGTTTTTTTGTTCAGAATGCTCTTGTGTGTTTCATGGATATTTTGTTCACTGTAAGCAATACTGTAAAACTTTTTCTGTTCTATCATACCCTGTTTCTACTGTACCTCCTGTAGTAAACAATAAAGGGAAAAAAAAAAAAAACTTATTTGCTTTTTACTGGAATGCTTTTGAATGTGAACATTACTGTACATGTGGACATACAGTTCCCAACCAAGAAATTTAGTGTCAAAACGGTGGATTGCATGTTTTGCATGCAAATACCTGCAAAACTGAAACATAAAAGTCTATGCAATTTTTGTAATGTCAACAATAGCCAGTATTTTGAAACCTGGTGTACTTTGACTGCATGTACCTTGTGAAGTGAAAACAAGTGTTATTCTTTGACAGAATAATTTCATTTTGAGTCAGATTTCCAGTGTTTTGGTAAAGTTAGTGTGTGCAGAGAAAGATGTGTTCTATTTTGAAATGAAGAGTTAGTATATATTTAACAAAATGTATTTTTGAGAAGAAAATTATCCATTTGGCTAATTTGAAGTATGGGTAAGTGCTTGTTAGCGATTGAAAAAAAAAAACTGTATTTATATTATTTTAAATTATATATAAAAAAAATAAAAAACATACCAATGTGTATAATGATCGTATGTCTATGATCGTTTCTTTCTTTTTGCTCACCCGTAGCGTGACCTCCACAGCCTGACAGAGGTGAGACGAGAGAGACGAGTGAGATTAGGCCTGACAACACGCAACCGTTCGGTAGCTTTTCCACTTAAAGTTTCAGTTTATTAATATATTCTACAATGACGTAAACTAAAAGAAAAAATGTACTTGTACTAGATTGTTTAAGGATGTATAATGCGTTGTGTTAATGTGTGTTTTCTTTTTCATTATTATTATTATAACAGTGCAGACTCGTCAGATTAGTGACATTACTGTATCTGAAGCGAGAGAGATTCGAACTGAAAACAAAGGGTCGCTCGGTGAGTTTTAAATCAACAAATAGATTTTTATTGCATTGTGAGAAAAAGAGGCTAAATCATTATTTGTGTTTGTACTAGCGTGTTTAAGGCAACTTTGTTCACTGCTAACCATAGTTACAGTTGTTGATCCACATGACACAACTCCTGCTAGACAGGAACCATCGGTGGGTCAGAGACTTGTGACTGTACAGGTTAATGCTCCAGTACAAAGACCTGCTATTCCAAGACCGAGTGGTACATATTAATAATAATAATTATTTATAATATATCTGTACCATACCATTTAAAAACCTCATTCACATTTTTCATTGTTATTCACATAGGGTGTTTTGCTAACACTATACCGCCACCCCGAGCATTTGCTGATACTATTTCTGGTGTAGGGGTTAAAAGGCAAGAGCCGCTATCCAGATCTCAGAGGGTAGGTCGGGATGTGGCCGCAGCTGTGAAGGTTCAAGCACGTGGGCAAAAGCTAGCAAGGCCCCGCGAAATCTGTTTCATACCCAACAGACCCGAGCGAAAACGACCAAGACAATCAGTTGGTAAGTATGACGAATCAAATTAAATTATTCTCCTTATTATTATTATTATTATTATTATTATTATTATTACAATAATCATGATTATTATTTTAAACCCATCAGAAGAAACTACAATCTGGAATGAGCATTTTGTTCTAGCATGGGACAAGTGCGATATGAACCAGGCATCTAGTGTGGAACAAAAGGCAGAATTAAACCAACCCCCTGAGATCAGTGAAAATGCTGTAAATTCAGACGTCGATGCTGATAATCTTCCTTCAAACCAGGAGGAATACAAGAACGAACTACAGAACAACGCAAACAAGGAAATTCTGAACTTTTTGAATACGGTTGTGAAGAACCAGGAAAAAATAATAGAGGACCAACAGAGGGCCCAGGAGGAGCAAGCACGTTTTAATCAGACTGTGACAACAACGCTGCAGAAACACGGCATCACCCTTAAACAAATAATTACGATGCAAAAACGTCATGATGGTGGACATGAACAAACAGCCCGTGATCAGGAAATGACTGTTACACTGTTAAATGAACTACTGGGGATGTTTAAATAACCCTGGTGAGTCCTATTTTCTTTTTCGTCCTAAGTGTGTATTATTTTAGACATCTTTATTTTTTTGCTCACGGTTGTATGGTGTGAATATTTGAACATAAATTAAGATTACAATGGCTGCAAAACGTTGTCGGGAGTCATATGATGATGATCTTGGTCCTCCGTTAAGATGTAGTAGAGATGATCATAATCATCAACACTACAGCACTACAGAAAAATTGCTCCATCTCATTCAGACTGTTGACGAAATGAAAAAAAAAAACAAGTCCGCTAGGTTGTTAAAATTAATAAACGCTGTACGATCAAGGTCAGAACCTCCTCCAGAACCAATTTTTGATCTTGAGCAATTTGTAAATTCTCAACACACTGGCGAGGTAGCAGAAGCTCCTCCAGAACCAATTTTTGATTTTGATTTTGATCTTGAACCATTTGAAAATTCTCAACATGGTGGCGAGGTAGCAGAAGCTCCTCCAGAACAAATTTTTGATTTTGATTTTGATCTTGAATTATTTGAAAATTCTCAGCACTCTGGCGAGGTAGCACAAGCTCCTCCAGAACCAATTTTTGATTTTGATTTTGATCTTGAACAATTTGTAAATTCTCAACAGATAGGTGAGGGAATAGGTAACCAGCCACACCGCACACTTGACCTTACCACCCCAAACATGGGTCTTACTCAAGATGAAATAGAATTACTTGTAAGAGAGGGTGGCGATGTGGCCGGATACTCTGTAATACCTCGAGCAAGGTTCAATGGTTTGGAAATCCATAGGATTATAAATCTCAGGGGAATATCTTCTACAGATCTAGCAGACTACACAGTATTTTTACATGACACACTTTCTGAAATAGTGGCATTTTCCAGGTTGTTAGGTGGAGATGAAAGTTTAATTAACATTAACTTGAGAGGTGCTAGCCTGACATCGGATGTTAATACACTCTTGTCACCGGGCAGTGATTACAGTGTCGATCTCTTTACTGATCAGCTTGAAAACATCATGCAGAGCAACTCTGATGTGCAGTTTGATGAGAGTTTAAATTTAAGAGTGTCTATAGCAAGAAGTAAAAATGGTGGTGCACGTAGAAAAATACGTGATCTTGCTCATGATGAAGTGATTCGTAAAGACAGACTTCATCTTTTCATCCCTATGAACATCTCATCCAATCTTTGCTTTGCAATCTGCTTAGCACACTTTTTAAACCCTCAGAAACCGCACACAAAGCTAGAAGCTGTAGCGTCAGCATTGCAGAAGGCTGTTGGGTACACGGATCAACACAAGATAGCACTTAATGATATCACGCTGTTTGAACGCATGTTGAATATCAAAATAGTGGTCTTCTATAGATCGAACACGGGGGAGTTGGAGAAATATACCAACACAGACGCGCCACATCATAAAACGGTGTTTTTGTACCTTCATGACAATCATTATTTTATGATAAAAAATCTACATGCGTTTATTGGTACCCCATACGCATGTGAGTATTGTTATCAAGGTTTTACCAATCGGAGAGACCACAGATGTCGATACACCTGCAGTGTTTGTAATGCGCCTGAATGTCATCTTTACTCGAAAAAAACAAAACACTGCATCGACTGTTTGCGGTACTGCAGATCTGACTATTGTTTTGAGATGCATAAAAAGCCCCCACCAGGTCAGCAATTTGCACAATGTGATGTTACCAAGTATTGCCGAAAATGTAACAGACGATATCACGTCAGCGGCACCAAGCCCAAACCACACAAATGTCCTGCAGATCAATGTGTCCATTGTGGTGAGAGTTTGGTTGTCGATGGCGTGCATCAATGTTTTATCCAACCGCTTAAGATGGAGAAACCAGACACAAAGTACATCTTTTTTGATTTTGAAACTCGTTATGAAAATGGTAAAAATGTTGCTAATTTCATATGTGCTATAACATATGGCGGTGAAGAATTTGTAGCTGAGGGTCCTGATTGTGTGGATCATCTCATTAAGAATTTCAGACGGCCTCGTTATCGTAATTTCACATGGATTGCACATAATGCATCCAGATTTGACAATTTCATTCTTTTGGAATACTTCACCAGAATGGGGATTGCACCTAAAATTACAATGCAAGGCTGTCGTCTAATCTTAATGTATGATGATGTATTCAAGCAGAGACCAACAGCAGAAAAGGGTATTTCCCACATCAATTCAACCGGATTGAAACTGATTTGTATGTAGGCCCATACCCTGCCAAAGATTTTTATGGATATGCAACCATGTCAAACAAAGATAGAGCATAGTTCGACGAGTGGTATAGTAGTGTCTCTGACAAAGTGTTCGATTTTAAAAAAGAACTAGTTATGTATGGAAAAAATGACGTTGTCTTACTAAGGGAGGTGTGTTTGAAGTATCGCAATGAATTCATTCAGTGTACAGGTCTGGACCCATTTAATTACACCACCCTGGCGGCCACTTGTGTGGCAATCTTTAAAACACACTATCTACCGAAAGACACAATAGCACTGACACGCAAAAAGGCCTACATCAATCAGAATAAGACATACTCAAACGCATCGATTGAATGGCTTGAATATATTGGGAAATCACGTTGCGTAGATATTCAACATGCGTTAAATCACGGTGAGGTATCATTCGGTAGGTATTATGTGGATGGTTTTTATATCGATGGCACAATTAAAAATGCATTAGAGTTTGCAGGTTGTTTTTACCATGGTTGTGAGCATTGTTATAATCCTAATGATTTAAACCCATTGTTAAAAGAACCTTATGGTCTTCTCAGAAGACAGTTTGACGACAAGATTGAAATTTTGAAGCATGCTTATGAACTCCACACTGAGGTACAATGGGAGTGTAGCTGGAATTGTGCTAAACAGTCTGACGCTAATGTGATAGAATCCATGTCCACCTACAAACATCCTGAAAGACTGAATCCGTGTTATGCGTTATATGGAGGACGTACTAACGCAAACTGTACCACAAGGTTGCAGAAGGTGAGGTTATACGGTACGTCGATTTCATGAGTCTGTATCTGTTTTGTCAGGCTACAAAGTGTTTCCCCATAGGTCATCCGCAAATAATTTTCAAAGATTTTGGTAACCTTGAGAATTCTTACGGTCTTATCAAGGCTACGGTGCTACCACCCCGAAAACTACTTCACCCGACGTTACCGGTAAGGGTGTCTGGAAAATTATTATCCCACTTTGTAAGCTGTGTGCAGAACAACAGAATCAGACACTGCTGTGTATGCACACCGATGAGGAAAGAGCTATCCAAGGTTGCTGGGTGAGCATAGAGCTGTTAAAAGCTATTGAAAAAGGCTATGTCGTAGTAAAAGTGGATGAGATCTGGCATTTTCCCCAGCGATCAGAAACACTGTTCTGTGATTATGTTAAAACATTTTTACAGTTCAAATAGGAGAGTTCGGGGTTTCCAAAAGATGTGGTGACAGACGCTGACAAAGAATCTTATGTGAGAGATTACTTTGAGAAGGAGGGGATTAAGCTGAATCTGGGCAAGATTGAACTGAACCCTGCACGTAGGTCTATCATGAAATTGAACCTCTATGGGGGAGGTTCTGTCTTCGTGAGGGGCTACCTACAACGGAAGGTAAAGATCCAGTTAAAGATCCTGAACAGTTTGCACGCCACATTTTCGGTACTGAGCATGACGTCAGATATTTCTCATTTGTGTCAGACGCTGTTGCAATTGTTCAGTGGTCTTATGCAAATGGGAAAGCTGCCCCAACTCGTGACATTAATGGATTTCTCTGTGCTTTTACAACAGCCCATGCAAGTTTAGAACTCTATGATGTCATGGATAGGCTAGGTGACAGGCTTCTTTATTGCGATACAAATTCACTCATTTACACATCAAAAGAGGGGGAATATGAACCACCCCTAGGTCCATATCTCGGTGATCTTACTGATGAAGTTGGACCCGGAGATCATATCACCCTTTTTTCGTCAGCAGGCCCGAAAAGTTATGGATATGTCACAGCTAATATAAGGTCTGTATGAAAGTGAAAGGCATAACACTTAATGCTGTAAACTCTGAAGTCATCACACTAGATTCACTGATTGGTCTTGTAGATCATTATGTAACGGAGCGGGACAATAGCCTACACGTTCTCGCACACAATGACACTATAGTGAGGAATAAAAAGAATTTAACATTGCACAACAAGTCATTTGTAAAGAAATTCAAAGTTGTGTACGACAAACGTGTATTGCTCCCTGACTTTACTACACTTCCATATGGCTTCTGACAACGTTTTTGTTAGGGGTGTACGAGACACAGAAGGGTTTGACACGCGACTCCAGTGGCCTTTTGCTGCCATAGTCTCGGGGTCTGGCACCTGGGGGAAAACGTTTTTTGTAAAAAATGTTGTTGCAAAATGCTGGAAAGTTGATTCCTAAAAAAATCGACAATGTTGTTTTCATTTATTCTGTATGGCAACCTTTGTATGACGAATTGTTAAAGATGTATAACCATGATATTAAATTTATTGAAGGAATTCCACAGACTCTGGATGACGATGTTTTGTTTCCTGTCAATAAAACATCTCTTGTTGTGATTGATGATTTTATGCAGGAGGCATCCAGTAACAAGGAGGTTGAAAAACTTTTCACAGTCTATGTACACCATAAAAATTTAAGTGTTATATACATTCTACAGAATTTATTTTTTCAGGGTAAATCCAGCAGGGCCATTAGTTTGAACACAAATTATTTAGTACTCTTCAAGAATTCAAGAGATGCCTCCCAAGTCAATATTTTAGCCAGACAAATGTTTCCCAACAACACAAAATTTTTTATGGAAAGTTTTGAAGATGCTACCAGCCTCCCCTACGGCTAACTTTTGATTGATTATAAAGCAAACACCCCAGAACTGTATCGTCTCAGAACCACATTACTTTCAAAACATCCTGTTGTATACATCCAGAAAAAAAAAGACGGTAACTCTCTTTGTTGATTTGGAAAAAATAAATAAAAAAATAAATGTCTCCAAGATTTTTAAAAAACCACTCTCTCTTAAAGTTGTTATTAAAAGCAACGCCCAAGCAAAGATGTATTTTACATAATGCTATTGATGAGTTCATTTTATGTTTGCGTGAATTAGCTCTTAATGTTCTCCATGGTAATATCCCGCTCACACATCAACAATACCAGAAGCTGAAAAGAAGAAAAACTGAAATCAAATTGGTTGCTAATAAGAAAGTCGGGGTCAGAAGAAAGAGGCGATTGATTAACCAACAAGGAGGATTTCTTCTTCCTCTTTTAAGCGTTGCAGTCCCTTTTATTACCAGCTTGATCGCATCCAATAAATAATGTCTGGGATGGAACACACTGAAAAGGTGTATTTGATTCCACAGAGAGAATTGTATAAATTAAAGGCTGCCACCACACGTGAGTCTGTACATCAAACCGTCGAGGATGATCTCAACATGACCATCAGAAATATTTTACACAGAACCGATATGAAACCGTATGAAAAGGCAAAGATGTATACATCGGTGTTGCAGAGGTTTTTAACATTAGCTAAGCTGCGGGATATAGAGACCAACACATTAACATTATCACTACCATCACCGCACCATGATGATAAAGAAGTACACCCCGTGACTGCAAATGTGCAAGACCAAGATGTTTTAGATGCTGTTGCAGATGATGTTTTGAAGAATGTTCCGCAGAAGAATATAAAAAATGCACGTTACATTTTAAATAAAATGTTTAAAACCAAAGATATTGCTTCTTGCACTGAATCGGGTGAGCTTGTGTTTAAAGGTAGAACTATCCCTGGTTCGCACATGCTGGATTTAGTTAAAAGTGTCATGGCACCACAAAAGATTCTTGATGAGCGGAGACCTGCTGGATGGAATGAGTTTCTAGAGGCATTTTCCACTTTAAACATGCCGTATTCTGTGGTCCCAAATCAGTATGTTAGGTATTTGATTAACTCTTTTAAAAACAAATCGACACCTCCGATAACCAAATCTTCTAAAAAAAGTAAAAAACAGAGTGCCGATGTAAGTACCCCAACAAGACAATCTAATTATCCAGAAGATGGTGCGTTCAAATCACCTGTTCTTGACCAGAACAGATTGTTAAATTTTTAATCTTTGAGTTTACAAAGGGTCATGTTCTCATTGTTTTTATTATTTTTAGTTTTGTCTGTGTTATTGATCTTGTTATTGTTTTATGTAATGCTGAATGGCTGCATATAATAAAAGAGTCATTAAAGAAATTTCTTTTCCTTCAGTTTTTTTATTGAAAATATTAAACATAAGACATAAACATCTCACCAGTTTGCACACATTGAACACAATTGAAAACATATTAATTACATTGAGACTGTTTTAGTTTTTTCACAAAAGCTGTCACACATTTGTCATTTTTAATTAAATCATCACTGTATAGGTTCAGCACATATTCATAATCATGGCCCTTTCCCATGTGGTAGAGAAAGAACACGCAATGCTGGCCGCAGGTGTCTGATGAAAAATCTTGGACCTGCATGGTGGAGTATCGAAAGATTCTAGAATTTAGTTTTAGAAAATCTTTAATTATTGGCGGAAAACGGATGTCATCAGGTTTGTTCCCGAAGCTATCGAAAAACATTGATACGCCATCCTCGTTTATGTAAATGGCTAGCCAGTGTTCGCCCACATGATTTGACCCCTTTGAATTAAAAATTACAGATGATGGTAATTTACTCAATGATGTTTGTGGTAAATAGTCACAAGGGAGCACGCAGAGAAAATGGGTGTTGCATGAAATCTTATCCATGATCCGCGTAGTACTGTGTTCATTATTTTAATTAATAGTAATCAACTAAGATCTGTCAACGGTTTGATACTTCCACAAGAGATTCAAAGGTAGAGTAGAGAATAAAATTAACTGTATGGGGTAGTGGTTGTCTGAAACATGCTTCAAGTCTAATATTCCCAGATTTTATAAGTGACACATGCTGTCCACATTCCTCGTCTGGCGAAAGATTAAACGCATAGAGAGTGTATCCGTGCAAAAACTCCTCTCTATCAATAGACAGCGCTTGGTTTTTGAGATGTTTTCCAGAAGCCAATGCTAATTGGTAGAACTCACGTATTGCGGAGCCGCTCGTATAATTAGGTTGCAGAGGTTTTGCAGGGAATTGTTGCCCGTCCACATAAATAGATGTGAAGATGTGAAGGCATCGTTATCAACCATAGCTAGTACAATAGATTTTGGTAGAGTTCCTAAGAATAAGTTTTCTTGATTGCAGACTCACGAGCCTGGAGGGATTGAGAAGTTTTTTACACAGACACGGTCAATGGGGTACTTAGCGGTGGTTGAGAGCAGCGCTTGTGCATGTCCTAACCTCACGGCTAGTGAGACACTCACTTTTTTCACAAATAGTGAGGCCGACACGATGTTTAGTTTATAGGCGACATCATCGCTCCTCATTAGACAGAATTCATCTTTACCCCTAGTCATCCATATTTTAATGTCAACCCTATTAAGCATAAGTTTTTTTTGAAAGAAGATATCGCTGTGAATGGGTGCAAGTAGTTCGACAACATTACTGGCGTTAGTAAACGCAGCTCTCTTTGTCAGACCGTGATTTCCTCCAGCGGGGTCTGTAGCATCCATGTGACCGGCTCTATCTTTATAGAATAATCCAGCAGAGAAAAGTGATTCCAGGGTATGTTTATCATAATTAAGAAGACACTCAATAAGACAGCGATAAGGATGCGTGTTCGTACTCTGTGATATCAAGCGATCCCCCAACGACACGTCAGCTTGTGAAAATATTGTAGCGCCTAGTTGATAAGGCCCACGGGGGCTCCATCTGCAATATCTGTACTGTTAGGATTAGTAATTTTGACCCACAAAAATAACAATGTGTTGTTTAAATCGATGTAATCCCCTCCGGTCCCAGCAATAAAAAATTCCAAAGGTGCTGTGTCTGAAATCACTGATAATGGGGGCACCTCTATACAGGCATTTTTTTCAATAGCAGTTTGTGTCAGAGGCACGGTGAATAGGTCGAGTTCAGATTTAAGACATTCTTCTTGTGTATTAACGCCATGGTCTAGAATATTGTTTTGACAGATCTCTTCGACTTAACACGTTTAGCTACCTCCTTGCGCTTGCGTTTTATGACTGAGGCCTTTTTAGGTGCACGTTTTCTGTTCTTTTGTGTTTGACCACTCCTCCTAGCCCCAGGAGGTCTAGAGATTCTTTTGGAAGACATCACCATTAGTCCGGATCCCTCTTGAGCGTTGTTGTTATTAAAGGAGTGTGTTAGTGTATTGGTAACAACATCACTTAGTATGTTTTTTTGCAGCTGATTTAAAATGCGGCTTGGCAATGCTGAATCCTTGTTTCAGTAATGGGATTGTCATACGAAAAAGCCTTCGAAAGAGGCCCCCAATTCCCGACCCGTACATTACTCCGCCCCCTGCATAACCAGGGAGTCCATTATCTGCTTGGTTTTGGTAATAGGCCACGTATCACTCAGAATCCATTTTGTAAGTGCAGGGGTATGGCATTATTTATTATTTTTTTAAAAATCCCCTGTTTCACGGGTCTGAAATGTAGTTTAGCGCACACTTTTCCGTAAGTAAAACGTATATTTTGATTCTGATCGTCTTTTACCTCTATGGCTATCTCTGTGATGGAGGCTTTATTGACTGGTACGTAATGCACCTTATCATATCTAACGCTGACAATCTTATTATTCTCACCCTCTATATGCACACATCTCAGTAGCGGGACGAACGCATCGCCAACTGATTGATATTCAATGATATCTGTATATATATATATAAGCTGTAGAAACCTCCGTTTATGTCGGCTTGATAAGGAGCATATGTCATCGCTATGGCTCTCCCACCACTATAGTCTTTGTTAGGTTGATTTACAGATTCTATAGCCACCCCTGGCTTTAACCCTAATATAACAGCTAACTTCCCATAAAATGTCAGCAACGTCTTTGGTGGGGCCTTTAGAAAGACTCTGTTTTTTATATGATCACACCCAAGCGTCACCCCTGGAGGTAGAGTTGTGTTTATTTCTCTAATCACAAATAGAACGTCCTCGTAATAACCAGCCTTTAGTGTGTTACATAGTTTTGGTATGCTTCGACTACCATTGTTGATTTGGATCTTAATCCCATCACCAACAGCGTACCATTCAGAGACTTCTTCCTCGTCATCTTTCTGCATGTTTTGACCACTTGTAATAATATATGCACCATCTTCCTCTGGAAATGTGTACCACGATATAGGGTATTTAAATTCAATCAAACCAACCTCCCATTGTCCTTTTAGGTTTACAGTTCTTGCCAGCATAGTTCTATAACTGGAAATAGTGTTTTCAGGATAAACAGCTAACGATGCATTGCAGGGGAGTGTCAAATAAAATCCGCCTTCAGACATGATTGTTTTTTAAATGAATGAGTACACATCTATGTCTGGTTTCTTTTATGGTATCTGCACATCTACCACATCTTTCTCATCTACCCATGTATTGAATTTTGAAGGCCATCGATCCGGCCCAGTGGACCAAAATCTTTGTTGATCGCCCTTGTCGCTTTCTATCCAAAATTTTTTCTATTTTAAAGGTTTTGTTCTTGCTCACATATATTTTTTGTAATTCCTCCTCATAGAAAACCCCATCAATAACATCTCCGTCATAATCACAGAGTCTGTAGACAGGCGGGTCTCGTGGGATGCATCTTTTTACTGTGAAAAACTCTTCTGTGTAGTTTTTCTCATATCCTTTTGCAAACGGGCCCCTTACTTTAGAGATTCTGACTGTGTCACCAGTCTTATACTTAAAAATAGGGTTAGCACTGTTCAAAGCCTTAGACCCGTATAGATTATGTAGCACCGTGGGTACGTTTTCTTTTTTGGTCGACGATTGGTCTCATCTTGATGCTTCTGTGATAGCTTGCATTGTATCCATCCGTGATGTCCTGAAGTATGTCAACGTATCTTCTAGAGTTTGTAGCTGTTAAATATTGAAACATTTTTGTTTTATAGCTGCGATGGAAGCGTTCAATAATAGACGCTTTCAGCTCTGTGTCTGTTGCAAAATGCGTGATGTTGTACTTTTTTGTTATATTTTGAAAATGTTTGTTAAAAAACTCTTTTCCTTTATCCGTCTGTAATTTCTGCGGTACTCGACCCTCTTTCAATATAGATTCAAAGGCCTTAGCCACCTCTACCCCACTCTTGTTTTTTAACACTTGCACCCATGCATATTTACTGAACACATCTATGCATGTCAACAGAAAATGGTTGTTGTCATTTTCCTTAGCATATGCTGCCATGTCTACTAGATCTGCTTGGAACTGCATGTCGATGCCATAGACAAAAACCCTGTTCCTTTTGTATTGTAGGGGTGCTGTCCTGTGCATTGTGTAAGCATCCTCACCAGCTAGCCAGTCTGAAATCTGCTTATCAGTTAAGCGAATACATGTTTCCTTTAAAACAGCGTCTTTTAATCGTTTTTACCTCCTAAAGAACCTGGGTTAGAAGGGGTATAGTAAATCTTTTTCAGTATCTCTTCAGACATGTCACTTCAGAGGTTACAAAAGAATAACACATAAGAGTTTAAGTGTATTGGTTTTTATTTATCAAAAGTAACTCAAAAAATCCAACATTTTCAAACATCATCAATGTACTGAAGAAACTTTACACACATTACAACATTTTTCTCAACCATGTAGCCAACCAGTGTATCAATAATCTCACATACAATTGTCTGATCATTTGTTGAAACAAACACCACACATAGATCTGTTACATATGTACACAAACACAAAATGTCAGCAATTCTAATCCTACTACCACATTCAGTCATTAGGTCTAGTATTTTCCTGACGGTAACAGAAATTGGGTCACCCACATTAATACACATACACATCACATCGTTCCACTCATTTGACATTGCTCTTACAATTGCCATTTGTTTTTTGAGATTTGTAAAATGTTTGGCATCAACACTGCATCCGTTTACTGGCATTGGTTAGAGACATTAGGATTGTCATTAATGATCTTGTACAGCAAGTTGATCATTTCACATCTAATATTTTGTTTAAACATAGTTTTTGTCAGAGCGTTAACACAACATGTGTTCCCCATGGTAATGTTATAGTTATGCCTTGTGTGCACTACCCTTCCAACTGTCCACAGCGTCATAGACAATCTGTTCACTGTTGACATCCACAACTTTTTGTCTGACCTGGCGAAGCTTCTCCACAATGTAGACCTCGTCACGTAGTTCACACAAAATAGCATCCACCGAACCCTGGACCCTCTGTGGATTAACCCTTAAACCGTATCGGTTCATTGCTTGAGCTATAATGTGCTTTAGCTCCGGCTTTATCAGATTACGTGACAGTTCCTCGAAGTATGCGTCAAAGAAATAGGCATTGGGTTCAAACAAACATGAGTGTCTAAGTTGACTGGGGTGGTCCACCTCACAACCAGCACAAATTTCTTTCAGCTTTTTGTTGATAACGTGTTCCAGTATGACCACGACGGTTGCTTTTATAATTTTAAAGCCATCAGAATGGATACATCCATCTGTGTCATCATTTCCAGCACAGGCTGCAGTTCCTGCTATCGCTCCAGCGCTACCGTACGGCGTTGTGAGAAAGGTAAGGTTGTGATAACGCAGTTCCATGCAGAATTTGTCCAGCCAACCGTTGTCATTAGTTGGTGGGAGGCTCTCCATAGGTATGGTGCTGTCATCAGGCATCGCTGGTAGGGTTTCTGGAGTGTTGCTGTAGCAGCAGGTCGATGATGGATCTTGAGACATGGTAGAGTTGAATGTTGTGAGCATCCCATTCTTTAGGTATTTAATGGCTGTAATATGTAGGTGGAAGAGACGGTCTGGGGTGTTAGGAACGCCCCGTTCAGGGTGGAATAATTTCACCTTTACAGAGTTGTAGCGATCATACATGTCACACCATCTGAACATCTTGTCAATACATGTAAGAACGTCGTCGATTATATGGACATCTTTCCACTGAAACAAAAACCTCATGTCATAGTGCATGTAGTGTTCAGATTCAGGAATAGGCCACATGTGCTCGTGGATTTTTGTCTTGTCATTACAGTAAAGAATGAAAACACAATCATCTGGTAAGTTTTTACTGTGATCCCCAACCACACGAAATCTTGTGTTAGGAGTTATGCCGTTCCACTCTGCAATGTATAATGGATCATCACCACAATAATTCAGATCTCTCCAAACATAGTTGTAGAATAACCACCAGTCTTTGGCTGGAAAAATGAGACAGGGTTCCCGCGCTGTAAAATCATCTTCTATATCCGTAGCATAGAGTTACACAGTCCGCATCACTTTGTCAAACACATATCGTCCCATGCGGTTACCAGACATTGAGAATCATGAGACACCATGTTCATATCTTCATGGAGAAAATTTGTCAAGCTAACTCCTTGTTTTTTCCTCGGTGCAAAAGTCAATTCCTTCCTCATTTCAACAGGTCCTCTTGTTGGTCAAATACACATCACCCTTCTAGCAGTTTTAGGAGTTTTTGGAGGACCAGCAACAGCCATTGTAACAGGAGAGTGCAGAACGTCTTCTATGTTCAATGACTATATTCTAAAACCATATTTAAAACATTTCAGGATGTAGGTGGGGTTTTAGGTGTTAGTAAAAGGTCTGGAAGAAGCAACACCATAAAACAACAGGGGAGCGGGAGAGATAAAACATCAGAAATCCACTCATAAATCCAATTAAAATCAAATCTAACATCTGTTTTGATCTTTTGATTTACACAACCACTGTCATGTCACTCTGACATGGCAGTCAGAGTGACAGAGGGGTCATAAACACATAAATTCAGTCATAAATCCGATCATGTACACACTGGACATATGACTACCTGTCCATCAACGCAAACAGGAGTCATAAATCCGGTCATAAATCCAGTCATAAATCATAAACTGTACGTTTAGTGTATTCTATAACTACTTATATATATATATATATATATATATATATATTACAATTAAAGTAATATCAGATTAATTAATGGTTATTGGGAGTGATATCTGTTTCTTGACATTGCCTGTGTGATAGTAATGGCACAGTTTAAATACTCTCAACATCAAATGTTAGCATTCATTCTTTAATTTCAACCACAGCATGTAAATAGGGGAGCGCGGGGCATAACCTAACGCTTTTTGAATTTCTCAGTTTGTGTAAATCCAAGTGGGGTTCATAGTATATTTTTTTTTTATCCATGCTAATGTCACACTTGTCCAGTACAAATATGTCACTTTGTTTCATAATTACAGTGTATACGTTTTTCGTTATTTACCTCAAAAGAAAGGAAGTAAAATGTGACAACATGCCCCATAGGTGGGGAACATTGTAACATGTGAGGGGCACATTGTAACATGACCATATGACAGGTTAAATTGTTATCTGATCGAATGAAAAAAAAAATATATATACACGACAAACTAAAATATTTTGTCAATAAAATAACTTTTTTTTTTTTTAAGAATTAAAAATAATCTAATTTTGGAGTTTCAGGATGAACACATCGCAACCACGTGTGAGACGACCCTGATCGCAACACACATACAGTATAGTTAAAAAAAAAATGCGCGCAAATAGATGAAACACATTCACACATTCAGAAAAACACTCACCTCCCTTCAAACACAGCTCTCATAGAACACGAGACACATAAACGAGCCAAAATGCTTTACATTTCTTGAAATAATAATTTGTGATCATTAAAGATCGATTGTCAGTCTTTATCCACCTGTTTCTTGTGGTTTCTTATTAAAATCCATAAAAGTAAATAGTGAAAATTACATTGCAAATGTCATTGAATAGCATAGTTTAATAATAGCGGGGCACATTGTAACGCAGTGTTACAACTTTCTCCATCAGCGCAACTGGAATTTAAATCTGGTTAGTGTCTTCTGCTGGTTTGCGAATCATTAATAAACTATCTAAACTGATAAATAACAGATTGGAGATTAAAATAATAGCAGATTTGTCTCATTTTAAATGAATACTAAAAGCTGAGATGAAAAATTTACTTCAGCCAGAAATTTACTTTTACTATGGTCAAATAAATATTCAGTGACATCTTCAGAAGGCTTCTGAATTTTGGCACACCTTTTTCTCTGGATAGTGTTGCTATGGCAACTAATAAATCCTGTAAATTTGGTTATGCTAGCATGTGTGGAAATAATTAAACCATGTTTATTACAACTAACAACGCGTTAATTTGTGCCCTGCGCTCCCCTACATCAAGTACAAATGAAGTCAGTAAAGTGTCCACCTACAGGTCAGTTAGCAGCATGAGACCGCTTGTAAATGCTGTAGAAAGAATTCATCTCTAATAGCTAAAAATATCTATAAAAAGCACATTTTAGTCAACAGGAAGATAGCAAATCATAAGCAGGGCTGCAGGTGCAGTGTTAGCGCCCCCTTACTGTGGAGCTGCAGTAAGCGGAGAAATTCCTCTGGCATGTAGTGAAGACTAACTCTAGGTATATTGTTGTCGAAATAGTGATGTGGAATTCTCTGCTTCTCCAGATTGACGGAAAACGGCCAGAATCCATAAACATCCACATGATCACACAGCTCTAGAGCCACATTAATTAACATAAAACCTGTAGAGAGACGTTTCTCTTTCAGACCATGGCCTTTCCAGAAATGGTCCAGTGCCTTGAGGTAGCTGGAGCTGAAGAAGACGACCCGCAGCTGAGGACTCGGCGGCCAGAGTGCTTTAAGAGTGATGATTGATGCTCGAGTGTTTAACGGGCTTGCAAATGCAGGCATGAGTAGAGAAGCGTTACCATACACAAGCACACGCCGCATTAATGGACCCGGGTTCTTTTGCTTGTTTCTGTAACTGCAGAGACACACACAAAACCACCAACAGATTAAAACACTCAAAGGACTTTATATACAGACATTCTTGTATACAAAAACAGTGTAGTTCTGTATTTTTCCCATAGGAATTTTTTAAGTCTTCATTTAAAAGTTGAAAGTAGCCTAAATAAGGTGAATCACATTACAAACTTTGAATTAAAAAAAAAAAAAAAACAAAAATCAATCAATCACTTGAAAATCAGGCAAAAAGATAAGATTGTGTACTTAATGACTTTAGTAAGGGAAAGAGTTACAATCCCCTATGACAGTCGAATTTAAGTCGGCATGGATCAAGTAGTGATTGGGCAAATGAATCCTCGAGGGGGGACGGCGTTTTAGTTCTAAGGTTGGTTTCATTTGGAAATGAAAGTGATTTCTATATTTTATCCATTCAAAAGACTACGAAAGCGACCCCAGTTCTGCACATAAACGTAGCGCAATGTAGACTAAAAACGAAGCAGAATATTTGTGTCCAGTGTTCGAATTGAGGGGGGGCTGGGGGGTCCCGGACCTCCCATAAGCATTAAGGGACCCCCCCATAACACCCAAAAAGATATACTTGGGGGGTCCCCTGGTTTTTCGATAAAACTATAATACTTAAAACTATAATAAACATAAAACTAATGAAAATGAAACGAAAAGATTTGATTGCTATATTAATAATAATAATAATAATAATAATAATGCATTTTATTTAACGGCGCCTTTCAAAACACCCAAGGTCACCTCACAAAAGGAAGAATAATTAATAAAAATACCAAAAAATCACTACTCAAAACAAAAACAACAAACACAAACACATCAAATGTAAAAATAAAATACAATAAAGACTGAAAACACATTATAAAAAAGCCTGTATAAAAAGATACGTTTTAAGACGTTTTTTAAAAATCACCAAGCAATCGCTGTTGCGGATATCAAGGGGAAGAGAGTTCCATAAGCGGGGGGCAGCATAGCTAAAGAATCTGGCACCCATAGTAGTTAATCGAATCCGAAGTACCACAAGAGAAACTGAAGATGAGGATCTAAGAGCACGTGAAGGGGTGTAAACCTGAAGAAGTTGAGTAAGATATTGAGGTGCAAGATTATGAAGTGCCTTGTATGTGAGTAGCAAAATCTTGAAATCAAATCGATATTTTACTGGAAGCCAGTGCAATTTCTGAAGAACTGGAGAAATGTGCTCAATAGAAGGTGTTCTAGAAAGGATGCGAGCTGCAGAATTCTGAACCAACTGGAGCTTATTTAGCAATTTAGAGGGAACACCAATTAAAAGGGCATTACAATAATCAATGCGTGATATAACTAGAGCATGAATAAGATCTGCTGTGTTATTAATTGAGAGAAAAGAACGAAGACAAGTGATGTTACGCAAATGAAAATATGCAGTCCGCGTGATATTATTAATATGAGTTTCAAAGGATAGTGTGCCATCCATGACAACACCCAAACTTTTAACCTGCGAGGAAAGACAGATTGCATTATTGTCAATGTACAAGGAAAAACTGTTAGATTTCGACAAAACAGATCTTGTACCAACAAGCAGAGCCTCAGTTTTGTTGCCGTTTAGCATCAGGAAATTACCTGAAAGCCAATCTTTAATTTCAGCTAAACAGCTAGACAAAGATGGTGGAGGAAAAGAACCAGTGGGTTTACCAGACAGGTAAAGTTGGGTGTCATCTGCATAACAATGAAAATTAATACCGTGTTTCCTAAAAATTAAACCAAGAGGAAGTATATATATAATGAAAAGAAGCGGGCCCAAGACAGAACCCGTTGGAACACCAGTAGTGACTGTGGATGTTCTTGATCTAAAACTTTTTAAACGAATACACTGAGTGCGTCCAGAAAGATAAGACCTAAACCAGGACAGTGGAATGCCAGTAATCCCAATAGAAGCTAACCTGTTAAGAAGTATCTCATGAGAGACAGTGTCAAAGGCAGCGCTCAAATTGAGAAGGACAAGTATGGTTAAGAGCCCAGAGTCAGCTGCCAGCAACAGATCATTGGTTATTCTGACAAGAGCAGTCTCAGTGCTATGGTGGGGCCTAAAACCAGATTGAAATTGTTCAAACAAATTATTATTAACGAGATATTCATGGATTTGAATTGCAACACACTTTTCCACTATCTTAGAGATAAATGGTAAATTTGAAATGGGTCGAAAGTTTTCAAAGTTAGATGGATCAGCCCCTGGTTTCTTAAGTATGGGAGTAAGTATAGCAGATTTAAGAGAAGGGGGCACAGAACCAGTAGCAAGTGAAGCGTGAACAATTTTAGGAATCAGTGATGACAGGGATGGTAAACAAACTTTCACTAAAGTAGTTGGTAAAGGGTCTAACTGACAAGTTGAAGATTTAGATTTATTTATCATGCCCATTATCTCTAAAGTGGTTGGTAGTGTAAAGGTAGAGAAAGCAGAGTGTAGAGGTGCATGAGAGATAGACTGACAGGAGTCATGAAAGGAATTACCACTAAGTAATTGCTGATGTACATTATTAACCTTAGACTCAAAAAAAAGTCATAAGATGATCACATAAGTCATTGGAATACATATCAAATGGCAAAAAATCAGGAGGTCGGAAAATATTGTTTACCACCGAAAAAAGAAACCTGGAGTTCCCATTGCTGACTCCAATTATGTTGGAATAATAAACAGATTTAGCTTTAGACAGTGCATTTTTGTAGTTTAAAACATGTTCAACATACATTGCTTTATGAACTGTAAGGCCAGACCTAATGTACAAGCGCTCTAACCTACGGCCTTTAGTTTTAAGTTGGTATGATGGTATGATATGGACAGGTCAGAAACAGTGCAATTATAAGGTACTATACCAGAACAACAGACAAGATCTAGAATATGCCCCTTAGAATGAGTGGGTAATGTATTAAATTGCTGGATACCAAAGCAATCCAAGCATGATAAAAATTCACTTGTAAATGCATTACTGACATTATCTATATGAATGTTAAAATCACCCAATATAATAACATTTGGAGACATAGAACACAGATAAGTCAAGAGTTCAGAAAGTTCTGTTAAAAAAGCATTATTGCTCTTAGGAGGGCGGTAAATAGTTGTGATGATAGTAGGAATTGCCCCGTTGATTTTTAAGGCAATTGATTCAAAAGAAGAAAATGCAGACAGAGTTAACTGGGATACTTTCAATTTCTCTTTATAAAATATCGCTAACCCCCCTCCCCGTTCCGTATCACGGGATTTACAAACATATCCATATCCTGGGGAACAGACTGGTTTAGATGAAAAAAGTCAGCTGGTTTCTGCCATGTCTCAGTTAAACAAAGAAAGTCAAACTTACAGTCAGACAGCAGATCATACACCAGCGGTCCTTTAGTGGAAAGTGATCGTATATCGAGTAATCCAAAAGAGAAGTTGTTTTTTCCAGAATCGTTGCCAACCGATCTGGCCAGGTTGGTTAATACACCATGATCAACAGTCCGTGTGGGCCTCCTCGCCAAGCGTGGTTTAGACGACCAAAAGGACCGTATTTGACATGAGTCATCGATGTTATAACTCCGCCGAGATCCACGATGTATATATTTCCGACGTGGTGTGTACACAATATCCGAAGAAAGATGTAGACCTGACGGAAGATTAAAAGGACGCAAACGGAGCTGGATAAGTTCCGCCGCCGAGTACTGGAGCATCGTCCATACCACAGAATGGCATACCGCAGAAAGGACGACCCAGATGTAGTTCATCCTCACTCCTCACCAGTAGCTCAATGATCTTCATAGTTAACCCCGTGCCAGAGGTACTACGAAGAAACAGGTCAGTAGGTTAGCCGGCAGGCAAACCGGCAACCGTAAAAAGCATCAGCACGCAGATCAGCCAGCGTACAAATCCGCCACATGGATACACAAATCAGAGTGACTCCCTAAAACAGTTTTAAAAGTTCATAACTGCATAAGTGCTCGGAAATTTAAAAAACTAAAAGTTTAAAATCCCCTCCCTGAGCAGCGGCAGCTAATAGCGCCAGCGTTCACCCGGAAGCAGTGATTCACTCCGATATTAAATTTAGACCTGCTCACTTTAAATCATATTTTGTTTGTAGGCGTTTTAACAGCGTTGCGCATTATAACCAATCACACACAAATTGAGTTTAGAATGCAGTGCCAATCAGAGGCATTCAGAATGGTCATTGCTAAAACCTGGAGTTATGTTCAGACTGAAACTCGAGAATTCCCTCATCATAAGATATAAAGTGCAGACGTACGAATTATGTAAGTAAGAGATTCATTTAACATACAGTGCATGGACAGCTTTATTGATTATAAGAAGAGGTATTAGTGCTTAAACACTAGCTAGAGTCGTTCTTTCACTGCGTGATTCAGTCTAATAAAATGCATTTTCCCAAAATTCAGGATATGGGGGCAGAAAATGTATATTTATATCATGTATGTTTATATGTATGTATGTATGTATGTATGTATGTATGTATTTATTTATTTTTATTTATTTATTTATTTATTTATTTATTTTTGTTGCACAAACCACAAATGTGATATTAATTTTATACAACAGTTCAATAAACTAGAAGTTAACATTAAGATACTGTAACGGAGACTCCAGGGAAGCGTGATAGATCCAAGTGTGAGCTTTATTACACAGATCGTAGTAAAGACAGGCAGGATCGATCACCAAACAAACAGTAATATGTAGGCAAAACAATAGCGTAATCCAGAAAAACAGGCAGAACATCAAAATACCAGTGAGCAGTCCAAAAAGTAACAAATAAACAAGGCAATGGAACAAGGCAAAAACTATGGCATGGAACAAGGCAAATCAATGACAAGAAACAAAACCGTGGCAAAAACAAGGCAATGAAACAAGAGAAAACGCTTAGTAGAGCCCACACAGCAAAACAATACTTCACACTTCCTGTTTGGTGTAGGCCTCCTTTAATGGCCACCAAACAGGAAGTAACCAACGACGCAGCAGAGGGAGCAGCAACAGTCAGTTCATGGGTAAGGGCTCCCTCTGCTGGCGTGGCGTTACAGATACTTACATTTTAGACACCATATTGCCTATTTTTGCTCTATTTCGCCAACAAAAAAATCATTTCAAACACAGCCACATGACTCTTTTGCGGTGTTTTGTTCCTGAATTAATCAACCGTTTAAATGAATCGGTTCAATCGCAATGGCTCGCTTATTAGCAGGGACTTGCTGACAATACTAAATAACGTATGTAGGCTAGGCCTTTAAATACAGGCCCGGCTCCAGAAATAAGATGAATGGTGGGCCTGGGGTGGGTGTAGTGGTAATTACATACATTATTTTAATACAGAGATAGTGTGTTAAAAGCACATTTTAGTTCATAAGGCCTATTCATAGTGTCTCAAAATACCACAGCTGAGTACACTATGTTCTTAAGATTATCTTACTAAAGAATTATTTTTAGTATATTAAGTACAAAATTAGTGTGTGCAAATAGTGCACTTTCCATCATGGAACTGCACTTTTTTTTTTTTTTTTTTCACCTGGGGTAGTTGGTGTTACACGGTGTATGGTCATACACTGATTACATTACTTGACCACCACTGCACCGCCTTCACTGGTGTTTAGCATTTTTATAGAAATAAAAATCATTAGTTCAGTTGGAAAACATACGCTACAATTCTAAACTGAGAGCATCTGCTGTACCAACGTGATCTCATGATAATAGGTATGTATTTTCAAAAAAGTGGTTCTATAAAACGTACATTTACTTATGTTTTTTTCCAGACACTAAAACGTACAATATTGACGTATTTACTGTACAGCATCTAAACGTACAAATACTTACATATTTTCAGCATTTAAACGTACAATGCTGACGTATTGACGACACCTAAAAACAAATCCTTATGAATATTAAAATCGCGGTATTAATTTCATTATTGTTGTTTTTAGTTGTCGTATCAATGGCCTTATGCTTTCAAGTGAATTATTTAATTGTTTAATCGTTTACTCAATATGAAATGATAACATTTGGTTCTGTTTCGTGTCATTTGTGCTGCCAGCTCGTTTCAAGATCCATAATGTTAAACAACATAATGATAACTACACTTTAAACCCTTAAAATATATAACATTTCTGCAATTGTTTAACCATTCATGTAATATTTACTTTGTTTGCCGTGGTCAATGAAAAGCATCCTTTATCCTTATACACAAAGTATACCTTTATCGTATATATATCGTATATATTATTAGGGCCCGAGCTCTGCATTGCGAGGACCCTATTGGGATTGCTCCGTTTCTTCTTCTTCTTCTTCTTCTGAGGGCCTAAACATGCTCGAAAACTCACAAAACTTTGCACACGCATCAGACCTGGCGAAAATTTACATCTGATATGGTTTTCAGAAGTGGGTGTGGCAAAATAGCGCCACCTATAAAATTTCAACGGAGTTCGCCTCAAGCTACGTTTCAGGTACATGTACGAAACTCGGTACACACGTGTAACACACCAATACCTATTAAAAAGTCTCCTAGCACAACATCCTAAACCCAACAGGAAATCCGTTATATTGAATTTCCTGTATAATTTTTGTGCAGTTTTTGCCATTTTCAGGCCTCGTACTTTAACAAACTCGAGGGGCGTGTCCCTGGCGGCCTGACAAATTTCGATGTTTCGCCATGAAAAAGGAAGTTGCTATAACTCAGGCAAACAATGTCCGATCTGCCTCAAACTTCACAGGTTTGATAACAGTCCGGTCCTGAACACATGTCAGTGCCCATATTCGGTTATAGTCATAGCGCCACCTGCTGACAACAGGAAATGTCATGTTTAACACTGTTATGGACTCCTAACAACATATTAAAAAAAGAATTAGCAAGTTTTAAATAGGCTAGCAACATGCTAGAATCATGCTAAAATATGCTAGCAACATTTAGCTAAGAGCTAAAGCATGATATTAATACAAAGAAAAAGGAAATTGCTGTAACTCATGCATACAATCTCCAATCTGCCCCAAATTTAATATTCAACATGCTACAAACTCAGTAAAGCATGCTAGCAACACTTAGCTAATATGCTAAAGCATGCTAATAATACAGTGAAACAGGAAGTTACTGTAACTCAGGCATACAATGTCCAATCCGCCCCAAACTGAACATGTTTGATAAGAGCCCTGGTCTGAACACATGCCCATGCCCATATTCAGTTATAGTCATGGCACCACCTGCTGGCAACAGGAAGTGACATGTTTAATACTGTTATGGATGCCTAGCAACATTTCAAAAAGTATCAAAAGTGTTAACCCAGCTAACATTTTTTGGTTCCCAGAACGTTCCCAAGAACGTTCCCTGTTGGTTCCCTAGAAGGTTCCCCTGTTCCCTGTTCTGAGAACGTTCCCGGAACATTCCCTGTAGGTTCCCAGAACGTTCCCCTAACCTACAGGGAACGTTCTATTTACGTTAAGAAAACTTTCCTGGCTAACCAATAGGGAAAGTTCTATTTATGTTCCTAGAAGGTTCCCTGAAAGTTCTCTGAAGGTTCCCAGAACGTTCTCCTACCCTCTTCACTCCGATTCCACTGCCGTATGTCAGCACTCCTGCGTCCCATAGTAAGCAGCATGGAAGACGGACGGATGTGGACCTCAATAATCACTACTACAAACCATGTCTTGTTTTAAACTATTGTTTTATCCTTACAGATATTTAGAGCACATTTAACCATCATAAGGAGCATTAAACGAGATTAAATTATCCTTTAATATGCTAGATTTGTCTTATTCATTAATATATAAGATTAAAAGTACCATAACCCAGATTTTGTTTATTAAAGCACCAAATAACATTGACTTCAACAAAATATTGGATTTTAAAAATGTGAATTTTATTTTTACATACACTGAAAACGAATAACATTTATTTGACTTTACTTAGAATAATATTATATTCGTTTCTTACTACTGAATTAACGATGATGTGCTTCTCTCTTTTGGTCAGTACACAAAAACTTCTCAGTTAACATCATGCTCTCTTCAATTAGACGTGTCAAATTTCCCTGAAATCACAATATTTACTCTCGTATATATATTAATTATAAGTAATTATTCATTAAAGAGATCAATCAACGAATGTTAGTAAAACGTAATGACCGTTCATTTTTAAATTACGTGAGTGCGCGGCTTTCTGTGGAAGGCAGGATTAAGGTTGTAAAAATACAATCTAAAAATAACCTGCATGGAACGTTCTGGGAAGGTTCTTTTTAGGTTATAGAATTAAACCAAAAAATAACCTGAAGGGAACGTTCCGGGAACGTTCTCTGTAGGATATAAAAATAAAACCTAAAAATAACCTGCAGGGAATGTTCTGGGAAGGTTCTTTTTAGGTTATAAAATTAAACCAAAAAATAACCTGCAGGGAACCCTGTAGGTAATTAAAAAGAGAACCTACAGGAAACGTTCCTAGAACGTTCTCATTTGGTTCCCAAAAAAATAACCAAATGGGAACCATAGGGGAACGTTAGGGGAACGTTCTGTGTTTGCTGGGAAACAGAGTAGCAACATGTTAGAAACATGCTCAAACATGTTAGCAACACTTAACTAAGTGCTAAAGCATGCTATTAATGCAATGAAACAGAAAGTTACTGTAACTCAGGCATGCAATGTCCAGTCAGCCCCAAACTTAACAGGTTTGATAAGAGTCCTGGCCTGAACACATTTACATGCCAATATTCAGTTATAGTCATAGCGCCACCTACTGTCAATAGGAAGTGACATTTAATACTGTGATACACTATTAGGAACACACTAAAATAAGACATTGAGTGCTAAACTTGCTAAAAACACGCTCAAACATGCTAGCAACACTTAGTAAGTGCTAAAACATGTTGCTAAAGCCACAAAACAGGAAGTTGTTGTAATTCATGCAAACAATGTCCAATCTTCCCCAAACTTCACATGTTTGATAAGAGTCCTGGCCTGAAGATATCTACATGCCCATACATGTTAAACATGTCACTTCAGGTTGCCAGCAGGTTTAACACTGTGATGGTCTATTAAAAGCACAGCAAAATATGCCATGTTGTGCTAAACCTGCTAGAAACACTTACTAAGTGCTAATGCATGCTATTAATGCCATGAAAGAGAAAGTTGTTGTAACTCAACCTTACAATGTCCGATCTGCCCCAAACTTCACATGTTCGATAAGAGTCCTGACAGAATACATCTAAAGGCCAATATTCCATTACAATCATAGCACCACCTGCTGGCAACAGCAAATTACTTGTTTTACACTAACTTAAACATGCAATGTCCTATTTGCACCAAACTTAACATGTTCGGCAAGAGTCCTGTCCTGAACACATCTAAAGGCCATCTGTTGGCAGCAGGATATGTCACATCTTAAACTAACTCAAGCATGCCATGTTCAATCTGCACCAAACTTCATATGTTTGATAAAAGTGCTGGCCTGAACACATCTGCCTGCCAATATTCAGTTACAGGCATAGCGCCACCAGCTGGCAGCAGGAAGTTTTGAACATTTAAATGACTTTGACATATTCCTCCTATGTTTACTATATTAAAAGCATAGTGCCCACCGTTCGCTGTTTCCCTAAAGCCACCGGTCGGCAGTGAGCCCGGGTGCGAGGGCCCTTTCATCATTGCTTGCAGCTTTAATTATTATTATTATTATTATTATTGTTATTTTTATTTTTTTATTTTTTTTTTTTTTGTTTTGTTTTTGTTTTGTTTTTTTTTGTTTTTTTCTGGCAGTGTTGAGCATTGTAGCCAATCATAGACGTGTCTGTTGAGCATGTAAACGCAATGGCCAATGTTTAAGTTAGTGAAAATCTAGGTATTGAGTTTTTACTTTTACTTTGGTACCATGACAACAATAGTTTGTAGTAGTTTGTGAACTGAACCTTTAATTATTACACACTTCATCATTTGTTTTTCACCATGTCAAAAATTTCAGGTTTTACTATCCTTGTGGGGACATTTGGTCCCCACAATGCAGCAAAAACAAGTACACACACACACACACACACACGCACACACACACACACACATATATATATATATATATATATATATATATATATATATATATAGAGAGAGAGAGAGAGAGAGAGAGAGAGAGAGAGAGAGAGAGAGACTTTGACTTTTAACCCACTTTATTAAAACATCTAAAACCAAACACTACATTACGCGCCACACAAATCACCTTGCAATGTGTTCAAGAGGCATATATGTTGGGGAAAAAACCAAAAACAAACAAACAAACAAACAAACAAACAAACAAGAAGAATAACAAACAGTCCTACTCAAAATGACAAAGATATCACCAATTAAACATTATTTCCCCATCCTCACAAAGTGACAATAAAGCTCCATTCACACACCATTTGAACTCAAACTCAAGCAAGTTATTTGTCATTTGAAAGAATCTATGCTCCACTCTTATTCTAGATTCCACCAAGGCAGTGAAAAG
>JAMKFB010000712.1:97583-156617 GCA_036247105.1 Cirrhinus mrigala
AGAGACTTTGACTTTTAACCCACTTTATTAAAACATCTAAAACCAAACACTACATTACGCGCCACACAAATCACCTTGCAATGTGTTCAAGAGGCATATATGTTGGGGAAAAAACCAAAAACAAACAAACAAACAAACAAACAAACAAACAAACAAGAAGAATAACAAACAGTCCTACTCAAAATGACAAAGATATCACCAATTAAACATTATTTCCCCATCCTCACAAAGTGACAATAAAGCTCCATTCACACACCATTTGAACTCAAACTCAAGCAAGTTATTTGTCATTTGAAAGAATCTATGCTCCACTCTTATTCTAGATTCCACCAAGGCAGTGAAAAGCTGAAGAACATTTATATTTCGCCCTTCAGCCGCCAATCTACAAGACTTCCAGATGGCTAATTTGGCTTGTCCGATTATGAAGTTTGCTACAGTGCACTGCTGTCTGTGCTCTTTAGAATACTTACAACCATAAATAAAAAGTGTTTTGTTAAAAACAAAACCCAAGTCCCCAAGTAAACCTTGTAGCAGTGTAAATAACGGAGCCAATCTAAAGCACTCAGTGAAAGCATGAAAAACTGATTCTGGTAAAGAACAGAAGATACAAGAAGGCGAAATATTCAAGTTGAATTTAGAGATGTGAGAATTGGTGGGCAATGCACAGTGTAGTAACCTCCACTGCAGATCTCCAGATCGTTTAGGCAGAGGACCCTTATAGAAAAGCCTCCAAGAAGGAGAAAGGTCAGCAGAAACTGTTAAAAAATCTCTCCATTTTGTTTCACCTCTATCTTTAATAAGCTCAAAATAATCAATTTTAACACATAACTGATAGAGGTCTCTCTTTCCAGCAAGCTGAAAATCAAACTCTTGTAATCTATCAAATTTCAACAGTTTTCCTTCCCGCCCGTCTTCAACGCAAACCTTGGGAGACACAAATAACTTAGGAAAAAACACTCTAGAAGGGCCTCCGGACAGAAAACAATTAACAAACAGGAGGAGTGTGGAGGGAAAAGCTGCTTTCAGCCCACATATGAGCTGCTCTACCATCCTGACTGATCTAAAACCAGCCTGATTGCAAATATCCACCACCGACCTCCATGTTTTAGATGAAGTATTAACCAAATCTGAAACTTTGGTCAATCCTTTTCCCATGAAAACTTTAACAACTGTACTAGATGTACAAATATTATCCCCTAAAAGAGAGTTATAAAACAGTGGTTCATCAAGGCCGAAATGATCGTTTTCATGTCTAGTCAGTTTAAAACTTTTCCAAACATTTAGCATTGAACCATAAAATTGTACATTAGTTAAAAGATTTACATTGCAAGAAGACATCAAAAACAATTGCTTATCAAGACAGAACCCACCAAAGGTTCTGAGCAAAGCCAGACCAAATGACACCCATGGCCTAAAATCCACAGGGTAGAGTAGGTTTTGTACCGCCTTTAATCTCATAGCTTTAATTTTAGCTGCCAAATCAATCAATCCTTGCCCCCCTTCATTCACTGGCAAATAAAGAACTGCTGAGGGAAGCCAATGATAACCATCCCAGAAAAAAATCAACAAAAGTCTTCTGCAAACGTTGCAACAAATCTTTTGGTGGGTCAAGTACATTTAAGCGATGCCACATCATGGAAGCTACCAAATTGTTAATAATGAGCACTCTTCCCCTATATGACAATTGAGATAAAATCCATTTCCATCTTTGTAAACGTCCAGAAACTTTTTCAAAAATACCATCCCAGTTCTTCTGAATATATTGGTCAGTCCCAAGGAAAACTCCCAGCAGTTTAAAGCCTTCTAGACTCCAAGAACAGTTCTGAGGAAGAGTTGGAGGGCCTCCATTCTCCCATTCACCCATTAAAAAGGATGCACACTTTTGCCAGTTAATTCAAGAGGAAGAGGCTTTCTGATAAATCTCCAGAGATACTCTCATATTCATAACATCCTGAGCAGATCTAATAACAACAGTAACATCGTCAGCATAGGCACTGAGTTTAGCAGTTATCAGCTCCGAGGTAGATGGACACACTGTTGATATGCCACCCAGCTTGCTTCTTAGTGCGACCAATAAAGGTTCAATAGCAATGGCATATAGGATTCCCGAGAGACCACACCCCTGCCTTATGCCTCTGCTTACTCTAAAAGGTCTTGTCAGAGTACCATTAATTTTGAGCATGCTATACGTGTCAGTATACAATAGTCTTATATAAGCAATAATAGACGGACCGAAGCCAAAAGCCTCAAGGCACTTAAACAGGAATCCATGATCCACCCGATCAAAGGCTTTCTCCTGGTCCAAAGAGACAAAACCAATGTTAAGACTGTGTACCTTAGCAAAAGAAATCAAGTCCCGAACCAAAAAAATATTATCAAAGATAGTCCTTCCTGGAATGCAGTATGATTGGTCAGCATGAATCACTGAGGAAATGTAGAGTTTAATCCTGTTAGTTAAAGACTTTGAAAGTATCTTATAGTCAACTCCAAGTAAGGAGACTGGACGCCAGCATCTAATGTCTTCAAGATCGCCCTTTTTAGGCAAAAGGGTGACCACAGCTCTACGTAGACTCGTTGGAAGTGTACCTCTATTAAGACTCTCCATAAAAACAGAGAACAAATCCCTTCCAATAACAGGCCAAAAATGTTTATAAAATTCTGCATTAAGTCCATCCAATCCTGGAGCTTTGCCAGAAGACATCTCCTGAACAGCTGCAGATAATTCCTCAAAAGTCAATAGTTTATCAAGCATAGATTTGTCCCCTTCTGAAAACTGAGGTAAATCCTGAAGGAGAAGACCAGCCATCTCCTCATCACAAGGTTCAGCGCTGTAAAGATCTTCATAAAAAGACAGTGCATATGAAATAATCCCATGGCCATCAGTGATCCTTCTCCCCTCCGGAAGTTTTAAACAGCCTAAAATCTTCTTCTCCACAGCCTTCTTCTCCAGGTCGAAGAAAAAAGATGTAGGTGCGTCCATACTATTAAAAGTTAAAAATCTAGCACGAACAAGCATCTCCTGGGCTCTTTCCTCCAATAGATTCCGCAAAAGAAATTTGTTGCGTTCCAAAGACTTAGTGGTATCAACAATGTCCCCTTCAAAATTAAGTTGAAGTATCTCTCGTTCGAGCTGTGCCATCTCATTGTCCAAAGAACTTTTAATACAAGCAGAGTAACTTTGGCAAAACACTTTAATTTGAATTTTGCCAATGTCCCACCACTGGCTCAAGGACTTATACTGTGTTTTCCTCTCTCTCCAGATCTCCCAGAAATGAGTGAAAGAGTGCACAAAGTTGTGATCTAAAAGTAATCTGCTATTAAATTTCCAATAGGAATGTGTGAAAGTGCTTTCTGCAGTGATAACATCAATAGATACAACATGATGATCAGACAAAGCAGTAGGAAAAATGCAGCTGTTATAAAATAGATCTCTTTTACTTTTTTGTACATAAATCCTATCCAGCCTAGCCCCAGATAACATATTGGAGTTTACTTTCACCCAGGTATATTGCCTAACCTGAGGAAATGATTCTCTCCAAACATCAACAATATCATGATAAACAATTAAAGACCGAAGCACATCTGCTGATTTACTGTGGGGTTCTTCATGGTTCCTGTCCAAAGTATGACTTAAAGTACAATTGAAATCACCAGCCAGTACAATGGTCCTATCATGAGAAACATGACTTAGGGCAGCTTTAAGTTTTTCAAAGAAAATAACACGTTCTGACCCAATATTAGGTGCATACACATTAACAAAAGAAAAATCAATGGCATTAATAGTTACATCAACTCTCAACAATCGACCAGAAACTAATTCAAAAATACTAACAGGTTGTTCTTTGTAATCAGGTGCCAGCAGTATGGCCACCCCTGCACTGACATTAGAGCCATGACTCAAAATCGCCTGGCCCTTCCATTCACTCAACCACTGTATTTGATTATTCACATCTGTGTGTGTTTCCTGTAAAAAGGCCACCCCGGCACTCTTCAACATAATATAATCAAAAAGACTAGCCCTTTTCGTAGCATCACGACACCCATTGATGTTTAACGAACAAAGTCTCAAAGGTGCCATAAAAAAAAGTATAAAATAGACACTCAGTAACACCAATCCACAAGAATGTTTTCCAGGTAACCAACCCACACTCATTTTTTACCTTGTACGTTTAAGGAACTTCTAACATTACTAAGAAGCTTTTTAAGACGGTACCGTTTGGGTTTGTCAAGTTCATCAAAGGAAGCTTTTCTCATAGCCATTGTACCAGATAGCAAAAACACTTTTAAATCAGGAAAATATGACTCAATTTTGGGTTTGCGAAGCCCCTTTGTAACATCAAGAAAGTTATTAATCTGCTGAACAGAATAAAGTTTAGTCATACCTCCAGAGGCAGGCTCTGAATCCATCGCGTCGTTTTCCAATAACGCTGCGTCTTCTTCACATTCCTTATCGGAATCATCCATTTGTAGCTTTAAATCCACAAGTTCTTGAGATGAAAAGTCATCTTGACTTTGATTAAACGAGTCGTCAATAGTTGTATCGCTCTCAGTTTTATCAGGCTGCGTTTATTTTCCAAGACAAAGCGAATCAGTCTCAGGCACGGGCTGCAAGCACACCTGCTCCAGGCTCGTCTCTGCCAGCGGTACAGCGGCAAAATGACTCGGCCCGGCCGCCTCCTCAGCAGCCTCCACCAGACTGTCTTTAGAGGCAACCAGCACCAGTCTCTCGGGCAATTCACCCGGCGCCGAAAAAGGCTCGCCCACCCGGGGTTCTGATACCCTGGCGGCCGAAGCAACATCCGCGCCGGCCGCCCTCTCGCTGTTCTCCGCATCCGCAATCGGAGCCGCAGGAAGGCCTGCCGGCCTGTCTCGATTCGGGCAGGTTTGTCTTACATGTCCAAAATCACCGCAAACAAAGCATCTCATCGAATCAGAACTAATAAAAATAGTGTAATCTTTGCCATCAATGCTTAGTTTCGCTGACAGATTTAACGGATCACTCTGAGAATTCAAAATCATAAACGCCTGACGCCGAAAGGACATTACATGTTTAATATCAGGATTTTTACACCCGAGTGGAATCATTTTAATAGGACTCACTATTTTGCCATACCTCTGGAGTATTTGCTCTAGTTTTTCATTTTTAACAAACGGAGGTACGTTCGATAAAACAACTTTCTTGGACGGGCTTGACAAAGGCAAAACAGGCACAAACGTATCATTGATTATCAAACCAGTTTCAATCAAGTCATCCACCATTTGACTTTCACTGAGAAAGAACACGATAGCTTTGTTCATACGGGAGGCAGATCTAATATTAGCGCCACCGACCACCGCACTCACGGCTATCAGACAATCCTCCACTGACACCTGGGCATCAGGCATGCATTTACACCCATGCCTGAGTGTCAATCGCCAGAAATCTCCCGCTTCCGACCCCATTATCCTCACTCACTGACCGAAGTCAGGGGTAAGGAAACCTCTAACTAACCCTATGAATAACAGAAAGGGAAAAAGGTTCAAAGACACAAGAAAACTCACTCCAACAGAGAGATACTCTCACCCACGCCAAACGGCTCCGTCCACACTCACTCCCAGCATGCACTCGCACAGAGAGAGAGAGAGAGAGAGAGAGAGAGAGAGAGAGTTAATGGTTTCTCACCCTCTCAAGATCTGACTGGGATTGATTGTGATTAGATCAGTCTTTAGCCCAACATCACTGTTATTAATGGGAGCCAGGTTGCACCTACAACGCACAGGGAAAGGTTCACCGATTAAAATGCTTGTTCAAATAGAGATGTTCACTATGTTATGCTGAAAGAAACTTTTAACAAAGGTGCAGTCTGTGATGGTATGTGCTTCTGATATTTCTATAATGGTGCCATAATGTGTGTGAGCATATAAAGTACTGTAGTTCTACCTGATGACATAGTCAGCACTGTCAATCTCTCTTCCACAATTACTGTTCTTCAGAATCCCTCCACTGCCCACCACGGCACACCGACCCAGACGACGCTTACTCCAGGGAAAGGACTTCAAACCAAAGGAATGAGTCCATTAAACACATATACCATTTTTGTTATGTATACAGTGGCCTGATAAGTATTTGAGCACACATAAAATCAAATGCATTAGATCAAGGAGTCCTTGTAATGTTTAGGACTGTCAAAGTTATTGTAGCCTACCTGAACGAGCAGGGTCGTTGACCCAAAAAATAAAAAATTATGTAATCATTTATTATTTTTTTTCTTATTCCATATGACCCATACCTCAGGTAGCATGTTGTAAAGTGCTTCATTCATTGTGTAGCTGGGATATACATCAAACTCATAGGGTATTATTTGATGTACGGCTGTGTTTCGCTTCGTCAGGTATAAATAGCCCGTGGCATTACAACAAGAACGCAGCAATACTCTTATGTAGAAAGGAAGAGAGAGAGAGAGAGAGAGAGAGAGAGAGAGAGAGAGAGAGACCAAGAGATGGTTTAAATGTAGGCTATAATTTAAATTTGCACATGTACTGCACTGTTCTGGCATATTGTTTATCACTCTGTTCCAAAAACTCAAAAGATAGAGTTTTCTCTCCGATTTAAGAATAGCGAATTTGAAGCAGCAAGGCAGTTCAGTAGCTTTTGGATCAGCGTCAGTGTGTGCTGGTGTGTGATATGGTGAATAAATTCATTATTCAAGCATGTTTACATGAGAGAAAGACCGTCGGACAGAGAGAGAGGAAGATTCACACACCTGTTGAGCTCCTTCTGGGTGATATCGGACTTGTACGGGCAGCTCAATAACTCAGAGACTTTCCCAGAGAAGCTCGTCATATTAGTAGTAAAATGAATGCTAACAAAGAAAGAGAACATTCACGTTCTATAAACATTGTAAATGCTAATTAAGAATAATCTTTAAAATAGTTCTGTCAACCAATGAAAAAATTTATTTGAATAAATTACGTGAATGTATTTAAAATGCATGTATATGAAGTGTTGGACTCACCTTGCTGGAGTGACAACGGAAAATGACTGACGGACTGTTGCACAGCGCAGCTGTGAAAAATAATTTCTCTTCCCATCTCTCATGAAAAAGAACAACATAAATCTCACAAACACACTCATAACAAGCAATATTAGACAGTTTTGAAAATGGTTTGGCTTAATTTTAACTGCATTAGTTCTGAATAAAAATGTCAAGCGTTTAGGGTTTTTATTAACATTTTATTTTAATCAAACTAACTGAAAGTGCAATTGGCTTTTATACAGTAATTAAAATGGATAAATCAAGGTTCTATTTTTTATTTATTTATTTATTTTTTTTTTAAAGCAACCGAAAAGCAACCAAATAGCAAATTATTATTACAAAATGACATTTGAGTACAAATGTAAATGTTTAGTCTGATTAATCACAGAAACCTGAGCGATTACTTTAAATAAATAAATAAATAAACAATTTTACAGTGACCTGTGACGTGTTACGTGATAGAAATGACAGAAATACACTAAGGCGCAAACAAAACATCATAAACCGTAAAAATATACTAATATATATATATATATACATATATATATATATATATATATATATATATATATATATATATATATATATATATATATATATATATACTAATAAAAATATACTAATATATATATAACTAATATATATATATATATGAATTACATTAAGTAAAATAATTAGGATTAAAATCTCTTCCTTACCCAGAGTTGCTATGCTCTCTGTGATAGACCAAAAGCAAGCAATTCAAAATAAATACAACAGTAAACAGCCTCAAGATCCATTTAATACACGCCATGTTGATCTGTGACATCTACTTTAGTATAAGGAAGGACAACAGGTACAGGTTTCACTGAAGAAAGAAAGTGAGAGAGGAGGAGAGGAGAGCTGGGCACAACCTAACACTTTTTGACTTTCTCAGTGTAAATCCACAAGTTTTTTTTTTTTTTTTTTTTTTAAATCCACATTAATTTTACACTGGTCTAGTACAAATATGTTGCTTTGTTTCATAATTGCGTTGTATACATTTTTCTTTATTTACCCCAGAAGAATGAAAGTTAAATGTGACAATGTAGGTGGGGTACATTGTAACATCTGAGGAGCACATTGTAACATGACCATATAACAGCTTAAAATGTTATATAATCTAATGAAAACAAAAATACACAAAACAAACTATAAACAATATGAGCACAACTTCAAAACAATGTGAGCAAATAGATGAAGAAACACATTCAGACATTTTGTTTGCTTGATTTTTTTGTTTTGTTTTTAAAAATTTGTTTTTGTTAAAACCATTCTTCTTTGTTAAAACCATTTTTCATTCATTTAGCATTAAAAATTATATCAACATTGAGTCAACGATAATTGAGAATGAGAAAGAAATTTATTGGCAAGTGTGTTTACACACACAAGGAATTTATCTTGGTGTCAGGAGCTTCCAGTACAGAACGTATCAACTGAAAAACGGCAACTGACATTTGCTCAAACAAAGTTCAACTTTGAAGGTCTGTCATGTGCCGACTAGACTGAAATGAAAAGTCTGTACTGTTGGTCCAAAAAGAACACAATATGCTAACTGAATGAAACTGCACTTTATTCTTAACTCCTGTATCGTATGCCGATAATGTGATTTTTGGATTTACATTGGATTTTTCCATCAGAAACATGAATTTCCATTCTATCTTTCTTAACTTGGGCTATTTCATTATCTGTCACTAACCGACTGGCCATAAAACTATTGAGTATTTCCATGGAATCAGGCATATGGCTGTTGCAAACGGTTTAAAGCCACTATAATTGCATTACTTTGATAGATAATTAGCCTTCTGTTACCCATTCTTTATACTGTGCAGTTTTCTGGATTTTGAATTTCTAACACCAAAAGGCCATTGTAACCTGATTTGTATATACCAGGGCTCTTCAACTTTTCAACAGTGTTGAAGAGTGAATATACTGCAGTGTGTAGTTGTGTAGTTTATTCAAAAAAAAAAAAAAAAAAAAGGCTATTCATTTTATTTATACATAACAGTTTGTAAAAATAAAAATAATAAACATACTTATAGCATGTTTAAAATGTTTGTCAAGTAGTTTATATTCATTTTCATTTGCTCTCATTTATTTACTGTAATGTATTTTTGTGAAGTCATAATCTTCTTATAATGTAGTACTGTTTTGATCTGTTTGCTGTTTGCAATGGTTTATGTTTAATATTTTTCATTGTGTGCTAGAGGTTGAGAGTTTTGTAGCACAGGCCAAACAGTTATAGCAGATGTTAGGGGTGGGCGATATGGCAAAAATATCATATCACGATTTCTTTCAAGAATATCATGATTCACAATTTTATCACGATTCTTTGTCATGTTTGTAAAAAAAGCCTTTCAATGTAACAAAATATTAGGGATGTAACGATACATGTATTCGTACCGAACCGTCACGTTACATGCATCTTGGTTCAGTGCATGAGGCCTTACAACGAATACAGGCAATTCACCCTCAATCCAGAAGGGGGCAGTAATGCAACGCTGTTTGATAACTAGCAGAAGAACAGCGAATGCCAGGAGTTGCGCACTTGAAAACAAAGACCACTAGACAGTGACCATGTGCTGATTCTGCAGTAATCTCGATTCTGAACGCGCCTCTCACTGACAAAAGAGTATACTTTAAAGCAGTGGTTGACATGTTCTCTGCGCGCAATACAAGCCCTCGCGCGAGCGTGATCATTCCCACATCCTCGCCCTCAATCTTCTCTCACCTGCTCGCGCGAACTCTTTTATTTTTGTCAGTCGTGGGGCGGGACTTTTAATTGTAATCTCAAACGCCATTGGTTACCTCCTCTTTTCCGGAAGTCAGCTGTGATTGGACGCCTGTGCACGCAATACAACCACACTGCTTTTATTCTCAAAGTGCTATTATTATTATTATTATTATTATTATTAACAATTACGTCGGTAATCATACAGCTTTCAAGAAATGTGAGTTTGCCGTTAGCCTTAAGAGATTCTTTTCTTCTTCTTCTTCTTCTTTTTTTCTTATTTTTGTCTAAATATTTTCTCATATTCTTCATTACACGTCTTGTTTGGTCTTATTTCGTATCATTGCATGTTAAAAATAATGTACTTTGTTATGCAGACGCAAAATGTGACTTATTCGCATAGGCTAGCATTTTTATAAATATTTGCAAAATATTATATATTCAGCATATTCTTACTTAACCTATTTTGTACCTATCTTAATTATTTAATTCATAAATCAGTAATATATATATGTATTTTTTAAAGCTACATCTTGATGGACAACAACCAATAATGATCAATAAGTGGCATCAGTCCATCAGATCATTTCAAAACGTAAAATAGCCTTCAATTTATAAGTTATAATTGCATCTGTCTCGGATGTAGACTGGTAAAGATTTATTTTAATAAACCTGTTTATGCGGAGTGTGGAATTCACCTAATGCATGACAGAGAAGCGTCCGCGCGATCACTTGTATTTTTCCTGATAATGAAACTAATTTTATTTCTGTAAAACGTTGCTTTTGTAGAGTAATTTGAACAAACAGGACGCGCTTTCTGCCATCTCCGTCTCTGAAGCACGTCACAAAAAAGAACCGAAACTCATCGTATGACTGTCTCACATACATGAGAAATATATCTATAGATATAAAGTTTAAATGTCTACTTTTAAACTTCAAAACAAAATCAAATACCCCTGATTATGTAATCTGTATGAAGGTTGCATTTCTCTCTAAAGGCGTCTCCGTTCTTAAAGCATTTTATACGGATTTCCGTAGTAGGATAAATTCCGCTTTCAGAACTGTCACGTCCGTAACATTGATTTTTTCCTCAGAAACAAAACACGAATTTAGTGAAGAAAACAAAAAAGGCACATAGCCTATGTTTTGTGAATTGCCAACCTTTTCTCCGTCCGGCAGATATTTTTGCTTTTATACTGATACTTTGCTCAGGGTTCTAGAAAAATATAAATAGATTGTACAAGTTATTGGTAATTAATACATTCTATAATAATTTATGTTTCAGGTTTTGACTGCAAATGTCAAATGTCCATAACGCTGAAACTGCGTCATGCTAATCTTTGAAATAATTGCTTTTTTGTACAAAGTTGTGATGGTAGTTTTTGAAACACTTTTAAACTTTTTTTTTTTTTTTTTTTTTTTTTGTGAATGTTCATTAAATAGTAATATAAATATGTGCTCCACATTTTCATTATTTGATTGTAATGTTTCATTTAATGTTTATTTATTTATTCATTTATTTATTTTTTATAAAGAGATATAAAATATACTGGGCAGAACTGAGTTAAGTGTATTGGTTGGGCCCAAGTTTATCATGTGACCCCTTGGGAAAATTAATTGCCCAACCCTGATGCATTCTATAGACAATTTACATTCTGGTCAAAACAGATATGTTATATTTATAGAAAAAAAAAAAAAAATTACAACTTAAATGCATTTGGTCTGTTGATGAAGCCATGTCTCATGTCGCATGAATTATGGATCGTCTTTTCACAGGCGTCCAATCACAGCTGACTTCCGGAAAAGAGGAGAGAACCAATGGCGTTTGAGATTACAATTAAAACAGCAAGTCCCGCCCCACGACTGACAAAAATAAAAGAGTTCGTGCAAGCAGGTGAGAGAAGATTGAGCGCGAGGATGTGGGAATGATCACGCGCGCGAGGGCTTGTACTGGGCGCAGAGAACATGTCACACGCGCGAAGGTTTGACTGGAGCTCGCGGTTCCCGTTTCCTCGCGTGTAGATCTGTTTTCCTCTCGCGGACGTGATTTACCGCGCGCGCCAGCATCAGTGGTGCGCTCGGTTATTAATGGCATTGATTTGCCGCCATAATATTACGTCACCAATACAAACCAACCAGATTTATAACATTATAAATATTATAATATCTAAACGATTACATTTATTAAAATAAACAGTGGTGTAGTGGTACCTGGAGAAGTGGGTATAGGCATAATTTATCCCCCGGATTAAATTATTTACTGGTTTAAGAAATTTCTGATTGTAAAAACCTGCTACTTTTCATTTTTAAGGTATTGTTTTCGTTTTAATGTACTGATTCAAATTAGCAATCAATAATAATTATTATTATACCAGCCAGCGCGCCTCCCCTGACATGCTTTCGCGTATGAACAGGCAGCATTTTGGGTGGAGGAATGGACGGAGCAGGTGCGGGCGCATCAGGCACTAATCATCAAATATATTTTAATGGAAGCCGGCGCCACGGTCATGACCGGGTGTTTTAGGGAATATTTGCGTTTATTCACATGCGATTGAAATAGCTATTTATGGGGTGGACTGTCATGATTTTGGCTAATGCAGGACACTAGTGAATGATGCGCATCAGAGGGATTTAGAATTGGGTATGCGCAAAGCCAAAGAAGTAGGTAGGCTATACGCCTGCACTACCCCTGGTGAAAAACCATCATATGCTGGTAGGTGTGTTTTGATGCTGGAATGCGAAAGGAGTAACAGCACAATGAAGTTGCGATTGTAAAATGCTGTCTGTAAGACATGCATGGATGTGGTCCCTGCTGTAAAAAAAAAAAAAAAAAGATAAAACCAGCTTAGGCTGGTTGGCTAGTTTTAGCTGGTTTAAGCTGGAAGTAGCTGGTCTCCCAGCCTGGCTGGTTAAAGATGGAAGTAGCTGGTTTTAGCTGGTCTCCCAGCCTGGCCAGGCTGGTTTTAGCTGGTTTAAGCTGGAAGTAGCTGGTTTTAGCTGGTCTCCCAGACTGGCCAGGCTGGTTTTAGCCGGAAGTAGTTGGTTTTAGCTGGTCTCCCAGCGTGACCAAGCTGGTGTCCATTTGACCTAATTACAAATTAATCAGTTTGTTTCACTTACTGACAATGTTCAATTCAAGGTAAGTTTAGTATCATAATCAGGTAGGCTAGAATACAGCTTAAATTATTCTAGTTTTTAATGATAATATATCTGAGAGGAGTCTAAAACAATTATTAAAGTGGTTTCACAAATAAATTATAAATTATAGCATAAAACCAAGCTAGCATTCAAAAAAATCAGCATAGAACTCAAATCAGATTAAATTATTGTCTAAAGAAATACATCCACTATAGTTGTATGACAAAATATTGTTAGCTGTTTTATTTTTAACAAGTGTTTTGGTACTGAATAGACTTTTACACAAAAAATAAATTAAACAAACACAACGTCTTTATATAATAAACAACAATCACCTGCAATTAAAAAAACACTAGGAGAAAAAAAAACAATATTTTTAACAAGAAATGCTTGAAGCATAATCTGATCATGTGGGTCACGTGTTGGTTTGACGCAGAGGCTAATGGTCGACATTCGGGAGCGGCAATAAGTACGATTCACAACTGTAGTAAGTGATTTATTTCACTTTTTATTTTTCATGTTTGGTAGTATTGTAGTAAAGAGAGCATGGTCCCTTCAAGCTTATTCACTGTGTTTATTCTGTTACCATTCCTATTGGCTGTTAGTTACGTCAGCCTATGGTCAGAGAAAGGAGAATGCCTTATTCTGGTTTAACCTTTCCTCAAAATAATACTGAGAGGTCACGCAACATCACGGCTGGGCCATTTGCTGCTGAGCTAGAAGTGATACAACAGAGAGCACGTACTTCAGGTCCCTCCAGAGCTACCCACTCCTTGGAGACTGGCACAAGCCCACGGAACACCGAGCGTGGCTCTCAGCCATTTCCTCATACTTATAATGTTGAACAAAGATCTAGTATTCACCTCACCCCTGCTCAGAGAAGATACTGTGTAACAAGACGGGAGTTGCTAGCTGTTGTCTTCTACACTCGCCAATTTCGACACTATCTGCTTGGCAAGAAGTTACTTCTACGCACAGATCACAACAGCCTTACCTGGTTGTTCCGATTCAAACATCCTGAGGGACAGCTTGCTCGCTGGCTGGCAGAGCTGTGTCAGTATGATTTTGACATAGAGCACAGAGCTGGAAAACATCATTCAAATGTTGATGCGATGTCAAGATACAGTGGCGAGCTCTCCAATATGTGTAACTGCTATCAGGCAGGAAAGAGTGTTTCAGATCTGCCATGCGGAGGCTGTAATCATTGCCAAAAGCTGCATGACCACTGGGAGAGGTATGAAGAAGATGTGGATGATGTGGTTCCACTGGCAGTAAGGAGCATTGAATGTGCTTCAGAGGAACACATTATTGACAACCCTGGTGCAGGTGATGAGAACGAGGCAGCTGCAGAGTTGTTTGACACCTCACGTGTGAACTGGCTGGAAGCTTTCTCAAAAGAAGAGCTAGCACAAGAGCAGAGAGCTGATCCAGATCTCTCCATCCTGCATGAGTGGAAAAAGATGGAAGTCCTTCCAACAAAAGAGGAAGTTGCATTGAAAAGTCCAGCAGTAAGAAAATACTGGCTGTGTTGGCCACAAGTTGAACTCCACCAAGATGTTCTCTTTTATCGTTGGGAAAGGCCTGGAGGACTCAGTCCCTCTCTACTGTTGCTAGTACCTGCCTCAATGCAAACAGAAGTGTTACAAGCCTGCCATAATCCACCGCAATCTGGCCATTTGGGTGAAGGAAAGACTTTAGAGCGACTCTGTCAAAGTTTCCACTGGTATGGCATGGGTGGAGATGTACATTTGTACATTCAGAGGTGCAGACACTGCAATGCCTGTAAAGTTGGTGGGCTGACCAAGAGGGCCAAGCTTCAAAATTACCAAGCAGGGGCACCAATGGATCGGATCCACATCAATATAGTGGGTCCATTTCCTGTGTCCAGTTCAGGAAACAAGTACGTTCTAATTATCATTGACCAGTTCACTCGATGGGTGGAAGCCTTTCCTGTGCCAGATCAAGGGGCAGAAACTACGGCTAAGAAACTTGTCTATGAGTTCATCTCCAGGTTTGGTGCACCTCTTGAACTGCACACAGACCAGGGTCGAAACTTTGAAAGTTCATTATTCAGAAATGTTTATAGTCTCTTGCAGATCACAAAAACGAGGACGACCCCTTACCATCCTGCCTCTAATGGGCAAGTAGAGAGTTTCAATCAAAGACTTCTTCAGATGATTCGATGCTATGTGAACCAGAATCAGAAAAACTGGGATGAGCATCTTCCTCTCCTTACAGCAGCATACCGTAGCTCCCAGCATGTAGTTACTGGATTCACATCAAATAGGATCATGCTTGGAAGGGGAAGTTTACCAACCTCAGGATCTGTGGTCCGGAATGGCAGAGCAAAAGTCAGACAGTTTGGAAGTGCCAGATTTTCTGTACAACTTGGAAAAAGGATTGAGAGACGCACATGATGTTGCCCGGGAGCACCTTCAAACAGCCCAACAACGGCAAAAGAAGATCTATGATCTCAGGGCTCAGGAGAGGAAGTATGTTGTTGGAGATCTGGTGTATATGCGGGACAGTACTAAGAAAAGAGGACAGAGTCCAAAACTCAGTCACCTTGGAAAGGCCCCTTTGTAATATCTGCTCGCTGTGGCCCAGTTCTTTATGAGGTCCAGGGGTTACGACAAAAGAGAATCATGCATCCTGATCGTCTCAAGCCCTACGACTGTGAAGTGATTCCAGCGAGGGTCAGACGTCAAAGGAGTGAGATCCTGCGAAAGGGCAAGGAGAACCAAGACAAGGAGAGAAAGCGGCAGCCAGCAGCTCGTCGACGCAGAAAAAAATGTGGAGTTGGACTGATGTCAGACATAGATGAACAAGAGACAATCAAGAGAACACAGAAAGGAGGAGAAATTCGGAAGCCATCAAGATACAACAGTTAGTGTTTCACTGTAGCTTACACTGTTCATTATGTACAGTTTTCTTAGTTTCTTGGTAACTGTTCGGCTATTACTGTTTCTTTGTACTGAAGGGACTCAGTACTGCTAAAAGGGGATAGTGTAGTAAAGAGAGCATGGTCCACTTTAAGGTTATTCACTGTGTTTATTCTGTTACCATTCCTATTGGCTGTTAGTTACGTCAATCAGAGAGTATGCGCTGAGTTACGTGTGTATGGAGTTCAGTAGCAGAGGTTGCTCGCATGCTCATTGCACGGTCGGAAAAGCTGCCATTCTGTGCCGGAGCAGGAGCGCCTGTCAGCGTGAACAGAGACATGCAAACTGTGTGGATATGCCACTTGTACTGTTAGTGAGTGAACTGTGCAACTAACTTCTTCAATAAGTTAAGTAAACGCTAAGGAAAAGATCCTCTTGTCGTGGCTCATTCCTCCCACGCATCCACGTAGGCCAATGCATAAACGAAACTAACTGCACGCACGACAGTATATTAAGGTGTCTCCATTTGCGGTAACCGCAGATTAACGAATCCTCCGTCCCCTGGCTCGAGGGAGACTTGTGCCGGGGTTAAGCAGCACGGTCGCGGGAGGATTTCACACATCCCCCGGCCTCATAGCGGCTATAGGCGGGAAATCTCTGGGTTCCAACGGTAATAATTACATGCTTCATTGACAACAGTTGTGATTCACAGGAACGTTGTAGTGATCGGCACACTTTCTCGTGATTATTTTATGATGTAAATCAAATTTGCACAAGCAGTCGTCTGTTAACACGGCACCGAAATGAAACGCGTGACGTTGCTATAGGCTTGCAGCTCGCGGTCATTCCAGTCCCGGAAGATGTGTGTGTCACGTAATCTCTGAACGGTGCTGTTAAAGCGGTTAACGTAAGCAGCGAGATGTGCGAGAACCTCTGATAACTTGCTAATTCGCTTATTGTTTGATTGTAATGCTTTTTGCTAGATTTGGTTTAAAGAATGAGTTGATTCAGCCCACCTTCCTGTCTGGCCTTTTCTCTGCATATTTTTACTCCGGAGAAACAATTTGGAGTTCATTCAAAGGTAATGGTTGCATTCTAAGAATTTGAGTAACTGCATTTTACATGTAGATATGTTAGAAGTGAAAGTGAATTAAAGTTTCCTGAATAGATATTTAAGGGGAACAAAGAAGTTGAAAGGAAAAGTGGCATCTAAAACAACAGGGCAAATGGTACAGAAGAAACCAGTTGAAGTGAACCCAATTTGCCACTCTTCTTTGCAAAGTGAAGGATTTTTAGTGGAATTTCTGAAATGTAAGACATACACACATACCGAGATCTTCTTTTTTCTTTTAATTGAAGGATCGGACGATCCTCAAATGCAAACTGTGTGTGTTTTGCCTCAGAGCAACCATACATTTGTGTTGTGTTTTTCTTTCTTTTTATATGTTCTTCATTTATTCTTTATTCATTTAGAATCATTAATCATTTCATCATTTTTATTATTCCATTTAATCATATAATCATTATAATCATTTATATATTCATTTTATTGATTCATTAATTGATTAGTAATTCATATTATATTATAGTTGTTTTTTATATATATTTTCCATCGTTGTTTAGTCTTATGACTGCGTAGCTTCAAGGGCTGTTTGTCTTCATGAATAAGAGATACAAGGAAATGTTTATAGAAACTCAAGGTTTATGGGATGTTGTTGTGAATCAGTTTGGTATAACAATACTTGTCGGATTTGAGTTCTTCAGACGAAGTCTGAGCATTGAGAAATACGCAACTAAGACTATTCAATAAACTCTGCTCCTTTTTATCATCATTACTTCGTCTCCTGCTTTTGCTCTTTTCTGGCTTCCATCAGTCAACTTCCTAACTGACAGAAACCTGCTGTTAGTGGGGTTGGGGTAACTACAGCTTGCTGACTAGTTGTTCTGTTACCGGAAAGACTGATATTTTCTGGGGGGATCTGGTGTCCGGGGCTGGATCCTAATTGTCTGGCGTGGGGACCTGATCTAACATAATTATATTCTTTTATTATCTACACTGCCGTTCAATAGTTTGGGATTAGTAAGATTTATTTATTTATTTATTTATTTATTTATTTATTTTTTATGAAATAAGTCTCTTCTGTTCATCAAAGCTGCTTTTAATTGATCAAAAATACAGAAAAATTGATTACAAATTAAAAAAATAAAAAATAAAAAATAATAAAAAAACAAAAAATGCTGTGAAATATTATTGCAATTTAAAATACTGAAATTTTGATAGACTAATGGTTAATTGATGATCAGAACTCAGGAGGCAGCCCTTGTAACCATGGTTAATTTTGCTAAAAACAGCGAAAAATTGTTCATGCTAATATTGTTATTCATAGTCATCCATGTGTACTCATTTATCAACATAATAGCTAATTAAACACCTACAGAAATATATATATGCACTTCCATTTGGATATCAATTTTACCTTTATTTTAGCAATAAATGGAACAACTGTCAGGGGCATGTTTCTAAATGTGCAACAAAGACATGACACTATAGTTTGCTTTTTTAAAGGAGTTTTACTTTTTAAAAAAAAATCACACATTAATAATCTAAATTATTTATTTTTTAAGTCTGTTTCAGTGACTGGCAGAAACAAACGGAGCCTGAAAGGAGAGAGAGAGAAGAAGAAATGAAAATGCATAATATGTTTAGAATTCTGTTATTGTTCATCTTCACCATTAATTTTTAATATAGTTTTAGAATTGTATTCATTCCAATTATTTTGTAAATATTTGGTAAATATTTGTTAGAATATATATTTTTTTAAAGGTTCTGTAAGATCAAATAAAAATTGTTTTAATGGTTCCTTGTGGTCCTGCAGATTATTAAAAGTAAACTTGGAATTATTTATTTGTTACAACACCCTTTTACAGAAAAATTGGGGCAGCACAGTAAAGCGTTACTAGAGGTGTGACGGATGTATATATTTTGTAAATATTGGTAAATATTTGTTAGAATATATATTTTTTAAAGGTTCTGTAAGATCAAATAAAAATTGTTTTAATGGTTCCTTGTGGTCCTGCAGATTATTAAAAGTAAACTTGGAATTATTTATTTGTTACAACACCCTTTTACAGAAAAATTGGGGCAGACACTATGTAATCAATCAATCAATCAATCAATCGATCGATCAAACAAACATTTTGACCAGCTAAGACCAGCCTGACCAGCTTGAAACAGCTAAGACCAGCCTGGCTGACCAGCTAAAACCAGCTAAGACCAGCCTGACCAGCTTAAACCAGCTAAGACCAGCCTGGCTGACCAGCTAAAACCAGCTAAGACCAGCCTGACCAGCTAAGACCAGCCTGGCTGACCAGCTAAAACCAGCTAAGACCAGCCAGGCTGACCAGCTAAAGCCAGCTAAGACCAGCTAAAACCGGCTTGACCAGCTTGACCAGCTAAAAAAAGTGGTCAAAGCTTAAGCTGGTTTAAGCTGTTTTTTTTTTTCAGTAGGGGTGTGATTGTTTTGTGATTAGTCTGTGTTTGATATGGGGCTCTTTAAGAGAGTTGGGGGCTGGGAGGAGTCATAGGGTTAATAAAAGTTGAGCAGCTGAGTTAACACATAAAACATGTCTCCTCTCTTTTGTTGAATAACGCAACATGGTGTCAGAAGTAAAGCGTTACTAGAGGTGCGACGGATGTATATATTTTGTAAATATTTGGTAAATATTTGTTAGAATATATATTTTTTTAAAGGTTCTGTAAGATCAAATAAAAATTGTTTTAATGGTTCCTTGTGGTCCTGCAGATTATTAAAAGTAAACTTGGAATTATTTATTTGTTACAACACCCTTTTACAGAAAAATTGGGGCAGACACTATGTAATCAATCAATCAATCAATCAATCAATCAATCGATCTATCAAACAAACATTTTGACCAGCTAAGACCAGCCTGACCAGCTTGAACCAGCTAAGACCAGCCTGGCTGACCAGCTAAAACCAGCTAAGACCAGCCAGGCTGACCAGCTAAAACCAGCTAAGACCAGTTAAGACCAGCTAAAACCAGCTTGACCAGCTAAAAAAAGTGGTCAAAGCTTAAGCTGGTTTAAGCTGTTTTTTTTTTCAGCAGGGGTGTAATTGTTTTGTGATTAGTCTGTGTTTGATATGGGGCTCTTTAAGAGAGTTGGGGGCTGGGAGGAGTCATAGGGTTAATAAAAGTTGAGCAGCTGAGTTAACACATAAAACATGTCTCCTCTCTTTTGTTGAATAACGCAACATGGTGTCAGAAGTAAAGCGTTACTAGAGGTGCGACGGACAGAGCACAAAAGAGAAAAAAGTTGGCAGCAGTTGAGCGAGCAGAATGAGCGAGGACGACGCGGGTCCCGCGGCCGTGCAGCAACAACCCCAGCTGAATGTAAGCATGCCTCCAAGTGCCACCTTCACCATTCAGCCTCCGGAGCCATTTAATTTCATAAAACCTCAAGAGTGGGAGAAATGGACACGGTGGTTTGAAAGATTTCGACTAGCCAGTAATTTACATGTCAGCTGGCAGGCGAATCAGGTAAATACGTTAATATACTGCATGGGAGATGATGTGTTAAAGGGGTCATCGGATGCAAACTTCATTTTTACATGTTGTTGAACATTAATGTGTGTTGGCAGTGTAAGTACAAATCTACCCTATAATGATACAAATCCATGCAGTGATTTTTAATTAATCTGTAAAAATAATATCCCCTTTTTCAAATCGAGCCATTCTCAGATGACTAATCATTGGTGATCCAGCTTCACCTACAGCAGAAGTGAGTATAAGGTTTTTTTTTTTTTTTTTTTTTTTTTTTTTTATAATGAATCTCTGCAATCACCTTTCCTAATAACGTGCTAGTTAGAAAGTTAGCAAAAATCTCCCATTGCAAGTTAGCAAATCAACCATTGAGAATTTTTAACCAAAGTATATTATAGACTTTTCATTAAGACCCTAAAGAATCATATCAACTTGTGGATAATGGGTATCCGATAACCCCTTTAAGGGGGCAGCCTTTATCCGAAGTGCAGTCGCAGGAGTACAAAATAGTTAAAGAGACATTCAACAAATTCTTCATGCCCAAAAAGTAATTTACGAACGAGCAAGATTCAATCAAAGAGTGCAGTAGCCAAATGAACCAGTTGATAATTTCATAACAGCCCTGTATGCTCTAGCAGAAAACTGTAACTATGGTGCTCTTCATGATGAACTGCTCAGAGACAGACTTGTGGTTGGTCTAATAGACAGTACATTATCTAAGCGGATGCAGCTGGACAGAGACCTCACTCTCAAAAAAAGCTATTAATATGGCATGACAATCAGAAGTCATTAAAAAACAGCAGACTGACTTAAGAGGTGAGTCAAGAAGTGGAGCTAAAATTGATGCAGTGGCTCCAAGAACAGACAAAATGACAACCAAACAGAGCCTAAGCCTCTCGGACTGCTGGGCGGGGCCAACGTTTTTAGTAAATTGGACACAAACATGGGGTTCTGGTAGATTCCACTGTCAGACCAATCAGCCAAATATACATTTATAACCCTATCTGGAAGATTTTTTTTTTCAACAGGCTCCCATTTGGCATCGCTTCAGCCCCAGAGCATTTTCAGAGATGCATGTCGATGGTCATAGAAGGACTGCCTGGAGTTGTGTGCCATATGGACGATGTGCTCATCTGGGGTGAGTCACAGGCTCAGCATGACGAGAGACTTCACACAGTCTTAGCCAGGATTGAAAAAGCTGATATCACACTTCATTTGGAGAAATGTGAGTTGGGCAGACAGGAGGTAAAGTTTGGGTCATATAATCACAGAGACCTGATCCAGACAAGACTAGAGCAGAACTGCAGATGAAAGAACCAGACACCGTCAGTGAAGTTTGCAGCTTCCTGGGTATGGTTAACCAATTAGGTAAATTCATACCATGCCTTGCAGAGAAGGACAGGCTACTGAGGGACCATCTGTTAAAACAAAACCACTGGGGCTGGGGTGAAGCCCAGCAAGAGGCCTTCAGTGAACTTAAACGGGAGCTCTCATCCACCCCTGTGCTGGCTTTGTACAACCCAAACAAAGAACTAAAACTGTCTGCTGATGCATCATCATAAGGCCTGAGTGCGGTTCTTCTACAGAAAGAGGAGGAGTAGTGGAAACCAGTGGCTTACGCATCACGTTCACTTAACCCCACAGAACAACGGTTTTCTTAGGTGGAAAAGGAGGCTTTGGGTCTGACCTGGGGATGTGAAAGGTTTAAAGACTTCCTCATAGGACATCACTTCCATCTGGAGACAGACCACAAACCCCTGGTGAGCCTGCTGGGTATCCAAGTGGTAGTAGAACTACCTCAGAGAATTCAGAGATTCCGCATGAGGTTGATGAAGCACAATTACACCATCATACATACATCTGGCAAAATGTTTGACAGCTGACACATTGTCTCGTTCACCAGTAACAAACAGCCTGGGAGAACACAATTCTGATGCTGACTTGATGGAAGACACAAACATCTATGTAGAGACTGTTATAGGATGCATGCCTTCCAGTCCTAACTATTTGGCTGAACTAAGAGAACAGCTGAAAATGGACCCCACCTGTTCTGAGGTGATGAAACGATGCCAGGAATGATGGCCAGACCTCAGCCACATAACAGGAGAGGTGAGGAAATTCTGGCCTGAAAGAACAGTTCTCTCAATTCACGTTGGCCTTCTGTTAAAGGGAACACGGCTAGTTATACCCTCAGCTATGCACAGCACAGTCCTGGAGAAGCTGCATGAAGGGCACCTGGGGGTTGCTAGATGTCGACTGCGTGCTCGAGACTGTGTTGACCGGGTCTAAGTGGACCGATAAATATGCTTGTTCAGAACTGCACAGCGTATTAAAGAACAAGTCAATCCGGCTGAGCTTTTAATGCCTTCTGATTTTCCAACCAGACCATGGCTTAAGCTGGGTGCTGACCTGTTTTCAATACATGGGAGCACTTATCTACTGGTGGTGGACTATTTTTCTAGAATTGTGGAAATTGCCAAACTAACCCCTGCAAGATCAAATGATGTAATAGTACACTTGAAGTCTATGTTTTCAAAGCATGGAATTCCAGAGTTCCTTTTCTCAGATAATGGACCTCAATTTTCCAGCCAGACATTTGCAAGCTTCGCAGCGGACTATGGCTTCAGTCACATCACCAGCAGCCTGGGATTTGCTCAAAGCAATGGAGAAGCTGTGTGTCAGGTTCAAACGGTAAAACATCTTCTTGGCAAAGCAAAGGACCCCGGAAGCGCGACATTGCAGAAAATGTGCATTCACATGTAGTTGATCCAAATATGGAAAGCACTTTCAAACTTAATCTGAGGATAATTGCTGCATAGTAGGTATGGGTGTTTCCTTTTGCCAGAACATCTATCAATTTATCTTTTAAGTGAGTGGCGGGGCAAACCAAAAGTTGATACTGAAAGTCAGCACTCTCCTACCTTCACTGCTGACTGCCACTTCTGTTGTTTGTATGTATTCCTTTGTTGGCATTTTCCACATTTCTTTTTTCTCCCGATGCATCCAAATGATAAACCGTTATTTATTATGTAAATTATAGACTTATAGAATTATGTAGTTCAGTCGCGTTCTAACGGTGATGTTTGGTTCACTGTGTTGTATTTTGATAAAGTACCTGCTGTCAAGTTAGCAATGCTAGAAGCCTGGAACTGATATGTTCTGTGTTTTTGTGTGCCGGCGCGATTGCTTCAACTTTCCTCATACCAGCAAAATCAACTTAAACAAAAAACAAATAGAATGTCGCTTTCTGCCATTTGAGTTTCCTTTCTATCACAAAACTGAACTGAAACTCAGCAAATATAGGCTACGTTAGGTGCACAGTTTTTTTTTTCCCTTGTCTATCAGTTAACTAAATTAAATATATTTCAAGTATTCATTCTTTGTATGTATATATGTACTGCAGATTTTATAGCCTATATATGACATTAATTTGATATAATATTTAGTATTTTCACATGTAGGTGGGAAAATTGTAATTTGTACTACTGTCTGTTTAAAATAAATGAAAAGACACCTAGCATAGTAGATTTTTTTTTTCTGTTGTACTGAAATTGTATCGAACTGTGACCCTCGAACCGAGGTACGTATCGAACCATGACATTTGTGTACCGTTACACCCCTACAAAATATAAAATAAAAAAGAATGGCAGACATTTAGGTCAAGGTGGGCAAAGAAAAAAAAAATCTGTGTCATTATTTTATCTTTGTTATTACAAAATAAGAACAAATATATACATTACAAATAGCAATAAAATACAAAAACAAAAAAATAAAGCGCAGATGCACGTACAATGTAAATAAGAGATTCATTTCACAGTGTAGACAGCTTCAGTGATTATAACGATACATTTGTTTGTTTTGAGAGTGCTTACACTCGTGATAGATCAAAATTAATAATACGTCGCTTTCTGTATATAATTTGTTTGAATAACCGTGGAAATAAAACTACAATTATCAATTTCTAATGTGTGTTTTTTTTTTTTTTTTTTTTAATTAAATTTGAATCACGTTAAATGCAAATTAAATGCCATTAAAAATATTTTATTAGCCTACATGACACCTATGTCTGGTTTTTTCCTAAAAAGATGAGTTTATTGTAGACAGATTTGGCAGCTTATAGCCTTACTCTGGAGTTGGTTTACCCTTTGCCTATGCAAGCAGTTGCTGGTCCCCAGTGACTTATATAGTATTTTTTCACCCTACTATTAACTGTTTGGTTACCCATATTCTTCAAAATATCTTATTTTGTGAAATTAAGAAATGAAATTTTTGGGTGAACTATTCCTTTTTTTTTTTTCTATTCCTTTAATGACAAGCGGCAGCGTGTTTCTGTCACTTTTACTTATATGTGACAATTGTAACAAGCAGGACTCGTAGGAAGCGTGTAAGATCCAAGTGCGAGCTTTTATTAACAGATCGTACTTGGATCTTACACGCTTCCTACGAGTCCTGCTTGTTACAGAATACTTTGCCTACCAAAGATCCAGCGGCTTTTTGGGACACAGATCAAAACCATGGACTCAGCATCACGCCTCTTCAGCCTCCACCAAGGTAATCGGCCCATTGAGGAATATGTTGTGGACTTTTGTGAATTATGTCACTTGGTTAATTTCAATGATGTGGCGCTCAAGGACATTTTTTGTCATGGTTTAAACGAGCCCATTCATTCCTGCTTACCTGGAGGTAAAATTCACTGGACACTGGAACAGTACATAGACTATGCACTCCGATTAAGCGGCTCACCTTTTACTGTCGGGACGTCAAGTCACGTTACAGCTGTTGTTCCTGAGTCAAGCCATGTTGTTCCTGAGTCAAGCCATGTTGTCCCTGAGTCAAGTCATGTTGTTCCTGAGTCAAGCCATGTTGTTCCTGAGTCAAGTCAAGTTACAGCTGGGTTGTCTATGTTATGTCCAACCACAGCTAATTTCCATGAACCAAGCCAAGCTACAGCAGATCTTCACTAGTCAAGTCAAATTGCTGCTGTCTTCCCTGAACCAAGCCACACCACAGTTGATCTCCATGAGCCAAGTCAAGTTGCTGCTGTCGTCCATGAGCCAAGCCAAGCCACGGTTGTTCTTCATGAGCCAAGTCAAGTTGCTGCTGTTGTTCCTGAGCCAGGTCAAGCCACAGCAGACCTCCCTGAGTCAAATCAGGCCACAACAGACCTCCCTGAGTCAAGTCTGGCCACGGCAGGCCTCCCTGAGTCAAGGCAAGAAACTGTTGTCCTACCAAAACCTCACCAGGTCCCCTCTGACCTTCCTAAATCACTTTACATCTCAGCTGACCACCAAGAACCTCATCACGTCTCAGCTGATCCCCTAGAGCCTCATGTATCTACTGACCCAAGCCACGCAGAGCCCACGCTCCCAAGCCACGCAGAACCCACATTCCCACGCCACAAGTCCATAGCATCCACACCTTCAAGGTCAACAGACATCCCACTATCTACTGCGCTGCCTGTAATGGCCATCGCCATTTTCAGTGTGTGGGCAGCACACTGTGCTCTAGAGGCCTCATCTGTCCACGAGTCTGCTTCGGAGGCCTCGTCTATCCATGAGTCTGGTCCAGAGGCCTCGTCTGTCCATGAGTCTGGTCCAGAGGCCTCGTCTGTCCACAAATCCGCTCCAGAGGCCTCATCTATCCACGAGTCTGCTCCAGAGGCCTTGCCTCACTGCCATGTCTGCCCAAGAATCTGCGTCCATGCCTCCAGAGGTGTCAGTAAATGCTGTAGGTCCTCCCATGGGGGCGGCATCCTCCTATGAACTCTCTCTCTGTCCTGTCATGACCAAGGAGGCCTATCACGAACCCTCTGCCTGTCATGTCACGGTCAAGAAGGCCAATCGTGAACTCTCCGCCTGTCATGTCACAGCCAAGAAGGCCTATTATGAACTCTCTGCCTGTCACGCCACGGCCAAGGAAATCGTCCGTGAACACACCGCTCTGCTGTGGATGTCACTAGTTCCACTATGGATATCTCTGCTCCTGTTTGCTCTGCCTGCTCTGCCTGCCCTGCAATGGCTCCCGGTTATGCCTGTGCTGCCTGCCCCGCCATGGCTTCCTGCTCTGCCTGCCTCGCCATGGCTCCTTGCTATGCCTGCTCTGCCTGCCCCGCCATGGCTTCCTGCTCTGCCTGCCCCGCCATGCCTGTCTGCTCTGCCTGCTCTGCCTGCTCTGCCTGCCCTGCAATGGCTCCCTGTTATGCCTGCTCTGCCTGCCTCGCCATGGCTCCTTGCTATGCCTGCTCTGCCTGCCCCGCCATGGCTGCCTGCTCTGCCTGCCCCGCCATGGCTACCGGCTCTCCCTGCTCCAGTATTTCACGGTCTGCCATTGCTCCATGGCCCAGGCCCTCCAGTGTTTCACGGTCTGCTACTGCTCTACGGCCCAGGCCCTCCATTGTTCCACTGTCTGCCACTGCTCCACGGCCCAGGTCCTCCAAGGATCCACTGTCTGCTATTGCTCCACGGCCCAGGACCTCCAGTGTTCCACTGTCTGCCACAGCTCCACGGCCCTGGTCCTCCAAGGTTCCACTGTCTGCCACTGATCCACGGTCCAGGTCCTCCAGTGCTTCACTGTCTGCCACTGCTCCATGGCCCAGGTCCTCCAGTGCTTCACTGTCTGCCTCTGCTCCATGGTCCAGGTCCTCCAGTGCTTCACTGTCTGTCCCTGGTCCACGATCCAGGCCCACTTCCTCTACATGGACTTGGCCCTCCGTCCCACCCCCTGTTTTGCCTCTGTTCCCCCACCCTCCTGGACTGTTGTTGTTTGAGCGCCAGGAGTCGCTCCTAGGGGGGGGGATTCTGTAATGCCACGCCAGCAGAGGGAGCCCTCACCCACTGACTGACTGTTGCTGCTCCCTCTGCTGCTTCGCTGGTAACTTCCTGTTTGGCAGCCATAAAAGGCAGGCCATGCCAAACAGACATTTGCGAAGTATTGTTTTGCTCATGCGGACTCTACCAAGCGTTTTCCTGTTTTCATTGCCCTGTTTCTTGATTATCACGGTTTGGTTTCTTGTCATAGTTTTGTCTTTGTTTTTGCAACAGTTTTGCCTCGTTCATTGCCATAGTTCTGTCTGGTTTCATTTCCTTGTTTATTTGTTACTTTTCGGACTGCTCTCTCTGGTTTTGGACTCTGCCTGTTTATTGGATTTACGCTCTCGCCTTGCCCTGGATATTACTGTTTGTTTGGTTACCGACCCTGCCTGTCTTGACTACGATCTGTTAATAAAGCTCGCAATTGGATCTTACACGCTTCCTACGAGTCCTGCTCCTTACAACAATGGACCACAAAACAAGTCATAAGTGTAAATTTCTAGAACTTGAGAGAGCTGAATAAATAAGCTTTCCATTGATGTATGGTTTGTTAGGATAGGACAATATTTGGTCGAGATAAAACTATTTGAAAATCTGGAATCTGATGGTGCCAAAAAGTCTAAATACTGAGAGAATTGTCTTTAAAGTTGTTTTAAAAACTTCATAGCAATGCATATTACTAATCAAAAATTAAGTTTTGATATATTTACAGTAGGAAATTTACAAAATATCTTCATGGAACATGATCTTTACTTAATATCCTAATGATTTCTGGCATAAAAAAAAAAAAAAAAAATCGATAAATTTGACTCATCTGATGTATTTTTGGCTATTGGTACAAATACACCCGTGCAACATAAGACTGGTTTTGTGGTCCAGGGTCACATATATCGCACTATACAGCCCTGCACTGAAGTAGGAAGGGTCACCATCTTATGTTAATGTTTGATTTTAATTGTTTCTTTTAACTGGTCCCTTAAGATTGGACTAAGGTATATTACATGTCTTGTCACCCACGTATCAGGGATAGATAGACTTTGAGCTTTAAGGGGCATGTGTCTCAGTGAATAGAGAGCCTTGGATCTTCTGGATATTTCTTCTGGTGAGAACAATGCTGATGTACAATCTAACAGCACAATTACGAGTATGATATAGCTTTTACCTAACTTAAATTTCATTCAGTAAGTCATTGATACACTCACATTACCACACACTAGCATAACAATTTAACATGCAGAAAGCTCAAAAATCCCCACACTTATCTATGATGCAAACAACACTCTTGTAACACTCAGTACAGTGCGATGTAAAATGAAACAGTAAGAAGTAACATGAAAGACTGTTGAGTTCTAGGAAACTGTTTTGTTTATCCGCCATACTTAGAAGATCGCGCTGCTGCTCCACTATTGAGCTCAGTGCTGTATTTTGATTTTCTGTTGTGATTGTGAAAAATGTCACATTGTATGTCATTCATGCTGCATCAAGAATTGCAATAGTAACTCAGACCATCTTTCTGAGAGAAAACTAGACAGTGCAATGTGTTTTTTCACCTTTTCTATGCGTAAAAACACCAAGGGAAGCAGGTCGCAGAGATAAGGCACCTGGATGGTAAATCTATTAATAATGTTAATAATTACAAAAAAAAATACTGCTGGGTATTTCTTAAGGTTTTTATTTTATTTGGTTTAATAATTAACATTACCGTTGTGAGCATTATCTCATTAGGCTTGTGAACTAAAAGAACTTGAACAGGGACTTTTCAAAATGCTTAACAAAAATAACACTTCATGTGGCTTAGTGTACCAAGACAGTGTTAAATACAAAATTGTAAAGCATATACACTACCGTTCAAAAGTTTGGGGTCAGTAAGACTTGTAATAGTCTTTAAAGTAGTCTTTTATGCTCATCAAGGCTGCATTTATTTGATTAAAAATATAGAAAAAAAACAGTAATATTGGAAAATGTTTTTACAATATAAAATAATGTTTTGTTTTTTTTATTTTAACATACTTTAAAATAGAATTTATTCCTGTGATGAAAAGCTGAATTTTTATCAGCTGTTACTCCAGTCTTAAGTGTCATATGATCCTTCAGAAATCATTCTAATATGCGGATTTATTATTAGAATGATCAATGTTGGATAATATCAACAGTTGTGCTGCCAAATATTTTTTGGAACCTGTAATTTTTTTTTCAGGATTCTTTCATGAATAACAAGTTTAAAAAGTACAGTGTTTATTCAAAATATAAATATTTTATAACAATGTAAATTATTTATTATTAACTTTTAATAAACTTTTAATTATTAACTTAATACATCCTTGGTGAATAAAAGTATTAATTTCTTAAAAAAAAAAAAAAAAAAAAAAAAAAAAAAGAAACAATAAAAATGTACTGACCCCAAACTTTTGAACGGTAGTGTATATGTGCAGATACGCATATAAACCAAAATGTGAATGCAACATGTTTAATTACATGTTAAGTGTTTTCCTCTCAAATTAATAATGCACCAAGTGATATTAAGAGCACATTCTGTACACACTTTAATAATAAAGCATACTATGTGCAGCAACACAGAGGAGCCTAATATGAACTTTCAATATCACTGTCTTAATCCATAAGTGTTTTCTTCATTATGGTTTTTTAAAAGGAGGAAAATGCTTAATGTTTAATTAAACATTGCAAATATTCTGGGTTCATCTGCATGCCTTTTGGCATTACTGTCTTAGTACATTAAACCAGCATTTTAAAATAAAACAAAACTATTCACAAGTTCCTAGAGATTTGATTTTGGTTGTCATTTGTTGAAATAAATATTTAAAAAATACAATGTGTTTGTGTCTGTTCACTAAATGTGACACACATACCAGAATGATTCAATCAAAATTTTGTCTGAATAACCCTACAAATTAGTTATTTTATGACTATCCAATGCATAGGGTTAAAATAACTGCTATATCAACCCACCATTGGGTTATCTGTTGCGTCATTTTTAACCCAACTATTTTATGTGAGTTGTGGGCAATAGCATTATATAATATCTGACTGGATTTAAAAAAAAAAAAAAAAAAACTACTTAATTGCACAGGTTTAACATTAACATTAAAATCTGTAATCATAAATAAATTATGATTTCAATTTTTTTATTCTCAAATGTGATATTTATCTGTTTAGATAGTTTTTAATGGATCTGTAACTAGCAGAAAACACTACATTACAGTTGCACAGATGGGGAACATTGTAACACTGTGCCCGGCCGCAGAGCTGCACTGTAAAGAATGACCGTAAATTTAACTGTAAAAAACTGTAAAAATGCTACAGTAAAAACCTGTTAAATGGTTAACGGTAAAAGGCCGTAAAATTTACAGTGAATAACTGTACATTAGGGTTGTATGTTACATCTAATGTTGTTAAATTAATGTTTATTAATGTTTATTGCATTATTTCAGATTCATGTGTGTTACCGTGTTGTTGTTTAGTCTTTGTGTGAATGACACTGTGCACCTTCTATATATGTGAATATTTAAAAGCTGCTTGTGATGGGCTTTGGTTCATCATGTGACTTTCTCATCATCACCTGCTTTTGGTGGTTATCAGTGTATTTCAAAGGTACAGAACAGATTTCAGTACTTCGATAGGTTGGTACATTAACATTATATCAGCTAATGAAATTGCGGTATTTAAGTGAAAACCGTAAAACATAAAACATTTTTACAGTGTGTCAATTGAATTTCTAGGTGTGTTCGAAGCAGCACTGTGCATGTGCAAGTGTAGGACATCAAAGTACCGCGAGAACTATAGACAGCAGATGTCTCTGCATGCTATAGAATCATTCTCAGGACCTGCACCGATCAATCTGTGCAGCACCGAACACACCTTCTGACCTCTTATGTGATGCAGCAGGGCTGTACAGTGTTAAAATCCTACAAAAAAAATAAAATAAAAATAATAATAATTAAAAGCATATTAGTGAACAAAGATAATTCATGTTGTATAGTGCACTAATGAACAATCTTTTCTTCATTTGACTGTGAGTGTTATCGCTTTATGTTTAACTTTATCTTTTCAGTTCCTTTATGATGCAAACCAACAATGTTGTCAGAGTGAAGTTCAAAGGTAGCAGAAAATAATTTTTTCTTCAAACCTTTTACATTTCAAATGTTTTTGGAATGTGATAAGAGATCGACTTTTTTAACACTTAACATTGTTAATATCATTAATACTTTTCCCTCTGAAAATTGTTTTTTAATAGTAATATAATAAGTGTATGATTGCATCTTATGGGGTTATAATAAAATACAATAAAATATAATAAAAAACTGTTTTATTTGCTTTGGTATTGCTGGCCTTTATCAGTTTACCAGTGGTTTCTCTTCCTTCAGTTGCTAAGAACTTTCATCTTCCCACAATTAAAGTTTTTGAAGACTCAAAGACAGAGGTTGATGAGGAGGCATTCGAATATCTACTGACACAACCTAACCTTGGTGTCCTAGAAATTGTCATCCCAGGCACCAAGTATTGATGGTAAAATATTTGATATGCTTATCAAGTCTTGTGTTTATTCTTAATAATGTTCACCAATTCACTGATGTGCATAGGCTAATATGTCTATCGGACTAATTCCAATAACTATATAGCATGCTGTCAAAGTAGTATGAACAGATAATCAGACCACTGATATGGTTTATACCAGTGTTTCTCAACCCTGGTCCTGGGCGCCCCCCAACACTGCACATTTTGTGTGTCTGCCTATCAAGCACACCTGATTCTACTCATAAGCTCATTAGAAGAAACTCCAGGACCTGAAATGGGTGTGTCAGATAAGGGAGACATACAAAATGTGCAGTGTTGGGGGCCGACCAGGATCAGTGTTGAGAAACACTGGTTTATACTGAAGATAGGTAAGCTCAAGTTCATTAGGAGATACTGAGGACACGTCAGAGTCTGATAAAGCAATGTTGATAAGAAGTCCTCCTGAAAAAAAAAAAAAAAAAAAGACGTTTTGCCCAGTAAGGATCACAAATTTTGCCTCTGAATTACATCTATATAGAATGATATATATTAAAGATATTTGGAACTATATACACTTTTCAGTTGTCAATTTCTCAACTCTGCTCAGTGTTACATCATTCCCCCTTCTAGGTGATCAAAGATATCCTAAAGAGCAGCCCTAGAGGTAGGAAGATCATAAACGAATATGCTTGCATTAAAAGTCTGTCAGATGGCCAAAGACGTGACATGGGGGAAAACGGTAGCACATTTGACAAATGAACATGGGTAGGTTGTTCTTACAGTTGTAAATTTATATTTATGATGTCATGGGTTGTACTTGGTTTATGTTTATGTGTGTAGAACAAGCCCTTCCCGACATTTGAAAGAAGACTATGTGATGGGAATCATCTCCCTATTCCCATACTTGGCTGACCCCGGAAGAGAGCTTGGATATGTAAGTAGCTGTTGCCTCTTAATCTTTGTTTATTTACGGGAGGAGGATATACTCTACTGCAGAGTAAAGATTATCTACTTTATAACTGATATGGCATTTATTTCTTTAGTCGGGTAATGTATAACTACCAGGTCTGTGTATTGTTCTGGTTATATGAGCATTTTTACAATGCAGGAGATAGATGTAGATATTTGGCATGGAAGCCCAAATCAGCTGTTTTTCTAACATTTCTACCCTGACCTTTTTGCAAGGGCCTAGTACAGGAGTTGCAGATTTACAGTTTGAAATTGCTTTCATTTGAGACTCTGAATAACAAAAGCATGGTTGATATGTTGAAGATAAAGCTTAACTGTATGACCTCATTTCAGTATCTGTAGAGGTCTTCGCCTCAATTCATCCACACATCTGTAGTCATCAAGACTTGGCCATGAATGTGCCGTTAATACTGAATCTGTGTGCATTTATTTATATATTTATATTTATATTTATATATTTTTTTTCAGTTCAATGTAATACATTTTTGTTCCATAGTATTTTTTTCTTTTTGTATTTTTAGAGAATTTTATGGTGCTAATTAATATTTATGCAATAATTATGATAATTTTTTTCCCCCATTGAAAATAATACAATAATACTTTAAAATAGAGGCAATGCCTTTAAAATTAAATTTTTGAAGTCAGATTAGTGGCATCTGGTGGGAGCAAAAAAAGAAAAACATCTGCCATTCCATGGTTTAGGATCCAGCAGCTTTTCGCACGGATATTGGCCAGGTATGGACATTACAAGACTGTTATTAGCCCTCGAGCAGGCCACACGGTCGCTTGAGGACTATGTACAAGAGTATTTGGACATTGCTTACAATTCTGATTTACCAGACTGTGTTTTGATGGACTTTTTCTGTGAGGGCATTAATCAGCCGTCAAAGCTCAAAGCTTAATCAAAGCTCATTCGTGAGGGTCCGCGTTCATCTCTCTGTTAGGTCATGGATTATGCTTTGTTGTCTGCGGGGTCTTTGTTTACTGTGGGTGTCGCGGAGGAGGAACGCGACACCACGTCTGTGACTGAAATAGCAGAGTTTAGTCAAATGCAAGCTCTGGGATATTCTAGTATGTCGATTGCTACTCCAGTGATTCAACCCACTTGTGAAATGGTGGCTGCACTGGAGCGCGATCACATAATGGGAGGACAGCAGAGCACATTAACAAAATGGTGATGGCAACAACGTGCTGCTGGTATCCCTAAACCAGCACTCACCAACCCTCCTGTCCCAAAGGTAGTCCCCTTATATGCAGCACTTCCCAAATGGGTGCTTTCTGGTTTCTATGGGTTGTGTTCACTACCGCCGAAGTTCCAGAGCCAGCAAAATCCACGGAAAGTTTGCCAGAGGTGGCGGCTGAGTCTGCAGAACCTCCAGTAATGGCAGTGCCTGCTCCAGATCCTCCAGAGGTGGTGGCTGAGGCTGCAGAACCTCCAGAGGTGCCGGTGCCCTTTCCGGATCCTACGGAGGTGGCAGCGTATGCTGCAGAATCTCCTGAAGTCTTTCACTTTAGCTCTGGTCATGGTAGTGGCGCCCATACATGAACTCTTGTCTTGTCCTGTTACGGCCAAGGAGGCCATCTGTGAACCCTCTGCCCGTCCTGTCCCAGCCAAGGGTGTTGTGTATGAACTCTTGTCCTGTTCTGAAACAGCCATAGAGGCTGATTGTAAACTGTCTGTCCATCTTATAGAAAATAATGAGTCTGATTTTGAACTGTCTGTCTGTCTAGATGCTGCTAATGAACCTGTTATCTGCCACATTTGTCCAGTCATGACACCTTACCTGAGCTCCCTGTAGACTCTAGTAGCCTTGCCACAGCTCCAAAGACCCACCTTTAAACTTGTAACCCTGCCTGCCATGAACCCAGAGACCAAAAATATACTGTACGTCTGTCCCTTTACCTCTGTCACTCTCAAGGAGACCAACACTGAACTTTTAACCCTGCCTGTCTTGCCCAAGTACACTGTTGATAAGCTCACTGTATTTCCTGTTCCGACCCTTGGGGCCATAGAGTCTCTGTCTGTGTTTCAGATCTGTCTGCACCAGCTTGGGGGTCTCCTGCTCCATCTGTTCCAGCTCCGACCCTCGTCTGTCCCTGGATTACTTTTGTGTCTTGCCCTGTTTGTATCTGTTGGCTGGTGTCGACCCTGCCTGTGTATGACCACGTCTCTGTCTTTGTATAAATCCGCTCGCTTCATGACTCGTTCACTCTGTAACAACAAGGAAGACACAAGTGTAATAAAAGGGGTTTTATTAACAAAGGGATAGACAAGAGTAACTAACAACAAAATGGATACAACAAATTTATAAAGTGCAAAGATTAATAAATGAAAGTGATTGAGTTGGATGTTACAGTGGATGTTATCTTTTGAAAGATTAACTAAAATTTCCTAGAAGTAATAAACCTTATTTAGTTTAAACAAATCAATCGGAAATGTTTTTGTTATTAACTGACATCAGTTCTATAGAGTCTAATGTGAATTAGTTAATGATAAACACTAATGCCAACGGTCTCTGGAAAGAGGTTTGGAAAGAATGATATGTTTACGTTTCGCATCTGGCAGCGATGTCTTCCACTTTTGACCTGGGCCACGTTGTAATGATTCGGACTACCTGGAACTAGAGGTCTTCACGGGTCCAAATATTCGTACCCGAACCCGAAGAGACCCGTAAATTTGTTGCACGGAACCGACCCGGACCCGCATTTAATTTGAAAGTGGGACCAGAACCCGTGCAGACCCGAGAAATGCCTTAAATTTACTACCCGGACCCGACGCGGACCCGACGGTTATTCGTAAATTGGACCCGAACCCGGCTGGGAAGACAGAGACCCGAACGCACCCGGCGGCACATATTACACAGCAAAATGCTAACAAGTCAATAAATAAGTTGTGAAAAAACTTTTTGGCTTACCTACTGTTAGTAGCCCAGACTGTGATCAATCCTCCTTGACACTAACATTTTCGTCCATGTTAAGCTGTTCCTCTCTCTTGCCGAGCGAAAAAATCTTCTTAATTTATATATTATTGCAGCTTGGAGCAGTTTTTTTTTTTTTTTTTTTTTTTCAAAAAGCGCACAGAACAAGTAGTGCATTACACTTTACTGCGTGAGCAGTGGTGTAGTGGTGTCTGGAGAAGTATACTCTTAATTTATTCAAGGTATTGTTTTCGTTATAATGTACTGATTCAAATTAGTAATCAACAATTAATTATCATGTTACCACTCTGAGTTACATGCTCTCGCGCATGCAGGTGGCATTTGCTGTCACGAAGCAGGACGAAGCGGGCGCGGGCGCAATCATATTTCAAAGGAAGCCGGCGCCACGGTCTTGCTTTTATTGAGTATTTGCATTTATTCACGTGCAATTGGATGAGATATTATGTGGTCGACTGTCATGCTTTTGGCTAATGCAAGACACTACTGAATGATGCACATCAGAGTGGATTTAGAAGTGGGTTGCACAAAGCCTACTGCACTGCACCATCGTGCGTGTTCAATAGGTGCGTCTCTTCTTCAGTAAAAGAAAACAATGCAAAACATATGCTTAAAGCTCCACCTGGTTAATCTTACGAAGCTTAAAGGAGGAATTCACATGAGACAGCTTGGTACCGTCCGCTTGCAGTACTAGCGTTAACTTTGCGACACGCATGTTTTTTTCCCCACCTTATTTCCCGCTCACACTTTTCTTGTCCTAATTTTACAAGTTGCAAGCTTAGCTCTTGCTGTAGCAGTAGACCACGCCACTTAGCACATGGTACACCACAACACTTAGAACTTAGTACTTAACGCTTAGCGCAACTTCTTTGTCTTGAAACAAACCTCTTAATCTTTCTCTGAGTAGGCGGGAATTGCAAGTTGGCAGATCTGGCGTTTTGACTGCACTCTCAGAAAAAAAGGTACAGTTCTGTCGCTGGGACGGTACCCTAAGGTACAAAGGTGAAAAGGTACCTCTTTGTACCTTACCTACCCCTAAACAGTACATATTAGTACCTTAAAGGTAAATTTTAGTACTTTGAAAGTACATATTGGTACCTTAAAGATACACACTGGTACTTTAAAGGTGCATTTTAGTACTTTGAAAGTACATATTTGTACCTTTTTACTTTGTACCTTAGGGTACCGCCCCAGCAACAGAACTGTACCTTTTTTTCTGACAGTGTGGCCGATGCTGTTAGAAGTGGCCATGGTATGGCCCCTTTAATCTGAGGTCTATTTGCATACCTTAAATGTTCACACTTAGGTCTTAAGAATGAAGAACTTTGATCTGTGTAAGACCACATGGTGATCGAATCAATCTTTGATCCATAAATGATAAGTCTGAGGGAGAATAAAGCAGTTCTTGACTGGGGGTTACTGTATGTTAATAACACAAAAGGTAGTGTTGTTATCTTACAACAAAAGGCATCCTTTGTTGTCCATGGAGACTGATAACATCAGAATATTACTTTCCACATGTTGTATGGAAAGGGGTTTTGCAATCTTGACTGCTGTTCACTACAGTACTGTTGCTGCTTTGCCTACTAGAGAAAAAGAAGAGTTTTAAACAGTGTTTGGTAAAGATAGCCCAAAGATATCAGTGAGAGCTAAATAACTTCATACTGAACACTGCCAGAGAATGCAGAGTAATTCCAGTCTACCTTATGTAATTTGAGTAAAAAAGTGTTGCCTTTTAAATGTATTGGAATATTTCCACACCACTACAAATTTTTTCAGTTTATATTATGTACAATACATTAGAGGGGGCACAGGACTGACCTTAAATGCCACTCAGAGCTGGTGTTTATTGCGTTATCTGCTCATTATGTTTGGAGATCTTGTGTGTCCTAATGATCAGCATAGAAGGATTAACCATATGGGCAATTGGGCAAGTGCCCGGGGGGGAACCATGCAAATAAATTTTCTCCGGTAAGACAAGCCATGTATTCTCAAACATCTGTTTAGCCATGTCCTATATATACCCTTTCATCAGAACGTACTAAGTCCCTTGAATATTTTGTTAATTTTTTTTTTTTCTCCTGCGTGAATCAGTGGATGTGCGATCTATTGCCAGATTCACACAAACTGCGTGAACCCGTGCGCTTTTGTTTCGATGCCTGTATTACTCAACCAGATTCTAGGAGCATGCTGTGGTGTGTCGCGCAACTCCCATCTCTTCAACCGAAATTAAAATGCCTTACTCATATATGTGTGAATTCACTACAGAGCGTCAGCCTTGCGCTTTCTGTAATTTGCAGCCGCTGGCATCAAGAAGGGGGCAAAGTGTAAACAAGTGAGTTTGTAAGTTTTATTTTCAGTTCAAATCCTCATAAAACTATGTAGCTATATAGAGTGCTTAAACTTATTAGACCACCCGTTTAGAACTAAAAATTGTATTGTCATTTATTAGGCAAATAACAAACAACTAAATTGTCTTTATTCACACATAATAACCAAAAAAAATAATAAGGCAAATAAATGAATATTTTATTTTTATTTTGTATGCCTCCTTTGGCCTTGATAAAAGCTTGCATTCTTGCTGACATTGTTTTAATGCACTTTTCCACAGTCTCTGTTGTTACTGACATCCAAATAGTTTCTAGTTGCTCCCAAAGACTTGCTTTCGATTAACCTTTTGCGCAATCTATCTTTGAATCCATTCAGTCCCAACAATAATCATATTTTAGCATTAGAAACACTACTTTGACTAAAGATCTTGCACATACTGGTGGATTAACCATTACAGAAACATTAAAAATAATTTTGGTAATCACCAGTACTTAGTTTAGGGCAGCTGACTGTGGCACAAACCTTACATTGGGTGGTGGTCCAATTTGTTAAGCGCAGTCAGGGATGGGCAGTATTTCAAAAACATGTATTTGAAATACTAAACACTTACTTTGTAAACACTTACTTTTGTTGTAAATACTTTGTATTTACTTGTTGTATTTTGTATTTTGTATTTAAATACATTTAATCTTAGTATTTTTGTATTTTCAAAATACATAAAATACTTTTTGCCAATCAACCTCTTTATTAGACTGCTGATTTCCTGTATAAACAAGTATACAAAATACTGAATACAAAAATACTAAAAAAAAAAAAAAAAAAGTTAAAATGTATTTAAATACAAAATACATTTGACTTTTTCCAAAGGTATTTAAATACAAAAATTAAAAATAGTATTTTAAATAGTGTATTTGAAATACTGCCCATTCCTCCAGGAAATCTGCAGTCTAATAAGGAGGTTGATTGACAAAGTACCTTATTTTGAAAATACAAAAATACTAAGATTAAATGTATTTAAATGCATTTTTTTCAAAGGTATTTAAATACAAAATAGTATTTTGTCTATAGTATTCTGCCCATCCCTGCAACAAGACCATGCACTCATTGTCACATTTCTGAAAACACCCATTTTACACCTTTCTTTGAAGGGAGTAAAACTTAAATATAAATGAATGATAAATGAACTGAGGACAATAATGACTCTAAAAACATTATCTACACTTTCTTTGTTGGCCATGGAGTCTGATGAGATAAAAAAATTGGATTATTATTATACCTGTAACAGCTGGTTTCACTAGTTAAAACATGTTTGAATTTGCTGCATACTGTTCAGATTTATATCTTATTTTTAGAACAGATTACACCTGTAAGAGTTGGGTTCACAAGTTATAAATAATTAAAATGACTTCTGTTGATGTAGCCTTCTGTTATCAGACAAGTTTATTAATATGGGGGGCACTTTAGAGTCTTACTCTGCCACTGATGATCAGCACTGGTATTCGTTCATTTTAGAACATTTACATTCATTCTAGCCCATGGGCGTCACTAGGCCATTTTTAGGGGGGCTATAGCACATACAGTGCATTTGGCAAAGAGGTTTGCATACTGAAGCTAATAAAAGAGGGTTGTACTAGAAATGAAAACAGTAAAATTTTGTGTTTGTAACTTGTAAACAGGTGTGTGTGTGTGTGTGGGTGTGTGTACTTGTTTTTGCTACATTGTGGGGACCAAATGTCCCCACAAGGATAGTAAAACCTGAATTTTTGTGGCCTGCGGTCCCCACAATGTAAAAAAAAATGATTAAAAATTGTAAATGATGTTTATCTGAAAATGTAACGATGCAAACAAGTTTTCTGTAAGGGGTAGGTTTAGGGTTAGGGTTGGGTAAGGGGGTAAACAGTATCGTTTGGTTAGTACAAAAACTATAGAACTCTATGGAAAGTCCCCACAATTCACAAAAACAAACTTGTGTGTGTGTGTGCGCGTGTGTGTGTGTCTGTTTGTGTGTGTGTGAGAGAGAGAGAGAGAGATCAAGACGACTTGTTTTTGGCTTATTCAGTACTCAAATGTTATACCTATCTAGGCAGTGGAGACAAATCTGCTATTATTTTAATCGCCAATCTGTTGTTTATCAGTTTAGATTAGTTTTTTAATGCTTGGCAAGTCAGCGGAAGACACTAACCACTTTTATATTTCAGCTGCGCTGATGGGGAAAGTTGTAACACTACGTTACAGTCTGCCCCACTATTATTAAACTATCCTATTCTATGACATTAGCCATGTAATTTTCACTGTTTACTTTTATGGATTTTAAAAAGAAACCACAGGAAACAGGTGAATAAGGACTTACAATCGACGTTTAATGTTGAGAAATTATTATTTCAAGAAATGTAAAGCATTTTGGCTCGTTTATGCGTTTATGTGTCTGTTCTATGAGAGCTGTTTGGAGGGAGGGGAGCGTTTTTTTTTGTTTGTTTGTTTGTTTGTTTGTTTGTTTTTTTTAAATGTGCTTCATCTATCTGTGCACATTGTTTTGAACTATACTGTATAGCTGTGTTTTGCGATCAGGGGCGTCCCACGCATGGTTGCGATGTGTTCATTGTGAACCTGAAAAATTAGATTTCTTTTTAATTCTTAAAAAACGCCATTATTTTATTTGAAAAAGTTAATCATTTTATTTTATTGACAAAATATGTTAGTTTGTCGTGTATATTTTTTTTTTTCATTCGATCAGATAACATTTTAAGCTGTCTTATGGTCATGTTACAACGTGCCCCTCACATGTTACAATGTACCCCACATAGGGGGCATGTGGTCACTTTTCACTTCCTTTCTTTTGAGGTAAATAACGAAAAACATATACACTGTAATTATGAAACAAATAAGCGACATATTTGTACAAGACGTGTGAAATTAATGTGGATAAAACATTACACTCTGAACCCCACGTGGATTTACACAAACTGAGAAATTCAAGAAGTGTTAGGTTGTGACCCGCGCTCCCCTACACACATCTGCACTGGTGAGAGAATTCGCCAAAGAGTTCACAAAAACAGTGGAGGTTCTTTGATGGCTAATCTGAACACCTCTTATTGGTCATTGCATTCAAAAGCTCAATAGAATCGTGCGATTAGTTATAAAGCGCAGTGAAACGAGCCAGTCTTTGGCTCGGCGCCAGCCAGCTAACACAGATTTGAATTTAGTAGCTGAATTGATGTGCTGCACACACTGAACATTCTAATAAATCAAGTACAAAAATATTATTCGGCTATTTTTTGGAAGATGTATTCAAAATCCACTTGGCTCAAAAATCTGACTTCAATTTCTGACCCTCATTGGGCATGACGCCTCTGAACATAAAGATAGTTCTAAAAATAATTTTCAAAATCAAAGAATAGCAGTGTTCACACCACAGCTATAAAGATTAAAGGTCATTTCCAAGGGCGTAGATTTGCTCTGGACATTGGTGGGGACCTATGACTATTTTTTTTTGCTGCCGCCATCCTCGCATGTATGTCACCCAACACACCTTCTTGCACGGGAAAAAAAATCCACTGCATTTGGCGCTGCTTGTATCTGAACACAGCCATAGCCTCTCACATGATAGCAGGGAAAGGCACAGCCAATCAAAATGTTCATATGTGTTTTGGGGGCGGGAGGACTCAAGGAGAGAACATGATTTATCCCTTTCTGCGTGTCTAGGTTAATGTTGACAGCACGATTTTTTATTTATTTATTTATTTTTTTTTTTAAGTGGATTAAATTATTGGTGGGGACATTTCAGTGGTCGGAGGATATTGGTGGGGACACATCCCCTCCGTCCACCCTAAATCTACGCCCCTGGTCATTTCACACCAAGAACAACTGTACATATAACTATCCATATTAACATCCAAACCAGTGGATCAGATATTGTCTGGATCAGAAATCATCAGATATCGTGCATGCTCGTCTGCTGCTTCAAATTCTCGAGGCTATGCTCAAATGCTAAGCTATGCTAAAAGTGCTACCGCCAGACCCAGAGATCGGCTGAATTTTTGATTCAAAAATAGTAAAACTCAACTGTTTAACTCTTGGGAAGTTGGAAAATGAGCCTATTTTCAAAAAAAAAAAAAAAAAGTGGAGTGTTCCTATAATTGTTGGTGATTTTAATATCCATGTTAATAATGAAAAAGATGCATTGGGATCAGCATTTATAGACATTCTGAACTCTGTTGGGGTCAGACAAAACGTACCAGGACCTACTCACTGTCATAATCATACTGTAGATTTAATAATGTCACATGGAATTGATGTTAATGTTATTGAAATTCTGCAGCAGAGCACTATACTCAACTTCTTGTTGGAAATATATTAGAACCATCACTTCTGCAACAAATGGCTTCTTTGTAGGGCTGCCCTCAACTAAAGATTTTTTTTGGTCGACTAGTAGTCGTTCATGATAGGCATGCGTTTGGATGTCCTTCCTGATGTACTGTATTACCACTCGTTAACGATCTGTCTTTCACGGACCCTAGACCCTATTCCATCTAAACTACTAAAAGAGGTGCTTCCAGAAGTCATAGATCCTCTTCTGAATATCATTAATTCCTCAATGTGATTAGGATATGTCCCAAAATCCTTCAAACTGGCTGACTCTTGTTAAATAAAAAAAAAAAAAAAACACAACTTGATCGTAGAGACCAATCTCAATTACAGACCAATCTCAACTCTCCCTTTTTTGTCAGAAATACTAGAAAAGGCAGTATCCTCTAAGCTATATTCCCTCTTAGAGAGAAATGGTATCTGTAAGGATTTCCAGTCAGGATTTAGATCATATCATAGTACTGAGACTACTTTCATCAGAGTTACAAATGATTTACTTTTATTATCCGATCATGGTTGTATCTCACTGTTAGTGCTACTGGATCTTAACACTGCATTTTACACTAACGCCCAAAACATTCTTTTAATTGGACTACAAAATATGCTGGCATTAGTGGAATTGCATTGGCGTATCTGACCGTCACCAATTTGTAACAGTGAATGAAGAGGTATCATATCAATCACAAGTTCGGTATGGAGTGCCATATGGCTACTTGGACCACTGGTTTTCACACTTTACATGTTACCCTTGAGATATATTATCAGGAAGCATGGTGTTAGCTTTCATTGTTATGCTTATGATCCTCAGTTCTATATTTCTTCGCGGCCCGAAGAAACATACCAATTCGGAATGCATAGTTGATGTAAAAAACTGGATGACTAGTAATTTCCTACTGCTAAATTCTGAATAAATAAATAAATAAATAAAATTATTGTTAATTATCGAACCAAAGACCTCTGCATGTAATAATCTAGAACACTTTATGGCTGCTCTGTCACTTCTTCATTATCAGTTAGGAACCTAGGTGTGCTATTTGATGACAATCTTTCTTTTGAAAACCATGTTTCTAGTATTTATAAAATCAAGTTTTTCCATCTTAAAAGTATATCTAAATTACAAACTATGATCTCAATGTCAAATGCAGAAATGTTAACTTGTATGTTCATGACCTTAAGGTTAGATTATTGTAATGCTTTATTTGGTGGTTGCTCTGTGTGCTTAATAAACAAACTCGGTAACACTTTACAAAACGGGTGCACAAATAAGCATTAATTCATAGTTTAAAGGGGTCTTCGGATGCAAAGTTCACTTTTACATGTTGTTTGAACATTAATCTGTGTTGGCAGTATATGTACACATCTACCCTATAATGATAAAAATCCATGCAGTGGTTTTTAATTAATCTGTAAAAAATAATATCCCCTTTTTCAAATCAAGCCATTCTCAGATGCCTGACTGTGTGGCGTCACACCCACAGAGGTCGCTCCCACGATACTTGACTGACATGAGCGTCTTACCTCAGACCTGTCAGCTGTAACACTCTGTAACTGTAAGTTAGACACGAATATCTCCAATTGAGGTGTTGTGTTGCTGGATGTAATAATGAACATAGTGGTCATCGTTTACTCCCAGCACCTGAGCCGGTGAAGATGCAGTGGATTACGTTTGTTTGTGAAGGGAATGCGCCTCCCGATCTACATATATCCATCTGTGTTCGCGCAAATCATTTGTGATCCAGCTTCACCTACAGCAGAAGTGAGTATAAGTTTTTTTTTTTTATGAATCTTTGCGATCGCCTTTCCTAATAACGTGCAAGTTAGCAAGTTTAGCGGCTAAACACAACTAAATGCGGCTAAAGTAAATAGATTCGTCACTCCACAGAGAGAAGAGAGGCGTGGGGCGAGCAGAGCTCATTTGCATTTAAAGCAACCTCGACCAGAACAGGATGATTTTCGCAGAGCTCATTTTGGCAAGGAAAAAGGTATTATTTACACTACCAAAGCATGTTATAGACTTTTCATTAAGACTCTAAAGAATTATATCAACTTGTGGAAAATGGGCCTCCGATGACCCCTTTAAGTAATGCAGAGGTAATCATGAGTTAATATATAACTCATGAAGAACTAAACCATTTATTAATAATTACTACATCAGCAACAAATGAACATTCTATATGATTAATAGATTCAATAAATCAATAAATTGTTACTAGTTAAATGTGTCATAACATATTAATTCCCTAATAACTTATTTTATTAACTAATAGCGTAAATTCATGTGTTAATTACCACAATGGTACCACAACAAGCCACGCATTTCATCTTCCAGTTATCTGCTTTAATTAATCATTAGCTAATAATTGGCAAAGATATCATTATGTTATGACTTTACTACCAACTAACTACTAACTTAACTAATTGTTAAGTAATTATTTATTAGTTAATGTCATTGTGGTTATGGATTTAGAATTGGTAAGCTAGTCATGTGCCTCAACAAGTAAAGTCATAAAATAATGATATCTTTGCCAATCATTAGGTAATGATTAATTAAAGCAGACAACTGGAAGTTGAAATGCATGGCTTCAACCCACGAAAATGCATGGCTCCAACTCATTGAGGCATATGACTAACTAACTAATTCTATATCCATAACCACAATGACATATTACTTAACAATTAGTTAATAGTTCTGTGCCTCAGCAAGAGGAGTCATAACATAATGATATCTTTGCCAATCATTAGCTAATGAGTATTTAAAGCAGACAACTGGATATTGAAGTACATAGTTTAGACCATTTCATAATTAACATATGAATTTACATCATTAGTTAATAAAATAAGTTATTAGGGAATTAATACATTATGACACATTTACCTAATAACAATTTATTGATTCATCTATGAATCATATAGAATGTTCATTAGTTGCTGATGTAGTTAATGTAGTAGTTCTTCATGAATTATATGTTAACTCGTGATTGTCTGTGCATTAATTAATCATGAATTAATGCATATTTGTGCACACATATTGTAAAGTGTTACCACAAACTCCAGCTGGTCCAAAATGCAGCCGCTAGAGTTCTTTCTAGAACCAGGGAGTATGACCATATTAGCCCGGCTCTATTAACTCTGCACTGGCTCTGTATCGAACATTGTTTCATTCATAGATGGCCATCGGGACAAGACCACAGGAACCAGACCTCTGCACAATCTAACTTGTGTTGTACCCTGCAACTAAACCACATAAAAAAAAATCTGTGTTTGATATTCCAAATTCGATGATGTCCAGAAGGCACCGAATACCAGGAATGAATCAGTTAATGGGGAACACTGGACTGCATTTTAAATTCAATGACACTAAGATTATCAGAAGGTAAGATAAGTCCTGGCTACTATTATTTTTGTTTATTTATATAACAGCGCTTTTCTAATGGGTGATGAAGATGCGTGCCTTCAGATGCGTTACTTGTGTAGGCTAAAGCTGGCTTGGTGTGTGAATGTTGTGATACTTGCTGCAGCACATATTAATATGGAACGAATGAGGAACAAATAGAAAAATGCAGAGTTTAATGCTGTTAAAGAGAAAAGATTATCGGCCATACCAAAGTTACTTGTGTTTTTTACGAGTCTCTGCAACAAAGCCCAAATCAAGTCACAAGTCGCTTTTTTCTTGCCTAAAAGAGCACCTATTATGCAAAATTCATTTTTACATGTTGTTTGAACATAAATGTGTGTTGGCAGTGTATGTACACAACCACCCTATAATGATAAAAAAATCCACCTGCTCCTTTTTTTTTCATAATCGCCACAAATCATAAGCAGTGTCTCAGAATAAGCTGTTTGCAGAATCCATAAAATGTGATGTCACTATTTAGAGGCCCCGCCCACAACTTAATTTATGGGTGGGACGGGTGGTACATGTCCCCACCACTTTTTTGCTAGGGTCGTGAATCTCCCAATCACTTTTTGGAAACATCTTGTAGAAGGGACATACCGAATACAGAGAAACCATTCATTAAATAAGTTGTTTTTGAAATCATGCTGAATGTTCACTGCAATGCTATTAGTGACGGAACGTTCTGTGGCTCTGTCTTCACACACGACCACCTCAATCTATCGCTTAATGACGTTGCGGAGACTATCTGTTCATTCCGGCTAAATCACAAAACAAAACACACACAAACGTGTCCCTGCTCTTGATATATGATTACTGATAAACCTCTTTGATTTTTTAATAAGGGAAAAAATTATGTAAGGGCAGATTCGAAATCAAAACCTCTAAGAAGCTTAATAAAAATTTTACCACTAGGCTGTCTAGGAATACAAGTGTCCCTTGCGTATCTATTTATTCACTGACATGAATAATCTCAGGCCTAATAATATGTTAAAAATTAGTTCTATGTCGATACATTAATCACACACACCCTACAAGCACATATACATACTCACTCACTCCTATCCCACCCACTTTTTAAAACAAAGTTACACCACTGACTCCCAAAGACCCTGCCCTGAGTGAGTCGCACACAATCCGCCATGTTTATCTTCATGACTTCTTATAAGAGCTACAGAAATTATTCATTCAAGAGTGATTTTCTCTTTTTATTTTATTGTTTGAGCCATATTAACAGTGTAGACAGCAGTATAGGTAGTTTATTACGCTGCTGTCACTTAATACACAGATCTAATACAAACATGCAAATTCTTTCCCAGCTGTTTACCTTCACAGACATATCCGACTGTTTTTGTAACTCGTGTGTTAAATGTGTGCATTTGACAGTTTAAGTGAAATAAGACAGGAAAGAGAACATACATGCTGTGTGACAGCTGCTTTTTGTGTGCTCAGAACATACATCAGACGTTTAAACTGATATGGCTTTAAAACACATGATTTTAGTGCAATAGACGTGATAATCAAAACCAAACAGATGTTTTTGGCAGATTATCTGAGGTAAGAGCTGTAAAGGCAAAACCCTATTCTGGAAAAGGGGGCAGGGGGCAGGAAGCAGCAGCTCATTTGCATTTAAAGAGACATGAAAAAAAACTGCTTCCACTCAAAACAGTCATGTTCAAAATGCTATAATAAATGATCTGTGGGGTAATATGAGCTGAAACTTCACAGACACATTCTGGGGACATCTGAGACTTATAAAAGGGGCATGATAGGTGCCCTTTAAGTGTGCCCCGGGCTTCCATCTCTGCCAGTACATTGCTGATATAAAAGCCACATTTTGATCAAGAGAAAGAAGTCAACAGGCCAGGGATTATATCAATATGACATAAAACAAATAATACCTAAATTACTAACTAACTAAATAAATAAACAAATAAATAAATAATAATAATAATAATAATAATAATAATAATAACATTGGTTGGTTTTCACACAAACCTACTGTATGCATTGGGAAGACAAATATAGCACATGAGTCCTGTGGACTATATTGTCATATTTTATGGTACTTTTTAAGTTTTTGGAGCTTTTGCTCACTATGAGCTGCTGGATGAAAACAAAAAGAAAAAAAATGCTGTTTGAAGTGTTTGCATGATTCATATAGTAGATATGACTTAATCACTGGTTGCCACCTACTGGTGTAATGATGTAACCAAGAGAACAAGTCACTGAACAAATCCACAAATAAATATTTTTAGTTAAGTGATTCAGTGAAGATTAACACAGTGAAGACACAGCAAATACAAATCCTAGGAAGTGTGAAATAATATCTATGAAACTAATAGAAATAGTATTATATTTACATGCCTCAAAAACATGTTCATATAAAAATCAGACATGGTTGACAAAACCTATCGCCAAAGCCAAGATATCCTATGATATAGAAATGCATTTGAAGGTGTGTATTAGAGGCTAAATAGTCCTTTGGCTTTTTCTCAGATGTCAGACAACATGGTTGTTACGACAAATATTTATGAATAATCAAAAATATCTGGACAACTGTATTCTGAAAGAAAAATATAAAAGGATAAATTCAACATAAAAAGTAATGTTTTAAAGCAACAAAAGTTCATACAGACATTTTGGTTTATGTAACAAAAATAAATACAGCTATATTTGATCTCATATATTTAAAGTATAATGCAACATGTTTACTAAGATAAAAACAACCCTTCAGACACGGCTAAGAAAGAAAGTGCTAGACAGAGATTTTCCTAATGAAATTCAGAACCACTGAAATTCCAGTGCAGTGCATCTTTCTCCTCTTAAAGAGAAGTCTCACATTTGTTTGACAATGATGTTGGCGCTTCCATGCACCTGAGGTAGCTGACGGCAGACGAGTGAAACTAGAAGTTTCTGTGGTCCAGCCTCCAAAGGAACAAATGTCTCTGTCAGTGTCACTGTGGCCAAGCTATTTATATTTCTGAGAAAGAGAACAATAGAGAACAATTTGTCTATTTGTGCATATACATTATACATTTTTGTTATTTATTAAAATGACTAAAATTGCTATTTATCAAAGAAACCTGAAAAAAAAAAAAAATCACAGTATTGTAGTTTACATAAAAATATGAAGCAGTGTAACTGATTTCAACATTGATGATAACTGGATTATAATCATCATCATCATCATCATCATTAAATAATAATTTAAATGTTTCTTGTACAGCAAATCAGCATGCTATAATAATTTCTGAAGGATCATGTGACACTGAAGACCAGAGTAATGATGCTGAAAATTCAGCTTTAACATCACAGGAATAAATTACATTTTTAAATATAATTACTGTTTGTATTGTATTTTTATCTTATGAATAGTGAGAATTAAATACATTAAAACATCTTATGGAACCCAAACCTTTGAATCAAAATGTATTCACATGATGTTCTAACAACTGTTTATTGAAAGCAATCATAGACCATACTAAGGGCAACAATTTATTATTTCTTTCTTTAAGTTTACAGTGACTGTCTTACCCATAGGAAACCTCCCTGACACTCTGCAATCCCAGTCCTTCAAAGCGAAACTTCACATTCTTCAGCGTGAGCTGAAGTGGGTTCCGGAAAACAACCGTGACCTTCGTCTCTTTGCCAACTACAGCGTCCTCTTCAGGCTGAAAGGTAAATTAGCAGACATTTACAATAAGTGATGAGCTTAAGTGAGATTTCAGAGTTAATCTCATTAAACTAATTCACCCAAAAAGCTAAATTAATTTACCACAGATATTAATCACCATATATGCATATGGATCATTTTACATTTAAAGCAAAGAACTCACTTTGATGATTAGGTCTGATGTGCGCAGTCTGAAACGAAACTGGGTAGCCAGAACCTGTTTGGTCTCATTGACGCGTCCAGTGACTGTGAGCATCAGCATGGCCTGGTCCACCAGCTGGTTTTTATAATCATCATAGCGCAGACACCACTCCACACTCTCAACTATGATGAGAATAATCATCTATAATTGGCATCATTTATCCAATATGAATTAAATGCTGCATTATTGCCGGAATGGAATGAAAGTCACTCACCTTCATTGGGTTGGAGTTCGACAGGTATCTGGTCTTTCTTCACTGTAGCTTTATACACCCCAGTACAGTACATAACAACCACCTGGCCGTGTAGGTTGAACGTACGCACTTCTGAGCTTGTGTTCTTTACCACGATGGCCAGTTTAGCATCTGCACCAAGCTGAGGCTCTTCTCCATCCATGGTGATGTAGATGGTGACATCGTTAACACTGGAGACATTGTAGATCCCTGCTTTAGAGCCATACAGGCTGTTTCCACAGAAATAGGCTCTTCCTCTGAATCTATGGAGAGGAACAGTAAATTTATGGAATAGTGACTTGATGCTCATTTTTGTTCAGATTTATTTATTTATTTTTTAAAAAAAAAAAAAAAAAAAAAAGGATTAAGGATTAAGGATTCACAGATGTGTGAAGGAATGTGGAAATGTATAAATTTACTCCCTCATAACATTAGAAACACTCAACCGTTGCTCCACCCATCTTTTCTGAGACTAATGCAGCTCAGTACCTTTTTCATTTGTATTTGTAGTTTTTATTTGTTACCTTCTGGGTATTTGTAATTTTATGTATACCTCTGCAAATACAAATGGTGTGTCATGCTTGAGGTAAACCTGTCCATTCCGGATACCTGTGACTGAAGTGGGACCGCAGCGAAATACACCCTGACTGGTCTCTTGAGGGGTGGCATCTACTACTTGCCAGCCCCCCAAACCCTCGGGTAGGTCTGGACGGGCCATCCAGCAGTCATTCCACACATGGAAGTTCCTGTAGAGACAGAGCAGGGTCTACAACATTTGTAGGTTTAACGGCAAGCTATGTGAAGCTGATGCTTTACCACTTAATGGTGGAGTATATGAAGGTAATAGTAATATGCTAAGATATATTACAATACAGTGTTGTGTCATGTGTAAGTTTGTACAGTTACAGTGCACTCTTCAAGGTTTTAGACTTTTTTGTAAATTAATTTTTTAACTAACCAGACAGAATCTTGATTGAGCGCCTCAATCGGTTCATAGTTCTCATCTAAATACACATCTGTTGTCAAGGAAACATCTGTGTCATGAGCAGACTCGAAGTTTATAACGCACCGGGTTGGAATCCCCAAACACCTCATCACTGAAAATGAGGAAGAGGTTCAATTGTTATGTTCAAGTCAAATGGATGTGTTATTATGCATTCTCAAACACAGGGGTGTCCAAACTCGGTCCTGGAGGGCCAGTGTCCTGCAGAGTTAAGCTCCAACCCCAATTAGACATACCTGAACAAGCTAATCAAGCTCTTACTAGGCATACTAGAAACTTCCCGGCAGGTGTGTTGAGGCAAGTTGGATCTAAAACTCTGCAGGGCATCGTCCCGCCAGGACCGAGTTTGGGCACCCCTGCTCAGACACGTACTCTTACCTGAGGTGGTAACCCCAGAGAAGACCCAACACTGTCCGTATCTAACCGATGTTCCTCCACTTTCATAATACTGTTTCAGAATGTCACTGCTACCGCTCCAGAATGTGGGGGCTGTGCCAGCTTTGTACGTACCCGACCAGTTTCCTACCAACACACCGCTGTCATCAGGAGAGTTAATCTGTCAAATGTAGGACAAAAATTATTCCTTTAATCGCATTCAGATATTTTTAAGTGATTGCATTTATGCATAGTTCAGTTATGATACTCTGAGTAACAAATTGATTCTTTCAAGCAATGTAGATGCAGATCCAAAGTGACAGCTGAGGGCTGGTGGGCCAAGGCAGAGCCCCAGTCTCATGGGACTGGGGTGGAGACGGGGGCTCAACAGGCCAGGGCAGAGCCAAAGGGAGTGAGAACCAAGGTGGAGCCAGAGAAAAGGAGAAGCCCGACGGAGCCAGAGGGATGGAGGGATGAGGCACAGCCAAAGGAGTGGAAGACCGAGGTTGTGGCAGGTCAGTGACTGAACAAGGCAGAGACAGAGGGACGAATGATGCTGTGGACTTCGAGGACTGATGGAACCCAGTGGAGCCAATGAATTGTGGCACAGAGGAGGAGTTGAAATATCAGAAAGCTGAGGTGGAGTCCAGTGCTCAGAGGCCTGAGGTAGAGCCATGGGATCCTCATTCCAGGGTGGAGCTGGAGACCGTAAGGTCTGAGGTGACTTCACACAGGAGAGTGGCAACTGAGGAGGAGCAGAGGAAAAGAAGAGAAACCACAGAGATAGGGCTGAAGAACTGGCTGAGTATAAATGAAGAGGCAGAAGAGGGAGGCTGGGTGAATGCATCAATGATGACACAGACTTGGTAACAGGCAGAACCAGTGGAGACACAGGTGATTAAGGGTTGGGTGGAACCAGTGGAGACACTGGCAATTAAGGGTTGGGTGGAACCAACGGAGACACAAAACATTCAGTGCTGGGTGGTAACATTGATTCTAAAAGTGTGGTACTGGGTGAAGCAGACTTGGTGCAGGGAAATGACACAGGCAGAAAACACTCACTCTCCCAATCACAATTAGCACTATTTCTTCTGCTGCTGTAGAGGAGGTAGGGCTCCATGAAATCCACTCTTACTGCACCAGCAATCACACTGACACAGGTGATTTCTACCGGCTCATGCACCTGGTCGGGCTTGGTTTGCTTGGCTCCGGGGCTCTTCCATTGGTTCTGGCTCTTGTATCGTGGCAGGCTCAGGCTGATAGTATAATTTGGTTATAATTTGGTTTTGGGAATCCCCAACAACAGGATTACATGCATGCAAGGTCAAAAAACACTTTCATTTTCTTATAATTTAATTTGACCTTATTTCTCAATCAGTGTTAAACGATTCGTTCAAAGATTTATCTTTCCAAACCTCTCCTTTGCATGAGGCTATTCTGTTCCGATTGGTCCAATGACCCAGTGTGTTGTAATTGGTCAACTGTGTACAGCGCATGTCGGAAACAGAACATAGTAAAGACCCAAACAATAATGGTATATGCATTAGCTGAACACAAACATGGAGCACTGATAAATCACTCCGGTTTGTAAACCAGCATATTGCTCCATCCTAAATCATGATTCCAAGTGATAAGAATGACAGAGATTCTGTATTTACTGATATATTTGTAGACAATAGCAGGCCCACAGCTGATTAGCAGAACTATAACATGAGTTAGCTGGAAACCTACAACTGCACTGAGTGTATACACAACACAACACAACACACAACGCGACTTTACTCATACTACTACTTCTAAATTACTTCTTTTTCAATTAATGATATTATTTGCTTGATGTACTTACTGTATATTTATTTTATTTATTTGTCCAAGCCAGTAATGGATGTCACATTTTAAAAGACTACTGTACTTTTATAATGATATTGGAGTGAGCATAATGTATGTTTACAAAATAAACTGAATATTATAATAATTACTGGATACAGCTGAGAAGGTCAAGACCTCTGAACTGGGACTGGACAAAATGCAAATTTTTAGGCAGGAGTTACGTGTAATCGAAGGTTAATTCAATGTTAGATATATGATACATAATGTCTAACATATCTAATAGATTTACAGTTAACATAAAATTTGTGCTTTAATGTTTGTAAAAACTGTCACAGGACATTAAAGGCTACAGTACATATGGAATGTCCAGATAATATCATACTACAACTATTTTTTAGCGCACATGTCTTGTTATCATTTCCTGTGTCTCACCTGCCTTTGTTAGTACCTTCACCACAGGGGTTGAACAGCATGTAGATGTCGTTGTCGGGACTATATGGGGGCATGGCCTCAGCCGTTGGTGAAGATGTTGCAACACAGAATTTGTATTTGCCAATAGCAGCGGTTGACGGAGAGTTGACGGACAGCTTTATTCTTTTGCATTTCTGTTCAACTATCTTGGCCTCCCTGCAGTTATCCTGCAGATCCTCAACCAAAGAAACAATCACATGTGTGCCTTTGGATACATCTGGGAGATTACCTGAAAAATATATACATACGAACATATGGAGTGGAGTGGAGCATGCTTAGCATAGGCCTCATGTGATGGTCTTTATGTTGGGTTATGGTAGTATGATGACAAAACTGACCTAGTTTCAGATCTAAGTGAAGCTTATCTGTCTTTGAGTTGAAAGCTCGAGAGAGCTCAATCAGCATCTGAAATGTCTGGCCTCTGCGGATGATGAGGTTTTCGCTGTGGTAGCGATCCGTGTGATGCTCCAGTCGGTTCTGTTCTTTGTTGGATTTGAGAAGGTCTATGGAACGTACCACTAGTAAAGCATCTAAAAGACAGAAAACGAGCTGTGATGTTATGATATTGTATTGATACAAAAATGAAAATTCTGTCATCATTTGACTGTCTTTCTTCTGCAGTACACAAAAGGATGTTCCCTTACAAAAAAAAAAAAAGTTTATTCAAGTGTGCTATTAGTATACTTCTTTTAAACTAAAAAATAGGAAAGTATACTTTTAGTCTACTTCTGTGTACTTCTCAGAAATATACTTAAAATGGCATAAGTATAATTGAAATATATATATATATATATATATATATATATATATATATATATATATATTATATATATATATATATATATATATATATGAAAATATATTTGAGATATACTTGTGTACCTAGGATCTGTTTTTTCGTCGTTATACTGTAGGGGGCGCTATTACAGATCTTTTGTACAGAATTTCCAAAAGACACAAAAGAAACCTAAACAACATGCTTCCAGGTGTAATCTAACACAATCATCAGACATAAAACAGCATCAAAACTGTGTAACATTATGGAATAAACTGTCGACCAGTGAAGAGGTAATAATGACTGTAAAGCTTTGGGGTGTTGATCGACTCCATCTACATTTTGATTATCATTCTGAATCCAAATCAAGTCTTTTTTCAGCTTTTTATTCAAATTGTTGTTTAATTCTTTATTATTATTATTATTATTATTATTATTATTATTACTATTATTTTTTTTTAATTATTATTTTTTATAAAACCGACCCACATTCAAGTGTTTAAAAAAGATAATGCATGAATCTAGAATAAAATGTTTTTGTTTACAAGCAGATGCCCTGTTCTTTCTTTTGATGTTTTGTATGTTCAGATATTCATAAAACAAAATGCATTCAAATTAATACCTAAATATGGACATAGTAGTATACTTGAAGTATGATGTAAAGTTCACTTAAAGAAAACTTACAAGTAAACTTGCAGTATAAAAATACTAGTAGTTTACTGAGACTATACTTCAAAGTGTACTAATGCTACTACACGTGTTTAATTAGCAAATAATCAATATACCTAAAAGTTCACTTTTAGTATAGTTGCAGTAAAAGCTAAAAATTTTGATGTGAACTTGTTGTGTACTCAAAGTTTACTACGGTTATACTTAAACTATACTTAAAAATATACTTTTATATACTAGAAAGTGGGCCAATTTAGTCCCAAGGAGTATTGAAATAGTACACTTACAAGTATATTACAAGTACACTAATATTGGTATACATACTACATAAAGTATACTTAAAAATATACTTGAACTTTACATAAAATAAACTTGAAGTATACTACTTTTTGGTAAGGGTTGTCCATTTAACATTAATAAAAATAAAAATATCTTCTCTTGCATTCCATGGTGAGTGAATGATGACAGATTTTTTTCATTATCAGAGTAAATATATATTCAAGACTTATTTTTTAAATCAAAACACTCTTTGCCCAAAGCATTACACATCTGGTTAGGTTACATGTATCTGTCATCCCAATGCTGGCTGTATCATTTGTGGCATCTATGCTGTCTACGTCAGTTTTTTTTTTTTTTTTTTTTGTAACAGCAGCAGCCCTGGCAGCACTGCCGAACCCATGTGCTACATGTCCACTTTGTGTCTGGCTTCACCTTATCTGGATCCTCCAGCACAAGAGCACCAGACAGAAAGCGGCCAATGGCAGAGAATGGCATAAATTCTGATTGATAATGTTTCTACAGGCATTCTGTGAAATAAAACAGAAAACTCAGCATTTCTAAAGAATTTAGACAAACCACGTAATAACTAACACCATTTGTGTACAACTGTTTCTTTCTCTTTCTGTGTTCTTTTCCAATATTTTGTCTGACTCAAATCCATTTAGTTTTTTATTGTATAACATATTTTTTGAGTAACATTTACTGTTATTTAAAATCCACTTCAGTAAATAGTGCAGCATTTCTGGGCAACAATGTGTTAATTTTCTTCATTATCCTTTAGCTAAGCAGCTTTTTTTACCCAGAAATGCTTCTCTTTCACTTACTCAGCAGCTACTTAACAAAGATTGTTGACGTAATTACATTCATATATTCATTTATTTGGTTAGTAGTAGTGTAATAAGTGGGATATTGTATTGTCAGCCAGTTATTATTGCAAATTAAACCTAGATTAATTTTAGCTCAAATAAATGTATGTTCAAATATATATATATATAATTTTATATTTATGTGTAATGGAAAATGCATATCACAATTTATACTAAAATATTACTATTAATATTAATAAAATAATATTATTTAAGTATATTTAAAAAGAAAACAATAAGTTCAGATCTCTGAACAATTAGCTTCTTGTTCACATCAGATTGGAATTTCTTACTGATTTGAGCAAATTGCAAATGCTTTGGCACATGTGTGCAAACAGTAAGTACAGTTCAACTGATGAGTCGATTCTCACTTAAACTGTCAAACACTTCAGAACTTCTTAATCATTTTTTATTGTGTAAGCCATCACATTCAAAATGATCCATTCAATTATTAAAAATTGGTATACATGTATGTATATTCCATGAATATCTGACATTGACATTGTAATGTCTGCTAAATTGGCAAATGACCTCTAATTGCAATCCAATTTGAATCAACCATTAAACCATTTAACCAATCAAGTTTGGGAGCATATATATGTAGATTGCCCACAGCACAATCACTGCTGTAACATTTTTTGAGAATGGAGGATTTTCACAACCCTGAACTGCAGCAACATGCTCGTGGAAGAGCAATTGAAAGACGTGTAAGAATACGTGGTGGTGGTGTTAGAGGAAGATATAATAGAGGAAGAGGTGGAATTAGAAGAGTCAGAGTCTCTGATGAAATCAGAGCCACATGTGTGGACCATGTCATAAATTGTGGTTTTACAATGGAAGAGGCTGGTCGAAGAGTACAGCCTAATGTAAACAGGTCCACAGTGTCATCAACTGTGCAAACCTTTCGTAGGGAAAACAGGTAAATATGTATGTATGTATGTATATGTGTGTTTGTGTATATATATATATGTATATATATATATAGTATATATATATATATATATATATATATATATAATATATTATTTTATTATTATTATAATAATAATAATAATAATAATAATAATATAATAATAATAATATTTATTATTTTATTATTATTATTTTTTTGTTTTTTTGTTTTACAGTATGTAATGCATTTTTATAAACAACAACATTGTAAAGGTAAATGCAAGTCTGTTTGTACATTCTATAGAACCGCACAACAACCTTGTGCTAGTGGCAGAGCAGCTGTATTTAACCATCAGCAAGAACAAGAAATTTTAAACACGGTCATAGCCAACAATTCCATCAGGCTAAGAGAGATCCAAAGTGCAATCATAAATGACAATAATGTCTTCGCAAATATAAATTCTGTCAGCATTTCCACCATAGACAGTTTTGCAAAAACATCAAACGACTATGAAACAACTGTACATGGTGCCATTTGAGAGGAATAGTGAAAGAGTGAAGGAGTTGCGGTACCAGTATGTCCAGGTAAACTACTGGTGCGCAGTTAGTGAATTTTACTGTACTTCTAAGATGCCTGTATTATTTGAAGTTTTAGAAACCCATAAGAAGAGAAAACATTTACTAAATTCTAGAATAAAAATAAACTTTATTTTGTTTCTGTGTTTCTTCATAGAGAATCATGGAGTAAGAAGGACATGAAACAACCCACATTCTTGTTTTTGTGGACGAGGCCGGGTTCAATCTGTCCAAAGGCCGGAGACGTGGTCGCAATCTCACTGGATACCGAGCCACAGCTGACACACCAGGCCAACGTGGGGCCAATAGTACAATGTGTGCTGCCATTTCAGAGAATGGCGTGAGCACACATATTCCACACATTGGGCCCTATAATACCCAACTTCTCCTGGCCGTCCTAAACACACTTTACAGAGACCTGATTCCAGAATAAGAAAGAGGTTTAGTTAGACCACATTTGCCTAATTATGTTGTTGTCTGGATAAGCTCACCGACACATGTAGGACTGGTTTGCTGCACAAGAAAGGATAACAGTGGAGCTCCTTCCACCATACTCTCCATTCCTAAATCCAATAGAAGAGGTTTTTTTTCAGCATGGAGGTGGAAAGTATATGATCATAGACCACAAGAACAGATGTCTCTGTTGGATGCCATGAATGCTGCATGTGAGGACATCACAGCTGATCATTGCAGGGGATGGGTGCAGCATTCAAGGAGATATTTTTTTTATTTTTTTATTTTTTTTTTTTCCCCGGTGCATGGCAATGGAAAACCTCAAATGTGATGTTGATGAAAATCTTTGGCCTGACCAACAAGAGCGACAGGATGTCCACCAAGTATAATTTTTTTTTTTATGGATGTTATTTTATTTTTATTTATTTATTTTATTATTATTATTATTATTATTTATTTTTATTATTATTTTGTGTGTGTGTATATATTTGTGGTAACATAAGAAGTATGAAATGTACAGTAACTGGGCAAGCAAGATTTCACTTTACATGTAATACATTCATACAAAAATAAATGTACTGTATAAATACAAATGTTCATATAATTATTATTATTTTTTTTTTTTTTTTTTTCTACATACTATTGACTCTTCTCAACAAATATGAGATTTTTGTATAAAACCTTAACTTCCATGGTTGACTGTCATGGTGAAAAAACATTTTGTGGCTCACACGATGACAAAAATACTTTATATTTTTGTGGCCTTGACCAAATTACTGACATGATAACTAGGTTTTGAAGCATGAATAAAATGTTTTGGGTGATTAACTACATTTTGCAGACAAGCAATAAAGAATGAAGAATGAAGTTCCTGCAAACAGTTGTGACATTTGCACTCACAGTTTAGAGAATGTTAAGACTGTTTCGAAAAATGTGCCAAAGCAATTGAGAAAAACTGTAAAACTCAACTACTACACTGAATATATGACTGTAACCATATGCCATGTTTACATTCATTCATTACAGTTCAACTGATAAAACATTGTGTGTGTGTGGAGAGAGAGAGACAGACAGA
>JAMKFB010000712.1:157117-454922 GCA_036247105.1 Cirrhinus mrigala
GCTGCAAGCAGCGATGAACGGGCCCTCGCACCCGGGCTCACCGCCGATCGGTGGCGAATGGTGGGCACTATGCTTTTCACATAGTAAATTTAGGAGGAATATGTCAAAGTCATTAATATGTGCCAAACTTCCTACTGCCAGCTGGTGGCGCTATGTCTATAACTGAATATTGGCATGTAGATGTGTTCAGGCCAGCACTTTTGTCAAACATATGACGTTTGGTGTAGATTGGACATGGCATGCTTGAGATAGTGTAAGACATGACATATCCTGCTGCCAACAGGTGGCGCTATGATTATAATTGAATATTGGCCTTTATATGTCTTCAGGTCAGTACTCTTACCAAACATGTGAAGTTTGTGGCAGATCAGACATTGCATGTCTAAGTTAGTGTAACACAAGTCATTTCCTGTTGCCAGCAGGTGGCGCTATGATAATAATGGACTATTGGCCATCAGATGTGTTTAGGCCAGGACTCTTATCGAACATGTGAAGTTTGGGGCAGATCGGACACTGTATGGCTGAGTTATAACAGCTTCTATTCCCATGGCGAAACATCGAAATTTGTCAGGCCGCCACGGACACGCCCTTCAACGAAAACTCAAGATCTTCACAATTTATCATGGCAAAGGCCTTTAGATTAGACTGACCGAATATAATGTTGATTTCATGAAATCACTAGGAGGAGTTTCTCACAGCGTAAAATATGTCACTTCCTGTTGTCAGCAGGTGGCGCTATGACTATAACTGAATATGATCATACGTATGTGCTCAGGACAGGACTCTTATCAAACATGTGAAGTTTGGGGCAGATCAGACATTGTATGGCTGAGTTATAACCACTTCCTTTTTCATGGCGAATCATCGAAATTTGACAGGCCGCCACGGACATACCCTCCAACGAAAACTCTAGATCTTCGCAATTTAACGTCACAAAGGCCTTTAGATTAGGCTGACCAAATTTGGTGTTGATCCGAATAAATCTCTAGGAGGAGTTCGTTCAAGTATGACACCTGGAAATGGCAAAAATGACACAAAATTTGCCGGGAAAAATTAAAATAACTGACTTCCTGTTGGGATTTGGATTTCGTACCAGGAGACTTTTTTGTAGGTATTGGTGTGTTGCATGTGTGTGCCGATTTTCATACATGTATGTAAAACGTAGCTCGAGGCGCACTCCGCTGAAAGTGTATAGGTGGCGCTATCGAGCCACTTTGCCACACCCACTTCTGAAACCCATATCAGATGTAAATTTTCACCAGGTCTGACGTGTGTGCAAAATTTCATGACTTTTCGGCCATGTTTAGGCCCTCAAAAATGCGATTCATTTTGGAGAAGAAGAATAAAAATAATAATAATAATAATAAACGGAGCAATTCCAAGAGGGTCCTCGCACCATCGGTGCTCGGGCCCTAATAATAATAATAATAATAAACGGAGCAATTCCAATAGGTCCTCACACCATCGGTGCTCGGGCCCTAATAATAAAAAATAATAAAGCTGCAAGCAGCGATGAACGGGCCCTCGCACCCGGGCTCACCGCCGATCGGTGGCGAATGGTGGGCACTATGCCTTTCACATAGTAAATTTAGGAGGAATATGTCAAAGTCATTAATATGTGCCAAACTTCCTGCTGCCAGCTGGTGGCGCTATGCCTATAACTGAATATTGGAACGTAGATCTGTTCAGGCCTGCACTTTTATCAAACATACGAAGTTTGGTGCAGATTGAACATAGTATGCTTGAGCTAGTGTAAGACATGTCATATCCTGCTGCCAACAGGTGGCGCTATGATTATATCTGAATATTGGTCTTTAGATGTCTTCAGGCCAGTACTCTTACCAAACATGTGAAGTTTGGTGCAGATCAGACATTGCATGTTTAAGTTAGTGTAAAATAAGTCATTTCCTGTTGCCAACAGGTGGCGCTATGATAATAACTGAATATCGGCCTCTAGATGTGTTCAGGCCAGGACTCTTATCGAACATGTGAAGTTTGGGGCAGATCGGACATTTTATGGCTGAGCTATAACAGCTTCTATTCCGATGGCGAAACATCGAACTTTGTCAAGCCGCCATGGACACGCCCTTTAACGAAAACTCAAGATCTTCACAATTTATCATGGCAAAGGCCTTTAGAGTAGACTGACCAAATTTGGTGTTGATCTGAATAAATCTCTAGGTGGAGTTCACTGCAGAGTGCAACATGTCACTTCCTGTTGCCAATAGGTGGCGCTATGACCAAAACTGAATTTGACTATGGGTATGTGTTCAGGACCAGACTCTTATCAAACATGTGAACTTTGGGGCAGATCAGACTTTGTATGGCTGAGTTATAACAACTTCCTTTTTCATGGCGAATCATCGAAATTTGACAGGCCGCCACGGACACGCCCTCCAACGAAAACTCTAGATCTTCGCAATTTAACGTCACAAAGGGCTTTAGATTAGACTGACCAAATTTGGTGTTGATCCGAATAAATCTCTAGGAGGAGTTCGTTCAAGTACGACGCCTGGAAATGGCAAAAATGAGACAAAATTTGCTGGAAAAATTAAAAATATCCGACTTCCTGTTGGGTTTCGGATTTTGCCTCAAGAGACTTTTTTGTAGGTATTGGTGTGTTACATGTGTGTACCGAGTTTCGTAAATGTACTTGAAACGTAGCTCGAGGCGCACTCCGCTGAATGTGTATAGGTGGCGCTATCGAGCCATTTTGCCACACCCACTTCTGAGACCCATATCAGACGTAAATTTTCGCCAGTTCTGATGCGTGTGCAAAGTTTCGTGAGTTTTCGGGCATGTTTAGGCCCTCAAAAATGCGATTCATTTTGGAGAAGAATAATAATAATAATAATAATTAAAGCTGCAAGCAGCGATGAACGGGCCCTCGCACCCGGGCTCACCGCCGATCGGTGGCGAATGGTGGGCACTATGCTTTTCACATAGTAAATTTAGGAGGAATATGTCAAAGTCATTAATATGTGCCAAACTTCCTGCTGCCAGCTGGTGGCGCTATGTCAATAACTGAATATTGGCATGTAGATGTGTTCAGGCCAGCACTTTTGTCAAACATATGACGTTTGGTGCAGATTGAACATGGCATGCTTGAGATAGTGTAAGACATGACATATCCTGCTGCCAACAGGTGGCGCTATGATTATAACTGAATATTGGCCTTTAGATGTCTTCAGGTCAGTACTCTTACCAAACATGTGAAGTTTGGTGGCAGATTCAGACATTGCATGTCTAAGTTAGTGTAAAACAAGTCATTTCCTGTTGCCAGCAGGTGGCGCTATGATAATAATGACATATTGGCCATCAGATGTGTTTCAGGCCAGGACTCTTATCGAACATGTGAAGTTTGGGGCAGATCGGACACTGTATGGCTGAGTTATAACAGCTTCTATTCCCATGGCGAAACATCGAACTTTGTCAGGCCGCCACGGACACGCCCTTCAACGAAAACTCAAGATCTTCACAATTTATCATGGCAAAGGCCTTTAGATTAGACTGACCAAATATAATGTTGATTTCATGAAATCTCTAGGAGGAGTTTCTCACAGCGTAAAACATGTCACTTCCTGTTGCCAGCAGGTGGCGCTATGACTATAACTGAATATGGATCATGGGTATGTGTTCAGGACCAGGACTCTTATCAAACATGTGAAGTTTGGGGCAGATCAGACATTGTATGGCTGAGTTATAACAACTTCCTTTTTCATGGCGAATCATCGAAATTTGACAGGCCGCCACGGACACGCCCTCCAACGAAAACTCTAGATCTTCGCAATTTAACGTCACAAAGGCCTTTAGATTAGACTGACCAAATTTGGTGTTGATCCGAATAAATCTCTAGGAGGAGTTCGTTCAAGTACGACGCCTGGAAATGGCAAAAATGACACAAAAATTTGCCGGAGAAAATTAAAATAACTGACTTCCTGTTGGGATTTCGGATTTTGCTCCAAGAGACTTTTTTGTAGGTATTGGTGTGTTACATGTGTGTACCAATTTTCATACATGTATGTGAAAACGTAGCTGGAGGGGCACTTCGATAGAAAGTGAATAGGTGGCGCTGTCGAGCCATTTTGCCACACCCACTTCTGAAACCCATATCAGATGTAAATTTTCGCCAGGTCTGATGCGTGTGCAAAGTTTCGATGAGTTTTCGGGCATGTTTAGGCCCTCAAAAATGCGATTCATTTTGGAGAAGAAGAATAAAAAATAATAATAATAATAATAAACGGAGCAATTCCAAGAGGGTCCTCGCACCATCGGTGCTCGGGCCCTAATAATAATAATAATAATAAACGGAGCAATTACAATAGGGTCCTCACACCATCGGTGCTCGGGCCCTAATAAACGGAGCAATTACAATAGGGTCCTCACACCATCGGTGCTCGGGCCCTAATAATAATAATAATAAACAGAGCAATTCCAATAGGGTCCTCACACCATCGGTGCTCGGGCCCTAATAAATAAAAATAAACTAACATCCGTGAAAAAAATTATTCTTGGTGGACATCCTGTCGCTCTTGTTGGTCAGGCCAAAGATTTTCATCAACATCACATCTGAGGTTTTCCATTGCCATGCACCGGGGAAAAAAAAAAATAAATAAAAATCTCCTTGAATGCTGCACCCATCCCCTGCAATGATCAGCTGTGATGTCCTCACATGCAGCATTCATGGCATCCAACAGAGACATCTGTTCTTGTGGTCTATGATCATATACTTTCCACCTCCATGCTGAAAAAAACCCTCTTCTATTGGATTTAGGAATGGAGAGTATGGTGGAAGGAGCTCCACTGTTATCCTTTCTTGTGCAACAAACCCGTCATTATCCTAGACAACATCATAATTAGGCAAATGTGGTCTAACTAAACCTCTTTCTTATTCTGGAATCAGCTCTCTGTAAAGTGTGTTTAGGACGGCCAGGAGAAGTTGGGTATTATAGGGCCCAATGTGGAATATGTGTGTTCACGCCATTCTCTGAAATGGCAGCACACATTGTAATATTGGCCCCACGTTGGCCTGGTATGTCAGCTGTGGCTCGGTATTCAGTGAGATTGCGACCACGTCTCCGGCCTTTGGACAGATTGAACCTGGCTTGTCCACAAAAACAAGAATGTGGGTTGTTTCATGTCCTTCTAACTCCATGATTCTCTATGAAGAAACACAGAAACAAAATAAAGTTTATTTTTATTCTAGAGTTTAGTAAATGTTTTCTCTTCTTATGGGTTTCTAAAACTTCAAACAATACAGGCAACTTAGAAGTACAGTAAAATTCACTAACTGCACACCAGTAGTTTACCTGGACATACTGGTACCGCAACTCCTTCACTCTTTCACTATTCCTCTCAAATGGCACCATGTACAGTTGTTTCATAGTCGTTTGATGTTTTTGCAAAACTCTGTCTATAGTGAAAATGCTGACAGAATTTATATTTGTGAAGACAAGACATTATTGTCATTTATGATTGCACTTTGGATCTCTCTTAGCCTGATGGAATTGTTGGGTATGACCATGTTTAAAATTTCTTGTTCTTGTTGATGGTTAAATACTGCTGCTCTGCCACTAGCACAAGGTTGTTGTGCGATTCTATAGAATGTACAAACAGACTTGCATTTACCTTTACAATATTGTTGTTTATAAAAATGCTTTACATACTGTAAAACAAAAAACAAAATAATATATATATATATATATATATATATATATATATATACACACACACACACACATACATTTACCTGTTTTCCCTACGAAAGGTTTGCACAGTTGATGACACTGTGGATCTGTTTACATTAGGCTGTACTCTTCGACCAGCCTCTTCCATTGTAAAACCACAATTTATGACATGGTCCACACATGTGGCTCTGATTTCATCAGAGACTCTGACTCTTATATTTCCACCTCTTCCTCTATCACCACCACCACGTATTCTTACTTGTCTTTCAATTGCTCTTCCACGAGCATGTTGCTGCAGTTCAGGGTTGTGAAAGTCCTCCATTCTCAAAAAATGTTACAGCAGTGATTGTGCTGTGGGCAATCTACATATATATCCTCCCAAACTTGATTGGTTAAATGGTTTAATGGTTGATTCAAATTGGATTGCAATTAGAGGTCATTTGCCAATTTAGCAGACATTACAATGTCAATGTCAGATATTCATGGAATATACATGCATACACCAATTTTTCATAATTGAATGGATCATTTTGAATGTGATGGCTTACACAATATCAGCAATCACTTCCCGTTTGTTGCGGTCGCATGCTTAGAGTTGAGCTTAGAGTTTGAGCTCAGTCAAGTTGATTTCTTATTGTCTGTTTTTCAATTTAAAATCAAATTTATACACCATCATTTTCGTTTCTTATAACGTGTGAATATACCCCCTGTTGTATTTTACAACTAAAACATCCGGATTACTTTGTTATAACTAGTTTTGTTTTGATTTCCCGAGTTGCTAGCTTATAGCCCGTTAGCAGCACCAGCGTGGTTGCCGCTAATCCTGCTTGCATTGTTTACACACTATTTACACACATTACCATTGTTTACTCACTGTTACTTGCTTTAATGGCGAATTTGTGTCCACCTTTGAGTGCAGGTGAGGACACGTTCGAGCTGCACTCGTTGCAGCTCGAGCTGGAGGCCGTGGAGAAGCAGATCCAGGAGCTGTTGGTGAGGCAGACCGAGCTGAGAGAGCTGAGAGCCGCTCTGGAATCCTCCCGGGTAAGTATACAGCGCGATACTAACACTCTGACCACCTCTACTCCGTGTGCTTCTCTGCACAGGTCCCGTGCACCCTGGACGCGATCTTCCCAGATGTCCTTCACTCCGGCGCCGGGACACCACGGACCCTGGGTGCAGCAGCAGCGGAAGACGCCGCCTCCCGTCTTCGAGATCTCCACCAGGAACCGCTTCGCTCCCCTCCGCGAGACGGAACGCGACGCTGAGAACGTCGGAGACTCCATTGTCCGGTATGTACGTGCTACTTTAGCTAAAGGTAAAGTCCACACCCACTGTTTTCCTGGTGCTCGCGTTCTCGATGTTTTTGCGCAGATACCCGCAACCCTGAAGGACGGCGAGAGCGTCGGCGCGATCGTCCTGCACGCGGGGGTGAACGACACCAAGCTGCGGCAGACGGAGGTTTTGAAGAGGGACTTCAGCAGCCTGATCGAGACGGTTCGCAGCACGTCGCCCGCGACGAGGATCATCGTGTCAGGACCGCTTCCCAAGTATCGACGTGGGCACGAAAGGTTCAGTAGACTTCTTGCTCTAAATGAATGGTTATTGACATGGTGTAAAGAACAGCAACTGCTCTTTGTTAATAATTGGAATCTTTTCTGGGAACGTCCTAGGCTTTTCCGTGCTGATGGCCTGCACCCCAGCAGAGTCGGAGCGGAACTGCTGTCGGACAACATCTCCAGGACGCTATTTGACTAGTAAGTACATTCTCAAATGATTGCTATGATGGCTTTTGTTCTGAACGCTTAAATGATAGTATTTGCACTGTCCAATCTATAAAGACTGTGTCTGTTCCACGAAGAGTGAGGTCAAAACATAAATTTAATGCAGGATCTAGAAAAAATCTGATCGTAATTAAACCAGAAAAAAGCAAAATACACAAACAGAAACCAATTTTTAAGCTTGGGCTCCTAAACATTAGATCACTTGCGCCCAAAGCAGTTATTGTGAATGAAATAATCACAGATAATAGTTTTGATGTACTCTGCTTAACCGAAACCTGGCTAAAACCTAATGATTATATTAGTCTAAATGAGTCTACTCCACCAAACTACTATTATAAGCATGAGCCCCGTCAGAGTGGTCGTGGTGGTGGTGTTGCAACAATATATAGTGATATTCTCAATGTTACTCAGAAAACAGGATGCAGGTTTAATTTATTTGAAATACTTTTACTTAATGTTACTCTGCCAGATATGCAAAAGAAATCTCTCCTATCTCTTGTTTTAGCTACTGTGTATAGACCGCCAGGGCCATATACAGATTTCCTAAAAGAATTTGCAGAATTGCTTTCAGAACTATTGGTTAATTTTGATAAAGTGCTAATTGTCTGTGATTTTAACATTCACGTTGATAATACAAATGATGCGTTAGGACTTGTGTTTACTGACCTAATAAACTCTTTTGGACTCAAGCAAAATGTCACCGGGCCCACTCACCGTTTTAATCATACGCTAGATTTAATTATGTCGCATGGAATTGATCTTACTGATATAGATATCGTACCTCAAAGTGATGATGTTTCTGACCATTTCCTTGTATCGTGCATGCTGCGTATCACTGATATTAACTATATGGCTCTGCGTTATCGTCGTGGCAGAACTATTGTTCCAGCCACCAAAGATAGATTTACAAATAACCTGCCTGATTTATCTCAACTGCTCTGTGTACCCCTTAATACACAGGATCTAGACTAAATGACTAGCAATATGGGCACCATCTTCTCTGATACGTTAGAAGCTGTTGCCCCCATCAAATTGAAAAAAGTTAGAGAAAAACGTATTGCGCCATGGTACAACAGTAATACCCATTCTCTCAAGAAAGAAACTCGTAATCTTCAGTGCAAATGGAGAAAAACTAACTTGGAAGTTTTTAGAATTGCATGGAAAAACTGTATGTCCAGATACAGACAGGCTTTAAAAGCTGCTAGGGCTGAGCATTTCCGCGAACTCATCGAAAATAACCAAAACAATCCAAGGTTTTTATTTAGCACAGTGGCTAGATTAACAAATAACCAGATGCCACCTGATCTAAATTTTCCTTTACAGTTTAATAGTAATGACTTTATGAATTTCTTCACTGATAAAATAGATAACATCAGAAATACAATAACCAATGTAGATTATACTGCATCTAATATGTCAACTTCTTTCCTCGCACCCAAAGAAAAACTGCAGTACTTTACCGCTATAGGACAGGAAGAGTTAAATAAACTCATCACTGTGTCTAAACCAACAACATGCCTATTAGATCCCGTACCCACTAAATTACTGAAAGAATTGTTACCTGTGGCAGAAGAACCGAATTAAGCCTCTTATTAAGAAACCACAACTAGACCCTAGTGAACTGGCAAATTATAGACCCATTTCTAATCTTCCATTTATGTCTAAAATTTTAGAGAAAGTTATATCTGCTCAACTGTGCTCATTCTTGCAAAAAAATTATATCTATGAAGAATTTCAGTCGGGTTTCAGGCCCCATCACAGCACAGAAACTGCACTTGTTAAAATCACTAATGACTTGCTTCTTGCATCAGACCAAGGCTGCATCTCACTGCTAGTTTTACTTGATCTTAGTGCTGCGTTCGACACTATAGATCATGACATACTAATAGATCGACTACAAAATTATGCAGGTATCCAAGGGCAGGCTTTAAAATGGTTTAGATCCTACCTGTCTGATCGCTACCACTTTGTTTATTTAAATGGGGAGTCATCTCAGTTATCACCAGTAAAGTATGGAGTGCCACAAGGATCTGTTCTAGGTCCTCTACTATTTTCAATATACATGCTGCCCCTTGGTAATATTATTGGAAAACGCGGGATTGGTTTCCATTGTTATGCTGACGATACTCAACTATATATCTCAACAAGACCAGATGACACTTCTGAATTATCGAAGTTAACAGAGTGTGTTAAAAATGTAAAAGATTGGATGACCAACAATTTTCTGCTATTAAATTCAGATAAGACAGAGATATTACTTATTGGACCTAAAAACAATACACAGAATCTTTTGACTTACAATTTACAACTAGACGGATGTACTGTTACTTCCACTACAGTCAAAAGCCTGGGTGTTATATTAGACAGCAACTTGTCTTTTGAAAATCATATTTCTCATGTTACAAAAACAGCATTCTTCCATCTTAGAAACATTGCCAAGCTGCGAAACATGTTACCTGTTTCTGATGCAGAAAAGCTAGTTCACGCATTCATGACCTCTAGACTGGACTATTGTAATGCACTACTAGGTGGTTGTCCTGCATCTTCAATAAACAAGCTACAGATAGTCCAAAATGCAGCTGCTAGAGTCCTTACCAGGTCAAGAAAATATGATCATATTACCCCAATTTTAAAGTCTCTGCACTGGCTACCTATTAGGTTCCGCATCAGCTACAAAATAGCACTTCTTACCTATAAGGCACTTAACGGTTTAGCTCCTGCGTACCTAACTAGTCTTCTACCACGCTACAATCCATCACGCTCCCTAAGGTCGCAAAACTCTGGACTGTTGGTAGTACCTAGGATAGCAAAGTCCACTAAAGGAGGTAGAGCTTTTTCACATTTGGCACCCAACCTCTGGAACAGCCTTCCTGATAACGTTCGGGGTTCAGACACACTCTCTCTGTTTAAATCTAGATTAAAGACTCATCTTTTTAGCCAAGCATTCAAATAATGCATCTCATAAACTTTTCCTGCAGCTATATCTGATCAAATGTTCATTATTAATCTTTTAGCTCTGGTTTAACAAACCTTCCTTTTCTTAGTTTGAACAGCAGCTACGCTAATTATGTTCCTATTTGTTCTCTGTTTTTGCCATGGGATTGACAGCCCGTGGTAACTAGGAATTCACAAGCTCCAGTGTGGATCCAGAACACTTAAGAAGAGATGATGCCAACCCCACAGAGGACTTCAGATGATGCCAACCCTGAAAACATACAGCACTACCGAATTCTGCTACTAATTTATAGTGTTCTTTGTCTGTTTGATTACGTCATTAATTGATCTTTACCACACATCTCTGCCATATGTACATCAAGCTACTACTGCATATATTGTAAAAATGTTAATTTGGTGTAAAGCTGCTTTGCAACGATATGTATCGTGAAAAGCGCTATACAAATAAATTTGAATTGAATTGAATTGAATTGAATTGAATTACACAATAAAAAATGATTGAGAAGTTCTGAAGTGTTTGACAAGTGAGAATCGACTCATCAGTTTTGATCAAAAAGCCATATGCAATTAGTTTTTGTGCAAATTGCAGACAATTGTACACTCTGCTGCCAACGGTGTGATGAAGCTGCTGATTAAATATTTCTCAGGCTGATACTGTTATTTCTCGCGCACTGCCTAAATTGAAAAAAAGCTATACAAACTTTCACTAAACGTGTGTGTGTTTGAGAAATGATATCATAGGTAATCATGGTCACGTGTGGCTGTTATAGTGATTTCAGGAGTGACTTGTGTTCATCTATGCATGCTCACTCATTAGGTCACATGAGAACACAGTGAGCTGCATCCCTTTATAACTTCATCTACGGATGTTGATGCAGTATTATGAAAATGAATGGTTTATACATCCAGTATTATGACAATTGAAAATAATTGTTTTCTTTTTAAATATACTTAATATTATTTTATTAATATTAATAGTAATATTTTAGTATAAATTGTGATACGCATTTTCCATTACACATAAATATAAAATTTATTTGAAATAGAAATCTTTTGTAAGATTTTTGTAAATTTTATCAATTTAATGCATCCTTGCTGAATAAAAATATCATTTTATTTACAAATATATATATATATATATATATATATATATATATATATATATATATATATATATATATATATATATATATTTGAAACCAGACACAAATGGACATGCAGTTCGGCACTGCTGCCAGGGCTGCTGCTGTTACAAAAAAAAAAAAAAAAAAAAAACTGACGTAGACAGCACAGATGCCACAAATGATACAGCCAGCATTGGGATGACAGATACATGTAACCTAACCAGATGTGTAATGCTTTGGGCAAAGAGTGTTTTGATTTCAAAAATAAGTCTTGAATATATATTTACCCTGATAATGAAAAAAATCTGTCATCATTCACTCAGCATGGAATGCAAGAGAAGATATTTTTATTAATGTTAAATGGACAACCCTTACCAAAAAGTAGTATACTTCAAGTTTATTTTATGTAAAGTTCAAGTATATTTTTAAGTATACTTTATGTAGTATGTATACCAATATTAGTGTACTAGTAATATACTTGTAAGTATACTATTTCAATACTCATTGGGACTAAATTGGCCCACTTTCTAGTATATAAAAGTGCACATTTAAGTATAGTTTAAGTATAACCGTAGTTAACTTTGAGTACACAACAAGTTCACATCAAAGTTTTTAGCTTTTACTGCAACTATACTAAAAGTGAACTTATAGGTATATTGATAATTTGCTAATTAAATACGTGTAGTAGCATTTTTAGTACACTTCGAAGTATAGTCTCAGTAAACTACCAGTTTAGTATTTTTATACTGCAAGTTTACTTGTAAGTTTTCTTTAAGTGAACTTCACATCATACTTCAAGTATACTACTATGTCCATATTTAGGTATTAATTTGTATGTATTTTGTTTTATGAATGTCTGAACATACAAAACATCAAAAGAAAGAACAGGGTATCTGCTTGTAAACAAAAACATTTTATTCTAGATTCATGCATTCTCTTTTTTAAACACTTGAATGTGGGTAGGTTTTATAAAAAAAAAAAATAAATAAAATAATAATAATAATAATAATAATAATGATAAAATAAAATAAAGAATTAAACAACATTTTGAACAATCAACACCCCAAAGCTTTACAGTCATTATTACCTCTTCACTGGTCGACAGTTTATTCCATAATGTTACACAGTTTTGATGCTGTTTTATGTCTGATGATTGTGTTAGATTACACCTGGAAGCATGTTGTTTAGGTTTGTTTTGTGTTTTTTGGAAATTCTGTACAAAAGATCTGTAATAGCGCCCCCTACCGTATAACAATGAAAAAACAGATCCTAGGAGCACAAGTATATCTCAAATATATTTTCAAATATATATATATATATATATATATATATATATATATATATATATATATATATATATATATATATATATATATATATATATTATACTTATGTCATTTTAAGTATATTTCTGAGAAGTTCATAGAAGTAGACTAAAAGTATAATTTCCTATTTTTTAGTTTAAAAGAAGTATACTAATAGCACACTTGAATAAACTTTTTTTCTGTAAGGGAACATCCTTTTGTGTACTGCAGAAGAAAGACAGTCAAATGATGACAGAATTTTCATTTTTGTATCAATACAATATCATAGCATCACAGCTCGCTCTCTCTCTCTTTTAGATGCTTTACTAGTGGTACGTTCCATAGACCTTCTCAAATCCAACAAAGAACAGAACCGACTGGAGCATCACACAGATCGCTACCACAGCGAAAACCTCATCATCCGCAGAGGCCAGACATTTCAGATGCTGACTGAGCTCTCACGAGCTTTCAACTCAAAGACAGATAAGCTTCACTTAGATCTGAAACTAGGTCAGTTTTGTCATCATACTACCATAACCCAACATAAAGACCACCACATGAGGCCTATGCTAAGCATGCTCCACTCTACTCCATATGTTTGTATGTATATATTTTTCAGGTAATCTCCCAGATGTATCCAAAGGCACACATGTGATTGTTTCTTTGGTTGAGGATCTGCTGGATAACTGCTGGGAGGCCAAGATAGCTGAACAGAAATGCAAAAGAATAAAGCTGTCCGTCAACTCTCCGTCAACCGCTGCTATTGGCAAATACAAGTTCTGTGTTGCATCTTCACCAACGGCTGAGGCCATGTCCCCGTATAGTCCCGACAACGACATCTACATGCTGTTCAACCCCTGTGGTGAAGGTACTAACAAAGGCAGGTGAGACACAGGAAATGATAACATCAAGACATGTGCGCTAAAAAATAGTTGTAGTGTGATATTATCTGGACATTATGTACGGTAGCCTTTAATGTCCAATGACAGTTTTTACAAACATTAAAGCACTATTTTATGTTAACTGTAAATCTATTAGATATGTTAGACATTATGTATCATATATCTAACATTGAATTAACCTTGGATTAGATGTAACTTCTGCCTAAAAATGTGCATTTTGTCCAGTCCCAGTTCAGAGGTCTTGACCTTCTCAGCTGTATCCAGTAATTATTATAATATTCAGTTTATTTTGTAAACATACATTATGCTCACTCCAATATCATTATAAAAGTACAGTAGTCTTTTAAAATGTGACATCCATTACTGGCTTGGACAAATAAATAAAATAAATAGACAGTAAGTACATCAAGCAAATAACTAAGACAAATATATCATTAATTGAAAAAGAAGTCATATAGAAGTAGTAGTATGAGTAAAGTTGCGTTGTGTGTTGTGTTGTGTATACACTCAGTGCAGTTGTAGGTCTCCGGCTAACTCACGTTATAGTTCTGCTAATCAGCTGTGGGCCTGCTATTGTCTACAAATATATCTGTAAATACAGAATCTCTGTCATTCTTATCACTTGGAATCATGATTTAGGATGGAGCAATATGCTGGTTTACAAACCTGAGTGATTTATCAGTGCTCCATGTTTGTGTTCAGCTAATGCATATACCATTATTGTTTGGGTCTTTACTAGGTTCTGTTTCCGACATGCGCTGTACACAGTTGACCAATTACAACACACTGGGTCATTGGACCAATCGGAGCAGAATAGCCTCATGCAAAGGAGGGGCTTGCAAAGATAAATCTTTGAACGAATCGTTTAAGACTAATTGAGAAATAAGGTCAAATTAAATTATAAGAAAATGAAAGTGTTTTTTGACCTTGCATGCATGTAATCCTGTTGTTGGGGATTCCCAAAACCAAATTATAACATTTCAAATAGCATAATAGGGGCACTTTAAATAGTCTGGTTCAGTGTGTTCACTGTAAGGCCCTGCTGCGCAGTATAGAGATCCTCTGAAACCTTCTACCTACCCCAGCTCCACCAGTCTACATCTGTTATGGGATTTATGCATGCCTAATCATGCAGCAGCAGCACATCCTAGGCTACACACTGCAAACCTTAGTGCTTAATTCTGATTGATTGCTCAGATTTGGTATTTTTACTTTACTGTTCTCATTATTTTTTAAACAAGGCCTGTATTAGATTTGATTGTAACAGATCTAGTCCGCCAAAACCAAATACATTAACATTGTCATGTCAATTAACATGCTAAAGTAGTCATGATTGAAGTAAATGTAAACATAATCATGACCAGCTTGGTCCAATTCTTTAATTGCTTTGTATGTCTTAATATTCATAAACATAAATTATTTTGTCACATTTATGTTCTGTTATGTTTGGTTTTGTTCTAGTTTTGCTTGTTTGACCTAGTTACCTTTATTTCCCGCCACTAGTTTGTTACCTTAGTTACTCATTGATTTGATTAGTGTCTGCACCTGTTCGATTAGTTTAGGTATATCTAAGTCCTTAGTTTTCTTCAGTTCATTGTTAGTTCTCATTGCATGTAACCAGGTTGTTCTGTTCTGATCCTGTTTCCAGTTTTGAGTTTATGTAAATAAAACTATATTGCTGCACCTAGATCTAATCTCTTAACTTTATTTGCAACCAAGCTGTGACAGAAGAACTGACCAATATAATGGATCTAGCAGCAAAAAGAACCCTCCTCCTCTTGCAAGGGAAACCAGTCCCTAGAGAGGTATACACAGGACTTTCTGGATCTTTATTATCCAGAATGCCCTTCTGAAGATGACTGCCTGTGTGTGCTTTTCCAGACAAGTCTCAACGTGATCTCCGGTCTTCGAGATCTCCACCCGGAACCGCTTCGCTCCCCTCCGCGAGACGGAACGCGACGCTGTGATCGTCGGAGACTCCATTGTCCGGTACGTACGTGCTACTTTAGCTAAAGGTAAAGTCCACACCCACTGTTTTCCTGGTGCTCGCGTTCTCGATGTTTCTGCGCAGATACCCGCGATCCTGAAGGACGGCGAGAGCGTCGGCGCGATCGTCCTGCACGCGGGGGTGAACGACACCAGGCTGCGGCAGACGGAGGTTCTGAAGAGGGACTTCAGCAGCCTGATCGAGACGGTTCGCAGCACGTCGCCCGCGACGAGGATCATCGTGTCAGGACCACTTCCCACGTATCGACGTGGGCACGAAAGGTTCAGTAGACTTCTTGCTCTAAATGAATGGTTATTGACATGGTGTAAAGAACAGAAACTGCTCTTTGTTAATAATTGGAATCTTTTCTGGGAGCGTCCTAGGCTTTTCCGTGCTGATGGCCTGCACCCCAGCAGAGTCGGAGCGGAGCTGCTGTCGGACAACATCTCCAGGACGCTACGCTCCATTTGACTAGTGAGTACATTCTTATATGATTGCTACGATGGCTTTTGTTCTGAACGCTTAAATGATAGTAGTTGCACTGTCCAATCTATAAAGACTGTGTCTGTTCCTCGAATAGTGAGGTCAAAACGTAAATTTAATGTAGGATCTAGAAAAAATCTGATCGTAATTAAACCAGAAAAAAGCAAAATACACGAACAGAAACCATTTTTAAAGCTTGGGCTCCTAAACATTAGATCACTTGCACCCAAAGCAGTTATTGTGAATGAAATGATCACAGATAATAGTTTTGATGTACTCTGCTTAACTGAAACCTGGCTAAAACCTAATGATTATATTAGTCTAAATGAGTCTACTCCACCAAACTACTACTATAAGCATGAGCCCCGTCAGAGTGGTCGTGGTGGTGGTGTTGCAACAATATATAGTGATATTTTCAATGTTACTCAGAAAGCAGGATACAGGTTTAATTCATTTGAAATACTTTTGCTTAATGTTTCTCTGCCAGATATGCAAAAGAAATCTCTCCTATCTCTTGTTTTAGCTACTGTGTATAGACCGCCAGGGCCATATACAGATTTCCTAAAAGAATTTGCAGAATTCCTTTCGGAACTATTGGTTAATTTTGATAAAGTGCTAATTGTCGGAGATTTTAACATTCACGTTGATAATACAAATGATGCGTTAGGACTTGCGTTTACTGACCTAATAAACTCTTTTGGAGTTAAGCAAAATGTCACTGGGCCCACTCATCGTTTTAATCATACGCTAGATTTAATTATATCGCATGGAATTGATCTTACTGATATAGATATCGTACCTCAAAGTGATGATGTTTCTGACCATTTCCTTGTATCGTGCATGCTGCGTATCACTGATATTAACTGTAGGGCTCCGCGTTATCGTCTTGGCAGAACTATTGTTCCAGCCACCAAAGATAGATTCACAAATAACCTGCCTGATTTATCTCAACTGCTCTGTGTACCCCTTAATACACAGGATCTAGACAAAATGACTAGCAATATGGGCACCATCTTCTCCGATACGTTAGAAGCTGTTGCCCCCATCAAATTGAAAAAAGTTAGAGAAAAACGTATTGCACCATGGTACAATAGTAATAACCAATCCCTCAAAAAAGAAACTCGCAATCTTGAGCGCAAATGGAGAAAAACTAACTTGGAAGTTTTTAGAATTGCATGGAAAAACTGTATGTCCAGATACAGACAGGCTTTAAAAGCTGCTAGGGCTGAGCATTTCCGCGAACTCATAGAAAATAACCAAAACAATCCAAGGTTTTTATTTAGCACAGTGGCTAGATTAACAAATAACCAGACACCACCTGAGCTAAATATTCCTTTACAGTTTAATAGCAATGACTTTATGAATTTCTTCACTGATAAAATAGATAACATCAGAAATACAATAGCCAATGTAGATTATACTGCATCTAATATGTCAACTTCTTTCGTCGCACCCAAAGAAAAACTGCAGTACTTTACCGCTATAGGACAGGAAGAGTTAAATAAACTCATCACTGTGTCTAAACCAACAACATGCCTATTAGATCCCGTACCCACTAAATTACTAAAAGAATTGTTACCTGTGGCAGAAGAACCGCTTCTCAATATTATCAACTCATCGTTATCTTTAGGTCACGTCCCTAAACCATTCAAGCTGGCGGTTATTAAGCCTCTTATTAAGAAACCACAGCTAGACCCTAGTGAACTGGCAAATTATAGACCCATTTCTAATCTTCCATTTATGTCTAAAATTTTAGAGAAAGTTATATGTGCTCAACTGTGCTCATTCTTGCAAAAAAATGATATCTATGAAGAATTTCAGTCAGGCTTCAGGCCCCATCACAGCACAGAAACTGCACTTGTTAAAATCACTAATGACTTGCTTCTTGCGTCAGACCAAGGCTGCATCTCACTGCTAGTTTTACTTGATCTTAGTGCTGCGTTTGACACTATAGATCATGACATACTAATAGATCGACTACAAAATTATGCAGGTATCCAAGGGCAGGCTTTAAAATGGTTTAGATCCTACCTGTCTGATCGCTACCACTTTGTTTATTTAAATGGGGAGTCATCTCAGTTATCACCAGTGAAGTATGGAGTGCCACAAGGATCTGTTCTAGGTCCTCTACTATTTTCAATATACATGCTGCCCCTTGGTAATATTATTAGAAAACACGGGATTAATTTCCATTGTTATGCTGATGATACTCAACTATATATCTCAACAAGACCAGATGAAACTTCTGAATTATCAAAGTTAACAGAGTGCGTTAAAAATGTAAAAGATTGGATGACCAACAATTTTCTGCTATTAAATTCAGATAAGACAGAGATATTACTTATTGGACCTAAAAACAATACACAGAATCTTTTGACTTACAATTTACAACTAGACGGATGTACTGTTACTTCCACTACAGTCAAAAGCCTGGGTGTTATATTAGACAGCAACTTGTCTTTTGAAAATCATATTTCTCATGTTACAAAAACAGCATTCTTCCATCTTAGAAACATTGCCAAGCTGCGAAACATGTTACCTGTTTCTGATGCAGAAAAGCTAGTTCACGCATTCATGACCTCTAGACTGGACTATTGTAATGCACTATTAGGTGCTTGTCCTGCATCTTCAATAAACAAGCTACAGATAGTCCAAAATGCAGCTGCTAGAGTCCTTACCAGGTCAAGAAAATATGATCATATTACCCCAATTTTAAAGTCTCTGCACTGGCTGCCTATTAGATTCCGCATCAGCTACAAAATAGCACTTCTTACCTATAAGGCACTTAACGGTTTAGCTCCTGCGTACCTAACTAGTCTTCTACCACGCTACAATCCATCACGCTCCCTAAGGTCACAAAACTCTGGACTGTTGGTAGTACCTAGGATAGCAAAGTCCACTAAAGGAGGTAGAGCTTTTTCACATTTGGCACCCAAACTCTGGAACAGCCTTCCTGATAACGTTCGGGGCTCAGACACACTCTCTCGGTTTAAATCTAGATTAAAGACACATCTTTTTAGCCAAGCATTCAAATAATGCATCTCATAAACTTTTTCTGCAGCTATATCTGATCAAATGTTCATTTTAATCTTTTAGCTCTGGTTTAACAAACCTTCCTTTTCTTAGTTTGAACAGCAGCTACGCTAATTATGTTCCTATTTGTTCTCTGTTTTTGCCATGGGATTGACATCCCATGGTAACTAGGAATTCACAAGCTCCAGTGTGGATCCAGAACACTTAAGAAGAGATGATGCCAACCCCACAGAGGACTTCAGATGATGCCAACCCTGAAAACATACAGCACTACCGAATTCTGCTACTAATTTATAGTGTTCTTTGTCTGTTTGATTACGTCATTAATTGATCTTTACCACACATCTCTACCATATGTACATCAAGCTACTACTACATATATTGTAAAAATGTCAATTTGGTGTAAAGCTGCTTTGCAACGATATGTATCGTGAAAAGCGCTATACAAATAAATTTGAATTGAATTGAATTGAATTGAAAATGAGACTACTCTTGCCTGGAAATGAGCCTCTAGGGACTTTCATGGAGTATGTGGAGTGGGTAATCCTCCACAAAGATTCCCTCTTCATCATCTGTGAAAATAAAGAGGAAGTTAGCAATACAGGCAGCCCAACAACAGTGATGCTTGAGCCTACTGCAGACTATCAGCCTGAGCCTGCCATGATACGAGAGCCAGAACCAATGGAAGAGCCCCGGAGCCAAGCAAACCAAGCCTGACCAGGTGCATGAGCCGGTAAAAATCACCTGTGTCAGTGAGATTGCTGGTGGAGTAAGAGTGGATTTTGTGGAGCCCTACCTCCTCTACAGCAGCAGAAGAAATAGTGCTAATTGATTGGGAGAGTGAGTGTTTTCTGCCTGTGTCATTTCCCTGCACCAAGTCTGCATCACCCAGTACCACACTTTTAGAATCCGTGTTACCGCCCAGCCCTGAAACTTTTATGTCTCCACTGATTCCACCCAACCCTTAATCACCTGTGTCTCCACTGGTTCTGCCTGTTACCAAGTCTGTGTCATCATTGATGCATTCACCCAGCCTCCCTCTTCTGCCTCTTCATTTATACTCAGCCAGTTCTTCAGCCCTATCTCTGTGGTTTCTCTTCTGTTCCTCTGCTCCTCCTCAGTTGCCACTCTCCTGTGTGAAGTCACCTCGGACCTTCCGGTCTCCAGCTCCACCCTGGAATGAGGATCCCATGGCTCTACCTCAGGCCTCTGAGCACTGGACTCCACCTCAGCTTTCTGATATTTCAACTCCTCCTCTGTGCCACAATTCATTGGCTCCACTGGGTTCCATCAGTCCTTAGCATCATTCGTCCCTCTGTCTCTGCCTTGTTCAGTCACTGACCTGCCACAACCTCGGTCTTCCACTCCTTTGGCTGTGCCTCATCCCTCCATCCCTCTGGCTCCGTCGGGCTTCTCCTTTTCTCTGTCTCCACCATGGTTCTCACTCCCTCCGGCTCTGCCCTGGCCTGTTGAGCCCCCATCTCCACCTCAGTCCCATGAGACTGGGGCTCTGCCTTGGCCCACCAGCCCTCAGCTGTCACTCTGGATCTGCATCTACATTGCTTCGCCTGAGTCTCCACCTCCTTTGACTCCATCTCAGTCGGTCATTCCCCTGTGTTCACCTGTCACGCTACCATGGCTCTGCCCTCCCTCGACTCTGCATCTAGCTCTTATGATGGGAGTTCAACCCTGGCTTATCCTGCCTTCATCTCTGCTTTGGCTTCTCCAGCATCTGCTTTCACCTTCTCCTGCCATCGTCTCCTCCTTGGCTCCTCCTGTCATCTCCTCCTGTCATCTCCTCTGTGATGGTTCCCTCGGTCAGCCTTCCCTTGGTCACGCCTCTCTCTTCAGCTCCATGTGCACCTCCAGAGCCCCAACCCTCCCTCCTCCGTTGGACTTATGGTCTGTGGTGTGAACTTTTGCATGATCAGTGATTAGATTGGTTTTGGACCACGTGAACTGAACTGAATGTGATTCGTCCATTATGAGATACCTGTGAGGCGCTTCTTGTGTTGGAACAGAAATAAGATTGCATAGCTAGAAAAGAGAGGTCTATTAGCTGTGCTGCCAGCTTGAAAGAATCAATTTGTTACTCAGAGTATCATAACTGAACTATGCATAAATGCAATCACTTAAAAATATCAGAATGCAATTAAAGAAATAATTTTTGTCCTACATTTGACAGATTAACTCTCCTGATGACAGCGGTGTGTTGGTAGGAAACTGGTCGGGTACGTACAAAGCTGGCACAGCCCCCACATTCTGGAGCGGTAGCAGTGACATTCTGCAACAGTATTATGAAAGTGGAGGAACATCGGTTAGATACGGACAGTGTTGGGTCTTCTCTGGGGTTACCACCTCAGGTAAGAGTACGTGTTTGAGTAGGGGTGCCAAAACTCGGTCCTGGCGGGACGATGCCCTGCAGAGTTTAGATCCAGCTTGCCTCAACACACCTGCCGGGAAGTTTCTAGTATGCCTAGTAAGAGCTTGATTAGCTTGTTCAGGTATGTCTAATTGGGGTTGGAGCTTAACTCTGCAGGACTGAGTTTGGACACCCCTGTGTTTGAGAATGCATAATAACACATCCATTTGACTTGAACGTAACAACTGAACCTCTTCCTCATTTTTAGTGATGAGGTGTTTGGGGATTCCAACCCAGTGTGTTACAAACTTCGAGTCTGCTCATGACACAGATGTTTCCTTGACAACAGATGTGTATTTGGATGAGAACTATGAACCGATTGAGGCGCTCAATCAAGATTCTGTCTGGTTAGATAAAAATTAATTCACAAAAATTAATTAATTCAGAATTAATTCACAAAAAAGTCTAAAACCTTGAGGAGTGCACTGTAACTGTACAAACTTACACGACACAACACTGTATTGTAAAATATCTTAGCATATTACTATTACCTTCATATACTCCACCATTAAGTGGTAAAGCATCAGCTTCACATAGCTTGCCGTTAAGCTTACAAATGTCCCTGTTCTGTCTCTACAGGAACTTCCATGTGTGGAATGACTGCTGGATGGCCCGTCCAGACCTACCCGAGGGTTTGGGGGGCTGGCAAGTAGTAGATGCCACCCCTCAAGAGACCAGTCAGGGTGTATTTCGCTGCGGTCCCGCTTCAGTCACAGCTATCCGGAATGGACAGGTTTACCTCAAACATGACACAACATTTGTATTTGCAGAGGTATACACAACATTACCACTTTTTGTCTTTTTTTTTTTATTTATAATGAGGCCCAAAGAGACTCATATGTGCTGAATGTTTCGCTCTTTTTGTTTCAAGGTAAACAGTGATAAAGTCTACTGGCAGAGAACTGCTGATGGCACCTTCACTCCTGTCAAAGTCAAGAAGAAAGCAATAGGTCGCTGTATCAGCACTAAAGCAGTTGGCTCTGATGATCGTGAGGACATCACACACCCCTACAAATACCCAGAAGGTAACAAATAAAAAACTACAAATACAAATGAAAAAAGTAGTGAGCTGCATTAGTCTCAGAAAAGATGGGTGGAGCAATGGTTGAGTGTTTCTAATGTTATGAGGGAGTAAATTTATACATTTCCACGTTCCTTCACACATCTGTGAATCCTTAACTAATTTCTTTTTTCTTTCTTTTTTTTTTTTTTTTTTTTTTTTTTTTTTTTTTTTTTCTAATAGATAAATAAATCTGAACAAAAATCAAAAATGAGCATCAAGTCACTATTCCATAAATTTACTGTCCCTCTCCATAGATTCAGAGGAAGAGCGTATTGCTGTGGAAACAGCCTGTAAGTATGGCTCTAAAGCAGGGATCTACAATGTCTCCAGTGTTAACGATGTCACCATCTACATCACCATGGATGGAGAAGAGCCTCAGCTTGGTGCAGATGCTAAACTGGCCATCATGGTAAAGAACACAAGCTCAGAAGTGCGTACTTTCAACCTACATGGCCAGGTGGTTGTTATGTACTATACTGGGGTGTATAAAGCTACAGTGAAGAAAGACCAGATACCCGTCGAACTCCAACCCAATGAAGGTGAGTGACTTTCATTCCATTCCGGCAATAATGCAGCATTTAATTCATATTGGATAAATGATGCCAATTATAGATGATTATTCTCATCATAGTTGAGAGTGTGGAGTGGTGTCTGCGCTATGATGATTATAAAAACCAGCTGGTGGACCAGGCCATGCTGATGCTCACAGTCACTGGACGCGTCAATGAGACCAAACAGGTTCTGGCTACCCAGTTTCGTTTCAGACTGCGCACATCAGACCTAATCATCAAAGTGAGTTCTTTGCTTTAAATGTAAAATGATCCATATATATGTATGGATATTAATATCTGTGGTAAATTAATTTAGCTTTTTGGGTGAATTAGATTAATGAGATCAACTCTGAAATCTCACTTAAGCTCATCACTTATTGTAAATGTCTGCTGATTTACCTTTCAGCCTGAAGAGGACGCTGTAGTTGGCAAAGAGACGAAGGTCACGGTTATTTTCCGGAACCCACTTCAGCTCATGCTGAAGAATGTGAAGTTTCGCTTTAAATTATTATAGCATGCTGTGCAAGAAACATTTAAATTATTATTTAATGATGATGATGATGATGATGATTATAATTCAGTTATCATCAATGTTGAAATCAGTTACACTGCTTCATATTTTTATGTAAACTATAATACTGTGATTTATTTATTATTATTATATTTTTTTTTTCGGGTTTCTTTGATAAATAGCAATTTTAGTCATTTTAATAAATAACAAAAATCTTACTGACCCCAAACTTTTCAAGGTTGATGTATATGCGCGAATAAACAAATTGTTCTCTATTGTTCTCTTTCTCACAAATATAAATAGCTTGGCCAAAGTGACACTGACAGAGACATTTGTTCCTTTGGAGGCTGGACCACAGAAACTTCTAGTTTCACTCGTCTGCCGTCAGCTACCTCAGGTGCATGGAAGTGCCAACATCATTGTCAAACCATTGTGAGACTTCTCTTTAAGAGGAGAAAGATGCACTGCACTGGAACTTCAGTGGTTCTGAAATTCATTAGGAAAATCTCTATCTAGGACATTCTTTTCTTAGCCGTGTCTGAAGGGTTGTTTTTAATTTAGTAAACATGTTGCATTATACTTTAAATATATGAGATCAAATACAGCTGTATTTATTTTTGTTACATAAATCAAAATGTATGTATGAACTTTTGTTGCTTTAAAACATTGCTTTTTATGCTGAATTTATCCTTTTATATTTTTCTTTCAGATTACAATGGTCCAGATATTTTTGATTATTCATAAATATTTGTCTAACAACCATGTTGTCTCACATCTGAGAAAAAGCCAAAGGACTATTTTGCCTCTAATACACACCTTCAAATGCATTTCTATAGCACATGATATCTTGGCTTTGGCGATAGGTTTTGTCAACCATGTCTTATTTTTATATGAACATGTTTTTGAGGCATGTAAATATAATATTATTTCTATTAGTTTCATAGGTATTGTTTCACATTTCATAGGATTTGTATTTGCTGTGTCTTCACTGTGTTAATCTTCACTAAATCACTTCACTAAAAAGATTTATTTGTCGATTTGTTCAGTGACTTGTTCTCTTGGTTACATCATTACACCAGTAGGTGGCAACCAGTGATTAAGTCATATCTACTATATGATTCATGCAAACACTTCAAACTGCTTTTTTTTTTTTTTTTTTTATCCAGCAGTTCATAGTGAGCAAAAGCTCAAAAAACTTAAAAAGTACCATAACATATTACAATATTACAATAGACTCATGTGCTATATTTGTCTTCCTAATGCATACAGTATGTTTGTGTGAAAACAGACCAATGTTATTATTATTATTATTATTATTATTATTATTATTATTATTTATTTATTTTTTTTTTTTTTAATTTAGGTGTCATTTGTTTTATGTGATATTGAGATAATCCCTGGTCTGTTGACTTCTGTCTCTTGATCAAAATGTGGCTTTTATATCAGCAATGTACTGGCAGAGATGGAAGCCTGGGGCACACTTAAAGGGCACCTATCATGCCCCTTTTATACGTCTCAGATGTCCCCAGAATGTGTCTGTGAAGTTTCAGCTCATATTACCCCACAGATAATTTATTATAGCATTTTGAACATGCCTGTTTTGAGTGGAAGCAGAAACAGCTGTTTTCTTGCATGTCTCTTTAAGTGCAAATGAGCTGCTGCTTCCTGCCCCCTTTTCCAGAATAGGGTTTTGCCTTTACAGCTCTTACCTCAGATAATCTGCCAAAAACATCTGTTTGGTTTTGGTTATCACGTCTATTGCACTAAAATCATGTGTTTTAAAGCCATATCAGTTTAATCGTCTGATATATTTTCTGAGCACACAAAAAGCAGCTGTCACACAGCATGTATGTTCTCTTTCCTGTCTTATTTCACTTAAACTGTCAAATGCACACATTTATAACACACGAGTTACAAAAACAGTCGGATATGTCTGTGAAGGTAAACAGCTGGGAAAGAATTTGCATGTTTGTATTAGATCTGTGTATTAAGTGACAGCAGCGTAATAAACTACCTATACTGCTGTCTACACTGTTAATATGGCCCAAACAACAAAATAAAAAGAGAAAATCACTCTTGAATGAATAATTTCTGTAGCTCTTATAAGAAGACATGAAGATAAACATGGCGGATTGTGTGCGACTCACTCAGGGCAGGGTCTTTGGGAGTCAGTGGTGTAACTTTGTTTTAAAAAGTGGGTGGGATAGGAGTGAGTGAGTATGTATATGTGCTTGTAGGGTGTGTGTGATTAATGTATCGACATAGAACTAATTTTTAACATATTATTAGGCCTGAGATTATTCATGTCAGTGAATAAATAGATACGCAAGGGACATATTCCTAGACAGCCTAGTGGTAATTTTTTTATTAAGCTTGTTAGAGGTTTTGAATTCTAATCCGCCCTTGCATATTTTTTTTTCCCTTATTAAAAAATCTAAGAAGTTTATCAGTAATCGTATATCATGGGAGGGACATGTTTGTGTGTATTTTGCTTTATGATGTAGCCAGAATGAACAGATAGTCTCCGCAACATCAAGCGATAGATTAAACTGGTCGTGTGTGAAGACTGTGCATAAGCCACAGAACGTTCCGTCAGTAATACCACTGCAGTGAACATTCAGCATGATTTCAAAAACAACTTATTTAATGAAAGGTTCTTCTGCATTCGGTATTGCAAGATGTTTCAAAAAAGTGATTGGGACAATAAGGACCCTTGCAAAAAAGTGGTGGGGACATGTACCCCCCCTCTTACCCATAAATTACGCCTATGCTGGCAGTGTCCATTAAGTTGTGGGCGGGGCTTATAAATAGCGACATCACATTTTATGGATCCTGCATCAGCTTGTTCTGAGACACTGCTTATGACTTATGGTGATTAAAAAAAGGAGCAGGTGGATTTTTTTGTCATTTTTGTGTACACACACTGCTAGCACTCATTTATGTTCAAAAAACATGTAAAAATAAATTTTGCATAATAGGTGCCCTTTTAGGCAGAAAATAAATAAATAAATAAGTGACTTGAACTTGTGACTTGATTTGGGGCTTTGTTGCAGAGACTCCTAATTCATTTCATAATGTGCTGCAGCAAGTATCCCAACATTCACACACCAAAGCCAGCATTATTATATAGCCTACACATGTGACACATCTGAAAAGCATGTTTTCCATTGGAAAAGCGCTGTTATATAAATAAACAAAAATATTAATATTTTTGTTTATATTTGTATATTTTTGATTATATTTATATTTGTGGGTTTATTTTTTTTAATATTTTCACCTAAACACTGGTGCAGTGTTGACCAGTTAATCCATGAGTGTTAACTTTGAACACCAGCTTTGGTATTTTCATCATCCATTCTGGTGTTAATGTTTTACATTTTAAGAGTTTGTTAGTAACACTGTCAGGGTGTTAAAAATGTTAACACTTTCAAAAGTGTTAGTTTAACACTCTACCAGTGATATCCATATATACACTGGATGAGTGTTCATTTTAACTCTGAGCGAGCTAACTATTCACTCTTTAAAATTTGTAATGTAGTCATCCAGTTTTTTACATCAGCATTCCGAATTGGTATGTTTTGTCGGGCTGCGAAGAAATATAGAGCTGAGTATCATAAGCATAACAATGAAAGCTAACGCCATGTTTCCTGATAATATCTCCCAATGGTAACATGTAAAGTGTGAAAAGCAGCAGTCCAAGTACTGAGCTTTGTGGCACTCCATACTGAACGAATCGATATTATACCTCTTCATTCACTGTTATGAACTGATGATGGTCAGATACGTAAGATTTGAACCATGCCAATGCAATTCCACTAATGCCAGCATAATTTTGTAGTCTAATTAAAAGAATGTTGTGGGCGATAGTGTAAAACGCAGTGTTAAGATCCAGTAACACTAATACAACCTCGATCTGATAATAAAAGGGAGATTTGAGATTGGTCTGTAATTAAATAATTATCTAGGATCAAGTTGTGTGTTTGTTATGTGTCAGCCAGTTTGAAGGATTTTTGTGACATATCCTAATGACACTGACAAATTAATGATATTCAGAAGAGGATCTATGGCTTCTGAAAGCACCTCTTTTAGTAGTTTAGATGGAATAGGGTCTAACAAACATGTTGTTGGTTTTGATGATTTGAAAAGTTTACACATTTCTTCCTCTCCTATAGTAGAGAATGAGTGGAATTGCCTTTGGGGGGATCTATAGCACACTACCTGATGCAATACTGTAGCTGAATCCTGTATGGTTAGAATTTTATCTCTAATAGTATTGATTTTGGAAGTAAAGAAGTTCATAAAGTCATTTCTGCTGTGCTTTTGGGAAATGTCTGCACCTGTTGATGGTTTATTTTTCATTTATTTAGCCACTGTATTGAATAAATGCCTGGGGTTGCACTGTAAAAAAAAAAAATTCCGTAAAAAAACAGAAAAAGGACTGGCAGCTCATTACCTGGACTTTGTACCATAAATTTACGGTCTGTTAATTTAGTCTGCCACCAGTAAAAAAAAAAAAAACAGGACTTTTTCTGTTTTAATGGTGTATTTATATATATATATATATATATATATATATATATATATATATATATATAAAGCAAATAAATCCAGCACAATATACAAATCGAACATGGTTTATTTTTACTTCATGTAAAGATTCTTAAAAGTGCATTCAATGGCTTTTGTTTGCCTTAAGAGGGTTATGACTAAACAATATCAAATACTCAATTCATTTAACAATGTGTCAAACTTTGAAAAATGCCTGTATTGTAAAAGACAGTTTAGCTTTAAACAGTAACGGACAGAATTAAAAAAAAAAAAAAAAAAAAAAAGAAAGAAAGAAAGAAAGAAAACATGAGCATCTGTACAATACAGGTGTTGCACTAAAAAGTGGTCACAAAATTTAAACTTCAAACTGTAAAACAGTCCAGATTCAAACCTTTTTTTTTTTCTTATAAGAGAAAACAATATTGTTTAGAGGGATAGTTCACACAAAAATGTTAATTCAGTCAATTACTTAGCCTCATACCATTCCAAACCCATAAGACTTTCATTCATTTTTAGAAAACAAATTAAGAGTATTTTTAGTTAAATCTGGGTAATTTCTGTCCCTCTATTGATTGTCTATGCAACTACCATTTTCAAGGTCCAGAAAGGTATAAAGTATGTGACTCCAGTGGCTTGACAACAGAATTTTGAAGTTCATTGTAACAGAAATATCATTGAAGTGATGCAATTCATTATAGGGGATGTATTATTTCCCATTTAATTGCATGTTTAATGCAAGTGCCATTTTTTTTTTTTTCAATTTAAAAACTCAAATATTACATGGATTTTCAAAATTGTTCATGCAAGAGTCTTGGAGGAATGCGCAGCCATTTGGTTGCCTTCATCTCAAACCATGTTCAGGATTTCTTCACAGGAAAATTTCTAAAAGAAATGGATATGACAAAAAAATTAAATGAATTAAACTGAACTACAGAGTAATATGCAGGTTGGAGTGGAAGAGTAGTCATACAGTACGTATTTTAAGTTATTTAAATCAACTGCAATCCAAAATACTTTCCAGTTGTTTACACATTGCTTAACTTACATTTCCAATAGTCTCCATTTGCATCGGTCGTATGAGCTTGTCAAATCAACTATGTCTTACAATATACTTCATTATTTTTAACTAAATAAACAGCAACACGACTAAATGCCTCATACACATTTCATAACATATGTGTTGCTTACTTCTGTATCAATTCCAGTGTAAGTGCCACCTCCTCTGGGTATTTTGTAGCTCACGACCACAACAGGAAAGAAGATTTGTTCATTAACTTCTCAAATGACAGCAATCTTGAACTGCCCATCACCTTAAACAAAAAAGACATTACAAAATGACCATATACATAATGACAGCATCTTTGAACACCTTTGAAGGCATGTTCAGCAAACAACTTCACATTGTTGTAAAAGTCAACAGAATAAATGACTCAAAGAATCAATTTCTTTTCAATATTGAACACTAATGTTAAATGAAACAGAATACAAACCCACTTAGTTGCCTTCATCTCAACCCTCATTAAGATTTCTTCACAGGAAAATTCTAAAAGAAATGGATAATGATAAAAATGAAATGAATGAAACGGAACTACAGAGTAACATGCAGGTTGGAGATGGAAAAATCAATCATACAGTATTTTAAGTTCATTAAATTAACTGCTAACCCTAATACTTGCCAATTAAAATATTTATAAATTGCTTAACTTACATTTCCAATAGTCTCCATTTACATCTGTCATACGAGCTTGTCAGATCATCTGTCTCTTACAATATACTTCATTATTTTCAATTAAATAAACAAATACACATTTCATAACATACGTGTTGCTTACTTCTGTATGAATTCCAATGTAAGTGCCGCCTCTTCTGGGTATTTGTAGCTCACAACCACAACAGTGGTCATTAACTTCCTGAACGACAGCAATCTTGAACTGCCCATCACCTTAAACACAGAAGACATTACAAAATGACCATATGCATAATGACAAGCAGTTTGAACACACCTTATACATACAAGGATGATAACATGCAAGAGTAATCAATCCAGTCATTTTGGTAACATTAGCACGTTGTCTGTGACGTGGCTTCCGATGCATCTGACAGCAAACAACTTCACATTGTTGAAAGTCAACAGAATAATGCAATGACTCAATAACTATTTTCTTTCTGATACTTAACACTAATGTTAAATAAAACTGTTAATAAAACAGAATACAAACCCATGATAAGAATGCAGGTGTGCTTGAGATTCACAGTACAGCAGCAATCACGTCCTGTCATTAGAAAAGAAAACGAAAGAAACACAACGGTCATTTTAACATAATGTCGTGTGCATTTGTCCATTAGAGTGCGAAAGATAACTCGAGGAGCTAACGTTACTGGCACGCTAACCTGAAGAGGCATTCTGGCGCGGCTACCACACGTCGGACGCCTCTGTTTACACAGTCGAGTCACAGACAGCTTGCTAGTAACGTTACTGAATTAGTTTCTGTTTTGCATTTTATCTTCCGTGTGTGTGTAAAACAGACACTAAAAGGTCAAAACTTACCTCATTTGGCAGAAAACTCCATGAGTAAGATGTCTGATGATATGCAGAGAAATGTTGAGTGCGACGGCTCCGACGTTCATTGGCCAAACAAGCCAGACAGCAAATAAGTTAACCTTATGTAAACAATTTATGTAACATTTAACTCGTTTGCCACGAAGAGCATATGAAAAACATGTTTCCCAAATTCGAAAGCCGACATTAAAATGAAACTTTGACCGAGAAACTCTCTGCGTCTTCTCTTCACTGTTTTCGCGCCTATGTAAGCAACCAACATTCTTGTTCCCACAATGCAAAGCGTGATTCAAAAATACGGAAAAACACCTGTAAAAACCAAAAACAGAAAATTTTATGTCCAATTTTATGTCCAAGTTGGACACTTCAGGATTTCAGCCCAGAGGTGTTTTCAGGTCACCGCGACTTTCGGAAGATTTGCATGGCTTTCAACCGGTCAGCGGGCTTCATCTAAGCTTTGGACACTACTGAAAGGTAGGTGGACATAAATACATAGCTTTTATCTTGGTACTGACGAAATTCCATCGAAATCCATAGAGGAGAAGGTATTTTACTAAATCGCGGAAATTGGGTAGTCACATTTGTGGCGGGTAGATTAGCGAACGCCCTGTCAGATGCACTGCAGTCGTCGTTCTATAAAAAAATAAATAAAAAAAATCATCGTCTGTATTTAACGAATTCTCACGATGTTTTTTTTTTTTTTTTTTTTATTATTACTGATGGTATGTAGTTTAATATGTATATCATGGTTTTTCTGATATACTTGTCAAAATGGTAACAGTTTACATCACTTCGAGTTAGATTACTGAGGACTAGCCTGTAACTCTGTCTAAATTAATAGGCTAAGAACACTTGATATGACAGCAGGCCTGGGCAATTGCAACGTGGATATGACAGTGAACAAGCATAGTATTATTTAGATCTTTTCATGTAACCTCTAGCTGAATACAGCAAATCTGTGCACATAATTTAAAAGTGGCATTGGATCTATGAATGTGATCAAAAAGTTATGCTTGCTTGTTGTCTGTTAATTTTGTTTACTCTTTTATCCAAAGTATCCTGAAACACATAAGCCATGTCGATTAGAACATTTTATGTCCAACTGGGGGCAATAAGTGACCTCCAGACTGCCGAAGCACTTTTAGTGAACTCGCACTGTACCCTGGGTTTTGATGCAACCACACAGGAGGGAATCCACTTAAACAGCATACATTTCACCACCAAAGAGAACTGTTATGTTGTTGCTGTAGATAAACTTCCAGGAGGCACTGCTGAGGATTACCAGATCCATATTTGTGACTCCATCAGTAACCTTGCAAATGTCTACTGTCATTTTTTTGAGGCAGACTACGAAATCATTCTTCAAAAAATGATAGGGAAAATATCAAACACGCGTGCTGCCAATTATGCGGCCATTCGTTTAGTCTGTGCGTCTTGGAACAAGGCCTTGAATGAGCTGAACTGCAACCTTCATCCTCTGGAAACAATCGCTTCAAAGACAAAGAGTGCTCTGAAGGAGATCGAGAAATCCATGGGGATTACTGGGAAAATCAAGGGGAAAGAGTGCATTGGGGCCAACATTGTGGTTCAGATGAATAAGATGAGGTACATGGATGGCAAGGGTGACCCTCGTGGTTTTAAGACCTTTCTGAATGACAAAAATCTCCCCCTCGGCCTCATACCACGCTACAGAGGTAATCGACTTCACATTCTTTTCCATATATGTGGGATATTCTCAAGTCATCATGCTGCACTAAAGTCATATCTCTGTGGAGGAACATCCTGTGGAAGCCTGCGTGCTAGCATACTGGAAGACTTCAACTCTACAGCTGGACAAGTTGAAATGCAAGTTCTGGGTTTGCTTGGGAAGTTACTGACTGGACCCTGGATGACCAAATTCTACACTGGTGCATATGACCAAACTGATTACATTAAAGGTATTGAAATTATCAAAGAGACCGTGCAGAAACTGAAAGATCAACTACACTCACCTGCTGAATTCCTCACTCGCACAACAGACCTCTTTGGAAATCAGCTGAATGCTTCAGACAAAATCCTTGAGAAATTGCAACAACCACCAAAAGACACAGTCATGTTCACTCAAATGATGGAAAGCTGCCTGAGAGCGGTCATTTTAGTCCTTGAAAGGCAGTATCAACAATACTTTGCTGATACATGGACAGTGACGGAGAAACTAAAACAAGAGACAACCTCAGCGAGAACACACAACATGGATGCTGAAGAGCTGAAGGGGATGTTTAGTGCATTGAAGAAGAAAGCTCCAAATGCCACCATCTGCTACTTGTCCTGTAAAATGCGAGCACGGAAAAACAACACTGTAGACTACTTGGACAGTTTAGACAAGGAAAAACAAGAGCTGGTCATCAGGAAGGCAGTGAGGATGGGTGTAATACAAAGAAGAAAGAGGAGGAAGAAGCAAGGAGAGCTGCAGGAGGAATTGCACAAACGTCAAGCCACAAAAGAAAGAAAGAGAAGCAAACAAGAAGGGAAAGTGTTAGAGAAAAAGATTGAAGAACTAGGTGCAGACAAGATCAAGGAAGCATTTCCAGAACTCTCAGAAGAAAAAATGAGCTTGATCAAGGAGTTGTTGGGTGGCAGAGGGGTGGGGGCATTTGTATGTCATGCGTGGGATTTGGGTGGCAATAGGGTCATTTTCAATGGGAAAATTTCAAACTTTCCATGCTAAAAAAAAAGAAATACACTGTTGGCTATTGGGCCATGAGCGGGGAGGGGTATGAATTTGATGCCCATGACACTGATGTGTCCATCTATGCGATGGCAGCAGACGTCATCTTGGATGACTTGGTTGTACAATAGCCTGTCAATAACCAGTTATCAACTCAGTCAGCACAAGTACACAGATTGCATGTATATTTGTCGTACCGATCATTCATTGTTAGTATGAAAAAAAAAGTCTAAAAAAATCATTTAAATGGATGACTATAAATGTGAATGTATTTTTGCATTTTTAGCGTAAATGGTTTAAGGTTGGGTGGTCACTCATTGTCCAAGTTCCACAACATAACTTAAATGGCACACACAAAACTGAATGTCTGTTGTACTTTTGTGAATGACAATGAATATTTATTGTGTACTTGTATGAATATGAATTAACAATTAATAGTGATGTGTATTGTTGTTTTTTCTTGTATTCTGAAAATAAATGTTTATGAATATGAATGGACGCTTATTAATTATAATTGTTTTCAGTGAGGTACCATGGGTCTGATGCCCATTCCAGCTAAAACAGTAAATTTTCATGATTTCATTTGAAAGAACTAACAAAATTCTATCTTCTATTCAAATTTCATGCAAATATCTGATAAAATGAGGAAGTTACAAGCAAAAATGTGTGAATAATAAGCATTTTCGGTCACATGACTTCTACTGTAATTAATGTATAATATTTTAATATATTCCCCATTATTATAAATATCATAACTTTCACAATCCTCAACTGATTTTCACAATCCAGGTGTCGTCGTAAAGGGAACTTTCAGCTCTGTCTAGTCATGTAATCCATTTTGAGCTTAGGCGTGTTTGAAAATTTTGTCATCGTACCTATATATAAGTACTTTCCCTCCATGCAAGACAAAATACCTTTGCGCTCCATTTCCCAGGCTGCTCTCTTTAGGGCATGAGTGTGCTTAAGCTTTCTTTAAACTTCAAGCGTAAAGAAGCAACCATATCTAAAGCGCTAGAAAAGAGAGAGGAAGATTATTTACAAAGCAGTAGGGCTGCCCCCTAATAGTCGACTAACCGTTAGTCGATGAGAAGAGGCTTGGTCGATCAAACTTTTATTAGTCGCTTAGTTGCAGAAAAAATAAATAAATAAAAAAATCCACAGGAAGTGGCAAAGTCCATGACAGACAGATAGTTAACAGGTGGTAATACAGTACATCAGGAAGGACATCCGAACGCACGCCTATCATGAATGACTACTAGTCGACCAGAAAAATCTTTAGTTGAGGGCAGCCCTACAAAGAAGCCATTTGTTGCAGAAGTGATGGTTCTAATATATTTCTAACAAGAAGTTGAGTATAGCGCTGTGCTGCAGAATTGCAATACCATTAACATCAATTCCATGTGACATTATTAAATCTAAAGTATGATGCTGATGTCACATCTTGTTTTGGCGGCGCGATGTTCGGTCGCGGCGGCTCATGGCTCTCCTTTTTGGTGCTCATTTTTGTTGTTTTTGAACATTTTTGTTGTTTGTTTGTGCAATAGAGGTCACGCGAATGCATACTATACACGTCAGGACCTCATAGATATCGGAAAACAACACCAGACATCGATATCTAGGGTTTTTCATCATGCACACAATATCCCTGACGGGATAGTGAGACCAGCGGGTTCTCCGTGGATTGTTGTCGGCTCTAGGAGGCGGCGCAGACGGAGGAGGGAGCGGAAGCAGAGACGAGGCTGTAGGTCTGCTGTTATGCTAAGGCTAAGAAAACAACCGTACAAGCCGCCTCTGCCGAGTCTGTATCTTGCCAATGCCAGATCCCTGGTAAACAAAACAGACTATTTAGAACTACAACTCGCTGGAAATCATTATGTTTGAGACTGCTGCTTACTAATCATAACAGAAACCTGGCTACACCCGGATATACCCGACGCTAGCATGCAGCTAGCAGGTCGCACTCTGCTACGCTGGGACAGAACAAAGGACTCTGGTAAGAGCAGAGGAGGGGGGCTCTGTGTTTATGTACATGATAACTGGTGTAAGAACGGGACAATCATTGGAAAACATTGTTCCCCGGACCTTGAGTACATGTCTGTAAGATGCCAGCCTTTTTTCTTACCGAGAGAACACTCTGGATCATGTTTATTCCAATATCAAGCATGCTTACAGAGCTATACCCCTCCCTCACCTCGGCCAGTCAGACCATCTTTCCCTCTTGCTCTTCCCAGCCTACACCCCCCTCATTCACAGCACCAGGCCCACTACAAAATCTTTAACAATCTGGCCTGACAATGCACTCTCTAGACTGCAGGACTGCTTCGAACTGCTTCGATTGGGATATGTTTGAACATCAAGATCTGGAAACATTCACAGGAACGGTGCTAGACTATATCAAGTTTTGCATTGGGAATGTGACTGTGGATAAAAACATCCGTGTTTTTTCAAATCAGAAACCTTGGATGACCAGCCAGGTCCGTAGACTCCTCAAAGCCTGCGTTGCTGCCTTCAGGTCAGGCAACAGAGCCCTGTACAGAGCTGCCTGAGCTGACCTGAAAAAAGGTATCAAGAAAGCCAAGACGAACTATAAGAGGAGATTAGAGTCCCATCTGTCCAGCAATAATACACGAGAGGTGTGGCAGGGCATTTGTGACATCATTAACCACAGAGACTGTGATGTGACAACAGGAGACCTGAGTGCGTCACTGGCAGAGGAGCTGAATAGCTTCTTTGCCCGCTTTGGAAAGGAACAACAACAGCACCCATCTACTCCAGCCCTGCTCCCACTCCAACCACCACCTTCATCTGGTTCTTGCACCACTCTACTCACTGTAACAGAGCAAGATGTCAGACGGGTGCTCCTAGCAGTGAACCCCAGGAAAGCAGCTGGCCCAGACGGAGTACCTGGCAAGGTGCTGAGGGCATGTGCCCCCCAGCTTTCTCTCATTTTTACTGCAATCTTTAACCTCTCCTTAGCCCAGGCAGTCATCCCATCCTGTTTAAAATCTGCCATAATCGTTCCAGTACCGAAGAAGTCTTCCATCACTAGCCTGAACGATTATCGTCCTGTGGCTCTCACCCCGGTAATCATGAAGTGCTTTGAGAGACTGGTTCTCTGTCACATCAAAGAATATCTTCCCTCAAATTTCGACCCCCACCAATTCGCATATCGCACAAAAAGATCCACAGAGGATGCTATTGCCTTAGCCCTCCACGTTCTGCTGCGCTGTACAATCATTCCAGACATACTCACAAATAAACTGGACATTCTTGGCCTCCCCCCTCTCACATGTGCCTGGATAAAAGACTTTCTTACACTCAAAAAAATGATTCTTTAAACCTACTTAATTCAATTATGGACAGTGGTTCCACACAACCAAATTGTTTTTGATGAACATGAATGGAATTTTTTGAATCTATGCAAACTCTTTGTGTTGTGACAACACAGCTGAATGAGGAAGAATTTATGTGAAATAGTAATGTCCAACCAACTCAATTTATTCACTTCCCTGTAACTTAAACCGGTTAAGTTTAGTGAACATGTTTTGGTTTATTAAAAACTGGCCAAATATGTTTCACTTTATCAACATAAGGAAGTTTGTTTCAGACAACTCATTTAAATTATGGACAGTGGTTCCATCCAACTGGTTTTAGTTACTTTAACTAAATGATTTCAAGTTAAAGTTACTCCCTTCAACAAAGCATTTTTTTGCGTGATTATTTTGCAATGAATCACAAAAGACAAGATGTCACAAATTATCAAGTGTATTTGTTAAACAAGGGCAACAATTACAGTTACAACCACATTACAAAATTACAGAAATATTAAACTACTGTCATTTTCTAATTGGCATATAAAGGTAACCAATCAAACCTTAATCCAGGAACAGGAACTGGCTCCAGAAATAACTTCTGCAGTACTCCAAATGTGTACCTGATTTCAGGAGTTCAAGTTTAGTCCATATTTCAGTCCCAGCAACATGTTTTTTCATAGGGTTTACTGCTAAGGTCCTGAAGAACTTTATCTTCCAACACTCCAACATCTGCTGCGCTGTCTTCAATGTCTGCACCTTCAAATCGTATGACATAGATTCCCATGATTCCTCTGGATCACCTCCTGAGTGCTGCCAACGTCTGTATCCTAGAGAGGATATTTAAAAGAATGGAGTACTCAAATTCTTGCATATTAAATTTACCTTAGCATTTATCATCCTTGAAAATACCAATAAATAAATAAATTAATAAATAAAACAACTTACCATATACTCCATAATAACACTGCTAGTGTCTTCATTTGGGTACTTCAACGTCATTAGTCTAAAGATGCAGACAACAACAAAATTCATGAGATTTAGCCTTTACATTTTTCTAAAAAAAAAAAAAAAAAAAAAAAAAAAAAAAACACATTTGAAAAATGTCATTATTATTCTGTCTGATCATTTCCTTATGGGAAATACAGGCAAGCAGTTCAGATGGAATTCTAACATTACAGTGGAAAATAAAACTATAACAGTACTGGACCAGATCAGCACAGAAAGCCACTGTCCTGCAGAGTTTAGCAATATTCCTAATTAAAGGGATAGTTCACCCAAAAATGAAAATTCTGTCATTAATTACTCACCCTCATGTCGTTCCAAACCCACAAGACCTTCATTCATCTTCGGAACACAAATAAAGATATTTTTGATGAAATCTGAGAGCTTTCTGACCCAGCATAGACAGTAATGCAACTGAAATGCTCCCAGACCCAGAAACGTAGTAAGGACACCAGTAAAACAGTGTAAAAATCAGTGGTTCAACCATAATTTTACAAAGCAGTGAGAATACTTTTTGTGTGCAAAGAAAACAAAAATATTGACTTTATTCAACAATTCTTCTCCAAATTGCGTCTTCTGCCATTATTGAGAGTACCTCTTTGCATAACGCATGCGTGTGATTCTGCTGACGTAGAACATGCATGCGCTGGGCCTTGTTTGCTTGCAGAGGAAAGCAATGTGCATGCATCGTGATACTCTCCATAATGGCAAAATACGTGATTTGGAGGAGAAGAATTGTTGAATAAAGTAGTAATTTTTGTTTTCTTTACCCATAAAAAGTATTCTTGTAGCTTTGTAAAATTATGGTTGAACCACTGATGTCACATGGACTATTATATCAAAGTCCTTACTACGTTTCGGGGCTTGGGAATATTTCAGTTGTGTTGATGTCTATGCAGGGTCAGAAAGCTCTCTGATTTTATCAAAATATCTTAATTTGTATTTTGAAGATGAACGAAGGTCTTACAGGTTTGCTAATCAAAGTTTTACTAAAAGTTCCAGGCAGGGGTGTTGGAGCTAAACTCACAGAACACTGGCTCTCCAAGAGCAGGTTTGACACGCCTGCCTTGCTTGAATGTATTGTTTTTGGGAAGCTAATGTATTCGCAATATCTGTCAGTTTACAGTAATACCATATATTTTATATTTACTATATTAATAACCCAATTCTTATTATATCTGTCTTTTTTGTTAATGCCTATGACCATAACCCTAAAACTCAGTGGCTGGTGAGACAATGTTTTAAAGGGGTCATCTGATCCAAAACTCACTTTTACATGTTGTCTGAACATATATGCATGCTGGCAGTATGTGTACACAACCACCCTATGACGATAAAAATCCACCCAGTGGTATTTTTTAATCATTATAAGTAATATGCCCTTTTTCAAATCAGGTCATTCTCAGCTTCTAGTTGGTGTGACGTCACACCGATCAAGGCCGCTCCCACAATAGTTGATTTACATGACCGTCTTATCGTAGACCTCCCCTAAATGAGCCGAGTGAGAGCTGAGAACAGTCTGACCACCATTATTGTATTTAAAGGAACATGCAACAGAATGGCCCACTCTGAAAAGGGCTGATTTTGATATGGTAAAATGGGTGTTTTTTACACTACCACTGAGAAATTTTAACAAAAGTATGCTATGGACTTCTCATTAAGACTCTAAAGAATCATATCAACAGCATCTGATGACCCCTTTAACATGATTACAAAAGTTTTTGTTGAGTGTAGCTGTTCTTACCTGTGTAGTGGGGACCAAGAGGGTTTAATGCTTTGTCCAAGGACTCTTCTTCGGTTTGCAATCATCTTCATAAGTTTTGCAGTGTGGATCCACCCATTGGCACAGACAGCTGACACTAATGGACCTATGGTTATTCTGCCTGTCTCATATTCTGCACAAATCTGTAAACACATGAAGTACAATTTGTTACAAGAGCACCCATATATAGTTTAACATCAAAGACAAATTCAGTGATCAAAAAATTTGTGTGATTATTGTCATGTATATTATTCCAAAAGGGTGGACATGATCTGGAGCATATTTAAAGTCATAAAATGACTGTAAAAAGCATGATTTATAGTTCAGGCACAGCTTTTCACAAAAACATTAAGTTTATAAAATGATAAACATCACATTTCTGCCTTCAAACAGAGAAAAGGAATGAGTCAAAAGTACCCATTAAATACACACACACACACAAACATATACATATGAAGAGTTCATTTGCAAAAACAAATAAATCAGTTTTTATTGATATTCATAAAACATGTTTTTTATTGTGTGTGTGTGTGTTGTTGTTTTTTTTTTGTTTGGTTTTTTGTGTTTTATTGTGTTAGTTAGCTGTATTTTTGAGCTATTAATATTCATTCAAAATAAACCAACCAACCACAGTTTGATTGATATTACTTGGAATGCAGAATAATTATTAAAAAACAAAAGTTATCTGTTCTTGCAAATTAACTCTTAATATATACAAATAAACACACGAACTCTTCATATATATACACACACAAACACATGCATTATTAACACATAACATATCAATATATCTTAGTGTCTTGTTTAGATTTCTAGAAGAAACATCAGCTTCTTAACCATCCACCAGTTCACATTTACAACTGCGTGCATTCCTCTAAAACAGAAAATGCAAAATACCCTTATTACTTTTGTTTATAAATGATGAAAAGGCAATACAGCGGTTCACTTACCTTAGCCAAAACTTTTTTTCTCCGTCAGTAAAGTTGTGACATTCCTTCATTTCGCCAAAATTAGGCAGCGATGAAGAAACCCGTGATCAAATGTATGCTGTTATGAAAACGAATAGCAGATAAAATGTTAAAAGTGTGCAGCAGTCGAATGTGGCATTATTTGTACTTGCTTTCGTGCTTTAGCTAACGGTAATTTTACTGGGACTTGAATAGCCTAGAAAGAGCACAGGAAGGTTTTATTTAACTGCCTATATATCATTAATGAGACGGAAAAACACTTTGAATTTTAATAATTCGCCGCATCCTCTGTTCCACAAGCACACGTACAAATACACTACAGTCCATATGCGCGTTCACATCTCCCAACCGCACGAAATCATCGCAATATACCAGTTACAGTCGTCTGCAAAACAGCACTAAAAGCATACTAAAACACTTACAGAAATTAAAGACTTTGATTAACACAAAGAAGTCTTTAGATTTTCTTACCTGACTGGTACTTCTAGCTCCGACGCCATGATACACCTCCTTCGCGCCGTCTTCATAAAATGCGTTGGAAACGTCATATCCGGTTTTTTGAACGGCGAAATTAAACCGTTTACGTTAGTTTAACGATTGATAATCAAGTAAAATGGAAACTTAAACAGTTTAAATTAATAGAGCACCATACAATAGTGTTTTGGTGGAAAAAGAAATACACTTGTGTTGTTTTAACAATAAATACCTGGGTAAAATGAACAGTGGCACAAAACCATTTTTTTGAGTGTACTAACCGGCCCCAGATTGTGAGACTTGGCCCCCACTTGTCATCCACCTGCACGCTGAGCATTGGCTCTCCACAGGGCTGTGTGCTGAGCCCCTTCCTGTACTGTCTCTACACCCTTGACTGCAGTGCATCCTACGACAGTAACCTCATTGTGAAATTTGCTGATGACACCACAGTGGATGGACTCATTTCAAGGGGTGATGAAGCAGCGTACAAGGAGGAGGTCCTGAAGCTGGCAACCTGGTGCTCAGAGAATAACCTAGCTCTGAACACCAAGAAAACCAAAGAGATCATTGTTGACTTCAGGAGGCACAGCACCGACTTAGCCCCACTTTACATCAATGGCGAGTGTGTGGAGAGAGTCCATACTTTCCGGTTTCTTGGTGTCCTCATCTCGGACGATATCTCATGGACAGTGAACACCATAGCAATTATCAAGAAGGCCCAGCAGAGACTCTACTTCCTGAGAGTTCTCAGGAAGCACAATCTGGATTCCAGCCTGTTGCTGACCTTCTACCACACGTCCATTGAGAGTCTGCTGACATACTCCATCACAGTATGGTATGGTAGCTGCACCATGGCAGACAGAGAGAGGCTTCAGAGGGTATTCAAAGCAGCAAAAAAGATCATTGGCTGCCCTCTCCCCTCCCTGCTGGACATTTACACCTCCCGCTGCCTCAGCAGAGCTGAGAACATAATTAATTCAAATTCAAATTCAAATTTATTTGTATAGCGCTTTTCACGATACATATCGTTGCAAAGCAGCTTTACAACAAATTGACATTTTTACAATATATGTAGTAGTAGCTTGATGTACATATGGTAGAGATGTGTGGTAAAGATCAATTAATGACGTAATCAAACAGACAAAGAACACTATAAATTAGTAGCAGAATTCGGTAGTGCTGTATGTTTTCAGGGTTGGCATCATCTGAAGTCCTCTGTGGGGTTGGCATCATCTCTTCTTAAGTGTTCTGGATCCACACTGGAGCTTGTGAATTCCTAGTTACCATGGGATGTCAATCCCATGGCAAAAACAGAGAACAAATAGGAACATAATTAGCGTAGCTGCTGTTCAAACTAAGAAAAGGAAGGTTTGTTAAACCAGAGCTAAAAGATTAAAATGAACATTTGATCAGATATAGCTGCAGAAAAAGTTTATGAGATGCATTATTTGAATGCTTGGCTAAAAAGATGTGTCTTTAATCTAGATTTAAACCGAGAGAGTGTGTCTGAACCCCGAACGTTATCAGGAAGGCTGTTCCAGAGTTTGGGTGCCAAATGTGAAAAAGCTCTACCTCCTTTAGTGGACTTTGCTATCCTAGGTACTACCAACAGTCCAGAGTTTTGTGACCTTAGGGAGCGTGATGGACTGTAGCGTGGTAGAAGACTAGTTAGGTACGCAGGAGCTAAACCGTTAAGTGCCTTATAGGTAAGAAGTGCTATTTTGTAGCTGATGCGGAATCTAATAGGCAGCCAGTGCAGAGACTTTAAAATTGGGGTAATATGATCATATTTTCTTGACCTGGTAAGGACTCTAGCAGCTGCATTTTGGACTATCTGTAGCTTGTTTATTGAAGATGCAGGACAACCACCTAAGAGTGCATTACAATAGTCCAGTCTAGAGGTCATGAATGCGTGAACTAGCTTTTCTGCATCAGAAACAGGTAACATGTTTCGCAGCTTGGCAATGTTTCTAAGATGGAAGAATGCTGTTTTTGTAACATGAGAAATATGATTTTCAAAAGACAAGTTGCTGTCTAATATAACACCCAGGCTTTTGACTGTAGTGGAAGTAACTGTACATCCGTCTAGTTGTAAATTGTAAGTCAAAAGATTCTGTGTATTGTTTTTAGGTCCAATAAGTAATATCTCTGTCTTATCTGAATTTAATAGCAGAAAATTGTTGGTCATCCAATCTTTTACATTTTTAACGCACTCTGTTAACTTTGATAATTCAGAAGTTTCATCTGGTCTTGTTGAGATATATAGTTGAGTATCATCAGCATAACAATGGAAATTAATCCCGTGTTTTCTAATAATATTACCAAGGGGCAGCATGTATATTGAAAATAGTAGAGGACCTAGAACAGATCCTTGTGGCACTCCATACTTCACTGGTGATAACTGAGATGACTCCCCATTTAAATAAACAAAGTGGTAGCGATCCGACAGGTAGGATCTAAACCATTTTAAAGCCTGCCCTTGGATACCTGCATAATTTTGTAGTCGATCTATTAGTATGTCATGATCTATAGTGTCAAACGCAGCACTAAGATCAAGTAAAACTAGCAGTGAGATGCAGCCTTGGTCTGACGCAAGAAGCAAGTCATTAGTGATTTTAACAAGTGCAGTTTCTGTGCTATGATGGGGCCTGAAGCCTGACTGAAATTCTTCATAGATATCATTTTTTTGCAAGAATGAGCACAGTTGAGCACATATAACTTTCTCTAAAATTTTAGACATAAATGGAAGATTAGAAATGGGTCTATAATTTGCCAGTTCACTAGGGTCTAGCTGTGGTTTCTTAATAAGAGGCTTAATAACCGCCAGCTTGAATGGTTTAGGGACGTGACCTAAAGATAACGATGAGTTGATAATATTGAGAAGCGGTTCTTCTGCCACAGGTAACAATTCTTTTAGTAATTTAGTGGGTACGGGATCTAATAGGCATGTTGTTGGTTTAGACACAGTGATGAGTTTATTTAACTCTTCCTGTCCTATAGCGGTAAAGTACTGCAGTTTTTCTTTGGGTGCGACGAAAGAAGTTGACATATTAGATGCAGTATAATCTACATTGGTTATTGTATTTCTGATGTTATCTATTTTATCAGTGAAGAAATTCATAAAGTCATTGCTATTAAACTGTAAAGGAATATTTAGCTCAGGTGGTGTCTGGTTATTTGTTAATCTAGCCACTGTGCTAAATAAAAACCTTGGATTGTTTTGGTTATTTTCTATGAGTTCGCGGAAATGCTCAGCCCTAGCAGCTTTTAAAGCCTGTCTGTATCTGGACATACAGTTTTTCCATGCAATTCTAAAAACTTCCAAGTTAGTTTTTCTCCATTTGCGCTCAAGATTGCGAGTTTTTTTTTTTGAGGGATTGGTTATTACTATTGTACCATGGTGCAATACGTTTTTCTCTAACTTTTTTCAATTTGATGGGGGCAACAGCTTCTAACGTATCGGAGAAGATGGTGCCCATATTGCTAGTCATTTTGTCTAGATCCTGTGTATTAAGGGGTACACAGAGCAGTTGAGATAAATCAGGCAGGTTATTTGTGAATCTATCTTTGGTGGCTGGAACAATAGTTCTGCCAAGACGATAACGCGGAGCCCTACAGTTAATATCAGTGATACGCAGCATGCACGATACAAGGAAATGGTCAGAAACATCATCACTTTGAGGTACGATATCTATATCAGTAAGATCAATTCCATGCGATATAATTAAATCTAGCGTATGATTAAAACGATGAGTGGGCCCAGTGACATTTTGCTTAACTCCAAAAGAGTTTATTAGGTCAGTAAACGCAAGTCCTAACGCATCATTTGTATTATCAACGTGAATGTTAAAATCTCCGACAATTAGCACTTTATCAAAATTAACCAATAGTTCCGAAAGGAATTCTGCAAATTCTTTTAGGAAATCTGTATATGGCCCTGGCGGTCTATACACAGTAGCTAAAACAAGAGATAGGAGAGATTTCTTTTGCATATCTGGCAGAGAAACATTAAGCAAAAGTATTTCAAATGAATTAAACCTGTATCCTGTTTTCTGAGTAACATTGAAAATATCACTATATATTGTTGCAACACCACCACCACGACCACTCTGACGGGGCTCATGCTTATAGTAGTAGTTTGGTGGAGTAGACTCATTTAGACTAATATAATCATTAGGTTTTAGCCAGGTTTCAGTTAAGCAGAGTACATCAAAACTATTATCTGTGATCATTTCATTCACAATAACTGCTTTGGGTGCAAGTGATCTAATGTTTAGGAGCCCAAGCTTTAAAAATGGTTTCTGTTCGTGTATTTTGCTTTTTTCTGGTTTAATTACGATCAGATTTTTTCTAGATCCTACATTAAATTTACGTTTTGACCTCACTATTCGAGGAACAGACACAGTCTTTATAGATTGGACAGTGCAACTACTATCATTTAAGCGTTCAGAACAAAAGCCATCGTAGCAATCATATAAGAATGTACTCACTAGTCAAATGGAGCGTAGCGTCCTGGAGATGTTGTCCGACAGCAGCTCCGCTCCGACTCTGCTGGGGTGCAGGCCATCAGCACGGAAAAGCCTAGGACGCTCCCAGAAAAGATTCCAATTATTAACAAAGAGCAGTCTCTGTTCTTTACACCATGTCAATAACCATTCATTTAGAGCAAGAAGTCTACTGAACCTTTCGTGCCCACGTCGATACGTGGGAAGCGGTCCTGACACGATGATCCTCGTCGCGGGCGACGTGCTGCGAACCGTCTCGATCAGGCTGCTGAAATCCCTCTTCAGAAATAATTAAGGACAGTTCCCATCCTGCTTTCAATCTGTTTAACCTGTTGGCCTCAGGAAGGCGCTACATGTGCATCAGAGCTAGGACAAATAGATTTAAGAATAGTTTTTTCCCAAAAGCCATTACCATTCTTAATTTACACTTGCACTGATCCCACACATGCATACATAGGGTCTGACTTGAATTACACTGGACTTATGATGTATGTTGAATGTGAAAATCTATTTTGACAGTTGAATATGAATATCTACCTTGAATATATTTATCAATGTGCAATAACTTTTTTAATTGCTGTGCAATTTTCATTTGTAAATCTCTCTCGCTCTATCATAGGAATTGTTTATCCCACCTCATTCTACCCCCCTCTTATCCCTGATTTGCACTATTATTTATCATTAATTATAGTTTCTACTGTAACTTCATCTATTGTTATGTTGTATTGTAAATATATTTCTTACATGTTGCACTAAGTAGTGAGATGCTCTTAATCTCATCGTACATGTATATAATGTACATTGTATATGTGTACAGTGACAATAAAAGGCATTCAATTCAATTCAATTATGACAGTGAGTAGGTCCTGTTACATTTTGTCTGACCCCAGTAGAGTTCAGAATGTCTATAAATGCTGATCCCAATGCATCTTTTTCATTATCAACATCAGTGTTGGGCAAGTTACTTTCAAAATGTAATACATTATATATTACTAGTTACTGTCTTTTAAACATAATTAGTTACATTACAATATTACTGTCTCTGAATCGTAATGAGTTACACTACTTTTAAGTTACTTTTGAGTTACTTTCACCAAAATATCCACAGAAGTATGACTAGGGATTATAAAATAACAAAATGTAGCTTATTAATGCTCATTATACATCCAGTGGAGGGTAATGAAGTAGGTCTATATAGCATAAAATTATAAAATCTTATTTAGATACGCTACCGGTATGTAGGTCTACATTAACATTACTTGTAGTTTAGGTTAAACACACATAAGCACAAAATTATTACATTTATAAATAACGCCAGTAAATAAAGTGAAATGTTATAAACAGTGTTGGGGAAAGTTACTTTTAAAAGCAATGCGTTACAATTTTGCGTTACTCCCTGAAAAAGTAGCTAATTACGTTACTTAATTACTTTTTATGGAAAGTAATGCCTTAAGTTACTTTTGCGTTACTTTTTTAAAAACTGGGCGGGTCTTGCCTCTTTGTTTTTAATATAAAACAATTCTAATGTAAAAGCCCTTTTACACCAAAAGTAAAATAAATTCAAAAAGTACATTTATGCAGGAAATCACTCTTCAGCTGTACAAAAAGCACAAATGTTAATCTAAAGTAATTTTTTTCTTATTAGTATGGCTGAATTGCATCATTAAAGGTCAGCAGCAAAGACACCAGTTAATAAAATGGGATTAAATACATAAAGGATATTTGTTTTACTTAATATATTTAATTATCACAGGGTTGCGTCATATTCTGAGTTTGCATTTCACTGTTTTTATTCATTTTAAAGTATACTGAAACTGTTTTTTGTGAGTGAGATGAATTAATGCATGTTCGCATTTAGTCTAGAAAACAGTAACATCATGTTTACTCCCAATTTCCAGACAGGAGACTTGTCAATCAATAAATGGGGGAAAAAGTAACTGGTGTTACTTATTTGAAAAAGTAACTCAGATAATTTCTTAGAAATTCAAAAGTAATGCGTTACTTTACTAATTACTTGAAAAAAGTAATATTATTACGTAACTTGCGTTACTTGTAATGTGTTACCCCCGACACTGATCAACATGGATATTAAAATCACCAACAATTAAGATTTTATTTGCAGCCAGCATTAACTCTGATCAGCAAAATCTTTGATAAAATCTATATGGTGCCCTGGTGGCCTGTATACAGTAACCAGTACAAATGTCACAGGTGATTTATCATTAACACTTATTACTCTAGATAATGTTTTTTGAAGCACCATTGCTTAAAACAAGTTATACTTGAAACCTTAAACCTTACTTAAATTGTAGACACACCTTCCCCTTTACCTTTTGGACACCGCTCATGTTTATAACAGTCTTGGATATTAGACTCATTTAAAGTAATCAAGTAGTCAATAAAGTAATTATCTAGTTTTAGCCAGGTGTCTGTCGAACAGAGCACATCTAGGTCATAATCATATCTTTTACAATAAGCACTTTGGTAGAAAGGGTTCTAATATGCATTAAGCCAAGCTTTATTATTTGTTTATCTGTATTATATCTGTTTTTTATTTGTTGAACATCAATTAAATTGTTACCCTTAAATTGGTTTGGACATTTTTTTGTGTTTGCTAGTTCAGGAAACAGTCACAGTCTCTACAGTATGATATCTAGGCGTAAGAGTCTCTATATGCTGAGAATTAACTGATTTTTATGACGTGAGGCAGCTAGCAGACAGTCGGTTTAGCCAGTCTACTTGCTTCTTAACCTGGGCCCCAGTCAAGTACCAACTCTAAGACTATGTGTGCCATATTTATAGAGAGAAGAGCGGCACCACCCCTGGAGAGATGAAGACCATCTCTTTTCAACAGGTCAGGTCTGCCCCAAAAACATGTTATTCTGTGGGCACCACATAAGATATCCAGCCATTGAGTGATGACAGTCACAGTCTGCTATGTATTACGTCACTACGGTAAGATAGGAGAGGGCCAGAGCATATTACAGTGTCTGACATCGTACTTGCAAGTAAGGAAAATGGGTCGGCATCAGAAACAGGCAGAGGGCTTGTGCACACCGCATTCCCCTGCCCAGCATCCTGCTAACTAACGTTCAGTCTCTGGAGAACAATCTGGATGACTTCAGGGCCAGGATGAAGTTCAGGAGGGGCGTACAGGACTGCAACCTCCTCTACTTCACCAAAATATTGCTGAACCTAACGGTACCAGGCCACACCATCAAGCCGGACGAATTTCTTTTGATCTACCGCATGGAAAGAACATTAGAGTCGGGAATATGTTACTGGGAATATGGAGACAATGTGATACGTGAGGACTATAAAAAATAACTATAAAGATAACGATACCTTTATCTCAGTAACTATAAAGAAAACAATAAAAACATCATTCTAAAATCATTCTCAATATCAAAGATTAGCAGAGTCCACACCACAGCTATAACGATAAAAGCACAGAGAAACAATACTGTTGGAATCTCTTTCAGAACATTTTTTTTTTCCAGCTGGTGCACAATAACAATATTGACACCCGATCAGAACAACAAAATAATTTTCAGTGTTTTACTCCCTTCAAAGGGAGTGAAGCACCATTGCTTAAAACAAGTTATACTTGAAACTTTAAACCTTACTTAAATTGTAGACACACCTTCTCCTTTACCTTTTGGACACCGCTCATGTTTATAACAGTCTTGGATATTAGACTCATTTAAAGTAATCAAGTAGTCAATAAAGTAATTATCTAGTTTTAGCCAGGTGTCTGTCGAACAGAGCACATCTAGGTCATAATCATATCTTTTACAATAAGCACTTTGGTAGAAAGGGTTCTAATATGCATTAAGCCAAGCTTTATTATTTGTTTATCTGTATTATATCTGTTTTTTATTTGTTGAACATCAATTAAATTGTTACCCTTAAATTAGTTTGGACATTTTTTTTTGTATTTGCTAGTTCAGGAAACAGTCACAGTCTCTACAGTATGATATCTAGGCGTAAGAGTCTCTATATGCTGAGAATTAACTGATTTTTATGACGTGAGGCAGCTAGCAGACAGTCGGTTTAGCCAGTCTACTTGCTTCTTAACCTGGGCCCCAGTCAAGTACCAACTCTAAGACTATGTGTGCCATATTTATAGAGAGAAGAGCGGCACCACCCCTGGAGAGATGAAGACCATCTCTTTTCAACAGGTCAGGTCTGCCCCAAAAACATGTTATTCTGTGGGCACCACATAAGATATCCAGCCATTGAGTGATGACAGTCACAGTCTGCTATGTATTACGTCACTACGGTAAGATAGGAGAGGGCCAGAGCATATTACAGTGTCTGACATCGTACTTGCAAGTAAGGAAAATGGGTCAGCATCAGAAACAGGCAGAGGGCTTGTGCACACCGCATTCCCCTGCCCAGCATCCTGCTAACTAACGTTCAGTCTCTGGAGAACAATCTGGATGACTTCAGGGCCAGGATGAAGTTCAGGAGGGGCGTACAGGACTGCAACCTCCTCTACTTCACCAAAATATTGCTGAACCTAACGGTACCAGGCCACACCATCAAGCCGGACGAATTTCTTTTGATCTACCGCATGGAAAGAACATTAGAGTCGGGAATATGTTACTGGGAATATGGAGACAATGTGCGTTGATACGTGAGGACTATAAAAAATAACTATAAAGATAACGATACCTTTATCTCAGTAACTATAAAGAAAACAATAAAAACATCATTCTAAAATCATTCTCAATATCAAAGATTAGCAGAGTCCACACCACAGCTATAACGATAAAAGCACAGAGAAACAATACTGTTGGAATCTCTTTCAGAACATTTTTTTTTTCCAGCTGGTGCACAATAACAATATTGACACCCGATCAGAACAACAAAATAATTTTCAGTGTTTTACTCCCTTCAAAGAAAGGTGTAAAATGAGTGTTTTCAGAAATGTGACAATGTTGCATGGTTTTGTTGCAGGGACATATACATGTATTTGAAATACAAAATACTATTTATCTTTCAAAAGATAACATCCACTGTAACATCCAACTCAATCACTTGCATTTATCAATCTTTGCACTTTGTCCATTCGTTGTAACCATTTAGTAGTTGTCAGTTACTCTTGTTTATCCCTTTGTTAATAAAACCGGGACATTCTAGTATCAGCATACTAGAATGTCCTGGAGCTTGCTTTTGACTAACAAAGCATAATCCATGAACTGACAGAGAGATGAACGCGGACCCTCACGAATGAGCTTTGATTTTAAGGGCTGATTAATCCCCTCACAGAAAAAGTCTATCAAAACACAGTTCGGTAAATCAGAATAGTAAGCAATGTCCAAATACTCTTGTCTAGTCCTCGAGTGACCGTGTGCCCTGCTTGAAGGCTAATAACAGTCTTGCAATGTCCATACCTGGCCAATGTCCGTTGCGAAAAGCTGCTGGATCCGCATGGAATTGCAGATGTTTTGCTCCCACCAGATGGCACTAATCTGACTTTAAAAATTTGATTTTAAAGGCATTGCCTGTATTTTAAAGTATTATTGTATTATTTTCAATGAAAAAAAAAAAAAAAATCATAATTATTGCATAAATATTAATTAGTACCATAAAATTCTCTAAAAATACAAAAAAAAACAAAAAAAAATACTATGAAACAAAAATGTATTACATTGATTTTACTGAAAAAAAAAAAAAAGTTACATTTCAGGTGTCCGGTCAGTTTTGACCGTTAACAACACAAGTGTGACTCCTAAATGAACAATACCAAAGGGGTTGTGACGATGTGACGGTATAAATATATTTACCACTCTAGTACTTTAGTTTATACTGCACACATTCAGTATTAACAGCACATTCATGGCCAAGTCTTGATGACTTCAGATGTGTGGATGAATTGAGGTGAAGACCTCTACAGATACTGAAATGAGGTCATACAGTTAAGCTTTATCTACAACATATCAACCATGCTTTTGTTATTCAGAGTCTCAAATGAAAACAATTTCAAACTGTAAATCTGCAACTCCTGTACTAGGCCCTTGCAAAAAGGTCAGCGTAGAAATGTTAAAAAAACAGCTGATTTGGTTCTCCATGCCAAATATCTACATCTATCTCCTGCATTATAAAAATGCTCATATAACCAGAACAATACACAGACCTGGTTGTATTGACGAGGCTCACACACTTAGTACTGTTATCAGAATGGTTTTTATTCTGCCCCTTTTAACACAGTCCTGAACTTGGGTAAACGCTGCATTATTCTGCCATCTAGTGGCCATCGTATCATGGAAAACACATACCAGTACATCTTCCCTTCTTCTTTTTTTTTTCAACAGTTAATCCCTTATAACTTTATACCTTATCAATATTTGGTCCTCTTTTAAGAGTAATACAAATAACAAATAAAAATAATACAAATAACTCATTACATATTGCCATTTAACAACTGTTAGTTAGCTTCACATAAATTTGAAACAAACAAAAATTCTCCACCTTTTTCTTTTCTTTTTTTTTAACCAACAAACAAACAAAAAAAATCTCTCTTATCTGAACATATATTCACATTTCTTCTATCAGTCTTTTTGGGTTTTTTATTTGTCTCTTCTGTCTGTGTCTCAACATTCTTCTCTTTATCAGTCCCTGTTACCTTACTTTTGTCTTGCAATTCTGATTGTTCAATTTGCTTTGAGATTGCCAGGTCATGTGTGTCACTTTCCTTGATTCTTATGTCTTTCCAAGGCACTTTCAGCAGGTGTCTTCTGTTCCGCCTCATTATCTTTCCATGTTCTGTTAATACCTCGTATGACCTGGGTGTAGTCTATTTTACGACTTTGGCCAGCGCTCCCCACTGTCCATCACATCTTACCCGTACTACTTCTTTCTGAGCCAGTGGACTAAGTGGTTTGGCTGTTCTGTTGTATTGCTTCTTCTGCCTCTCATTCGCAGAATTCAATGTACTCTGTACCTTGTGATGCTTTGCTAATGGAAGCTTTGTGCGCAGTTTCCTGTTCATGAGCATTTCCGCCGGTAAAAGGCCATTCTCCAATGGTGATGCTCTGTAGTTAAGAACAGCCAGGTATGGATCTTCCCCTGTCTCAGTGGCTTTTTTTAGTAGGCGTTTTATGATCTGCACTCCTCTCTCCGCTAAGCCGTTGCACTGCGGGTACAGGGGACTTGATGTGATGTGTTCAAAGCTATAATTTCTTGCAAAGTCTTTAAAGCTCTGACTTTTGAATTGCAGTCCATTGTCACTTATCACAGTCATTGGAATACCATGATGTGCAAATATGGCTTTTGTTTGTGCAATTACTTGCTCTGGTGTTGTGTTTGTCAGCCTCACAAATTCTGGGTAATTGGAATGATATTCCATGTGCAACAAGTAGTCTTTGTCGTTCAGTTGAAATAAGTCCATTCCAACCTTTCTCCATGGTTCCATTGGTTTGTCGTGTGATTTCATGGGTTCTTTTGTTTGTTGATATCTGTACCGTTGGCATACTTCACATTGTTGCACTAATGTCACTATGTCTCTGTGCATGCCCGGCCAATACAGTACCTCTCATGCCCGTCTCTTACATTTCTCTGTTCCCAAGTGCCCCTCATGCACAAGTTTTAACATCTGTTTTCTCATGGAGATAGGCACGACAATTTTTGTTCCTTTTAGACGAACTCCATCTAGCACCGACAGTTCATCTTTTAGTGTTGGTATGGGTTATCCAACATTCCTTCCCCAGGCATGTGAATTCTTTCTATCACTCTTTTCAAATGTTCATCTTTCTGTGTTTCCTTAGCTATTTCAGCCCACTTCGCAGTTGACACTGGCATCTTTGCTTTAATAGAGTCCACGTGAATCTGCACATCTTCTTCCGTAGTGCTTCTGTTATTACGCAAGCTGGCCCTGCTCAGAGTGTCTGCTACTACTAAGTGCTTGCCTGGTTTAAACTCAAATGCCAGATCATACTTTTGTAGATGTAGCATCAGTCTTTGAATGCACGGTGGCACTTTTCCCAGTGGTTTCTTTGATATTGCTATGAGAGGCTTATGATCTGTCTCTAGGATCACTGGTCTTCCGTAAACATACTCATGAAATCTCTCACAGCCAAACACTGCACCTAGAGTCTCTTTCTCTATTTGTGCATAGTTTCTTTCAGCAGATGTCATTGTGTGGGATGAATATGCGACTGGATACCACTCGGTGTCATGTTGCTGGAGTAAAACGGCTCCTAAACCAGATTTCGATGCATCTGTGGAGACTTTTAGTGGCTTATCTTGGTCGTAGAATTTTAGGACAGGTTCTTTAGTCAAACAACACTTCAGCCACATCCACTCCTTTTCCTGCTCCCTTTTCCACTGCCACTCTGTGTTTGATTCCAACTGGCTTCTTAACGACCTTGTATTTGCTGACAGATTCGGAACAAACTTTCCCAAGTAGTTCACTAACCCTAAGGCTCTCTGTAGGTCTTTCTTGTCTCTTGGTTCCGGCATTTCTTCAATTGCCTGGATTTTTTTCTCTGTCCGGCTGTACCCCTTCTTCAGACAGTTTCTCTCCCAGATATGTAATTTCTTTCACACCGAACTGACACTTGTTTTTATTCAGTTTTAACCCTGTTCTTTGTGCTTGATTTAGGACGCTGCGAAGTCTTGCATCGTGCTCTTCCTTAGTGCAGCCCCAGACTACCACATCATCAATGAAAACTCCTACTCCTTCTATTCCATCAAAAAGCTGCTGCACAATTTTGTGGAATACCTTTGGGGCGGAGCTGATGCCAAACGGTAACCTTAGGAAACAATGTCTTCCAAATGGTGTGTTAAAGGTGCACAGCTTTGCGCTTTCTTCCTCTAGCACTATCTGATAAAACCCAGATGAGGCATCCAATTTAGAAAAGTAACATGCTCCACTCATTGCACTAGTTATATCTGATTTAGTTGGAAGTCTATAGTGCTCACGTTGGATTGCTTTGTTTAAGTCTTTTGAATCTATACACAATCTTAGATCACCATCAGGTTTCTCCACTATTACGAGGGAGTGCCTATTCTGTGGGTTCTTCTATTTTCCTGATGATTCCTTCTTTTATCAGAGTGCCTATTTTCTCCCTCAGTCTTTCCTTTAAAGCAACTGGCACCTTTCTTGCCGGGTGAATAACGGGTTCTGCATTTTCCTTCAACTTTATCTCCTGGTAAACATCCTATTCCTTTGAACACTTCTTTATATTCCTTTACCCAGTCACTGTGCATAGCTCCTTTTGAAGTTGCATCTTTACCCTTCTCTTGCGTTGTCATTTCTTTATTTATGACATGGACTCTCTTTATTAACCCGAGCTTCATGCATGTTTTTAATCCCAGTATAGCTTGTTTATTTCCTTCCACAAGCACAAAAAAAAAAAAAAACATCCTTCTTTTTTCCGTTACAGGACAGACTGACTCTGCATACTCCCTTTGTAGGTATGGTTTTGTTGTAATAGGTTTTCAGATTTACTTTTTTGTCACATACCTTGGTTTTTTTTCTCAGTCTTTGAAAGTCTTTCATGGGCAGGATGTTTACCTGGGCCCCTGTGTCCAGTTTCAGTGAAACGTCAGTACCATTTACATCCATGTGTGCTATCCACTCATCAGCGGAAGCAGTTTGTCCATCTTTAATTGAGTCCACGAAGATTGGTGCTTCTTCATCCTCACTGTCACTTGTCTTTTCTAGAAGCTGCACTTTTTTCTTTGAATAACAGCACTTGGCGAAATGATTCTTTCCTCCACAATTTCTGCAGTCCTTACCGAAAGCTGGGCATTTTTTTGGTGCATGTTTGTTGCCACACTTTCCACAGCTCCTGCTCTCTTGACTTGGCTTTTGCTTTTTCTTCTTTGACATCGCTCTTTCTTTAGTACTTCTAACTGCATCCACTTCTGCTGTCTCCTTCTCTTCACTGAAAGTTTTTAGCTGTGCCATTGCACATTCTGATGCTTGGCAAATTTTCATTGCTCTTTCTAATGTGAGGTCAGTCTCCTTCAACAATTGCATCCTCACTCTTTTATCTTGTACCCCAATTACTATTTGATCTCGAATCATGGAGTCACACAGTGTTCCGAAATTACAATCTTTTCAATCTTAAATCCGTAACATACTGTTCAATGGATTCTGACTCTTTCTGCAGTCTATTTCTGAAGACATACCTTTCGTAGGTCTCATTTTTCCGCGGTGTGCAGTATTGCTCAAATTTCTCTATCACAGCCTTATACTTACCTCTTCTTCCGTGAAGACAAAAGTGTTATACACATACAGTGCGCTGCGTCCCGCCACTGTTAAAAGCAAGACTATTTTCCTCCGTTCATTACCATCCAGCCCAGTGGCGAGTGCATAGAGTTCAAAACTTTGTTTGAAAGCTTTCCAGTTTTCATTGACATTTCCTGTCAACCTCAGTTCATCTGGCGAACGGATGGAATTCATCATTTTTCATTATTTATCCTGGTACCATGTATTGACGAGGCTCACACCGAGTACTGTTATCAGAACGGTTTTTATTCTGCCCTTTTTAACACAGTCCTGAACTTGGGTAACCGCTGCATTATACTGCCATCTAGTGGCCATCGTATCATGGAAAACACATACCAATACACTGGTAGTTATACATTACCCGACTAAGGAAATAAATGTCATATCATTTATAATGTAGATAATCTTTACTCTGCAGTAGAGTATATCCTCCTCCCGTAAATAAACAAAGATTAAGAGGCAACAGCTACTTACATATCCAAGCTCCTCTGGGGTCAGCCAAGTATGGAAATAGGGAGATGATTCCCATCACATAGTCTTCTTTCAAATGTCAGGCTTGTTCTACACACATAAACATAAACCAATTACAACCCATGACATCATAAATATAAATTTACAAAGTACTGTATGAACAACCTACCTGTCATGAATCTGGTCGGTGAACTGCGGTCCGCTCACCACCAGATGTCGCTCTCACTCCATTATTACACACAGACTGTTGCACTACACCCCGGACTGCATCTCCCACTATCCACCACGCTGATTGCGCCATACACCTGTGGCCAATCAGCAACCCTATATAAGCCCCGGACTTTCACTCGTTAGGCGCCGAGTATTGTGGAGTGTAATTGTGGAAATTAACAGTCGCGTTTAGTACTCTCCTAGTGCTAGCACTGTTTTCTTAGTTTAAGTTTCCTAGTTCCTAGTTTCCTGTGTTTCCTTTGTTTCCTGAGTTCCTGGTTTCCTTGTTCCCGAGTTCCGAGTTTCCTGTGTTTAGTATTCTCGCCTGGCTTTCTCGTTTCGTCTGTCTAGCTGCCTGCCTTTTTGGACTATTGCTCGTTATAAGGATTATTCTCTGTCGCACGTTATGGATTATGTTTGCCGTTGATCGACCCACGCCTGCCTCACGGACTTCTATTGTGCCTTCCTCCGTTATACCTGTTTGCTGTGATTTTGACCCTGCCTGTCTGACCATGTCTTTGCCTCGTCCATTAAATAAAAGCTCGCAATTGGATCCGCTCGCCTCTCGTCTCCCTCTCCACGTTACACTACCCATGTTCATTTGTCAAATGTGCTACCGTTTTCCCCCATGTCACGTCTTTGGCCATCTGACAGACTTTTAGTGCAAGCATATTCGTTTATGACCTTCCCACCTCTGGGGCTGCTCTTTAAGGATATCTTTGATCATCTGGAAGGGGGAATGATGTAACACTGAGCAGAGATGAGAAACTGACAACTGAAAAGTGTATATAGTTCCAAATATCTTTAATATATCAGTCATTCTATATAAATAAATCTGTGATCCTTAGTGGGCAAAACGTCCTTTTTTTCCATGAGGACTTCTTATCAACATTACTTTGTTATCAGATTCTGACGTGTCCTCAGTATCTCCTAATAAACTTGAGCTTACCTATCTTCAGTCTGTTTCTCAACACTGATCCTGGTCGGCCCCCAACACTGCACATTTTGTATGTCTCCCTTATCTGACACACCCATTTCAGGTCCTGGAGTTTCTTCTAATGAGCTTATGAGTAGAATCAGGTGTGCATGATTAGGGAGACACACAAATTGTGCAATCTTGGGGGGGCGCTCAGGACCAGGGTTGAGAAACACTGGTATAAACCATATCAGTGGTCTGATTATCTGTTCATACTACTTTGACAGCATGCTATACAGTTATTGGAATTAGTCCAATAGACATATTAGCCTATGCACATCAGTGCATTGATGAACATTATTGAGAATAAACACAAGACTTGATAAGCATATCAAATAATTTACCATCAATACTTTGTGCCTGGGATGAAATTTTTTAGGACACAAGGTTAGGTCGTGTCAGTAGATATTCGAATGTCTCCTCATCAACCTCTGTCTTTGAGTCATCAAAAACTTTAATTGTGGGAAGATAAGTGTTCTTAGCAACTGAAGGAAGAGAAACCACTGGTAAATTGATAAAAAGGCCAGCAATGTCAAAGCAAATAAAACAGTTATTTTTATACCCAATAAGATGCAATCATACACTTATTATATTACTATTAAAAAACAATTTTCAGAGGGAAAAGTATTAATGATATTAATAATGTTAACTGTTAAAAAAGTTGATCTCTTATCACATTCCAAAAACGTTTGAAATGTAAAAGGTTTGAAGAAAAAAAAGCATTTTCTGCTACCTTTGAACTTCACTCTGACAACATTGTTGGTTTGCATCTTAAAGGAACCGAAAAGACAAAGTTAAACATGAAGTGATAACACTCACAGTCAGATGAAGAAAAGATTGTTCATTAGTACACTATACAACATGAATTATCTTTGTTCACTAATATGCTTTTAATTATTATTATTATTATTATTTATTTATTTATTTATTTATTTATTTTAAGATTTTATTTTTGGCCTTTTTTGCCTTTAAATGTGATAGGGCAGATCATACAGGCATTTAAGTTAGAATCCCCAGTTTCTGTTCTGAGTTTTTGTTCAGGTGTAGTATAACATAACATAACATAACATAACATAACAACATATAACAGATCATAAAAGGAAGTTATTTACTGTGGTAAATTTATTCAAATTTATTCACAGATGATTTTTTTTTTCCTTTATTGGACATAATTGTTACACTGTACAGCCCTGCTGCATCACACAAGAAGTCAGAAGGTGTGTTCGGTGCTGCGCAGATTGATCGGTGCAAGTCCCGAGAATGATTCTATAGCATGCAGAGACATCTGCTGTCTGTAGTTCTCGCAGTCCTTTGATGTCATACACTTGCACATGCACAGTGCTTCAAGTCGAACACACCTAGAAATTCAATTGACACACTGTAAAAATGTTTTATGTTTTACGGTTTTCACTTAAATTTACAGGTAAATACCGTAATTTCATTAACTGATATAATGTTAATGTACCAACCTACTGAAGTACTGAAATCTGTTTTGTACCTTTGTATTACACTGATAATCACCAGAAGCAGGTGATGATGAGAAAGTCACATGATGAATCAAAGCCTATCACATGCAGCTTTCAAATATTAACATATATAGAAGGTGCACAGTGTCATTCACACAAACATTAAACAACATCATGGTAACACACACGAAACTGAAATAATGCAATAAACATTAATTTAACAACATTAGATGTAACATACAACCCTAATGTACAGTTATTCACTGTAAATTTTATGTCCTTTTACCGTTAACCATTTAACAGGTTTTTACTGTAGCATTTTTACAGTTTTTTACCGTTAAATTCACAGTCATTTTTTACAGTGCAACTTTGTGGCCGGGCGCAGTGTTACAACGTTCCCCATCTGCGCAACTGTAATTTAGTGTCTTCTGCTAGTTACCGAAGCATTAAAAACTATCTAAACAGATAAATAACACATTTGAGAATAAAAAAAATTAAATCATAATTCATTTATGATTACAAATTTTAATGTTAAGTGTGGTTAATCAATTAAGTAGTTTTTTTTGTTTTGTTTTTTTAAATCCAGTCAGATATTATATATGATCTGCTATTGCCCACAACTCACATAAAATAGCTGGGTTGAAAATGACGCAACAGATAACCCAGTGGTGGGTTGATATAGCAGTTATTTTAACCCCATGCACTGGATAGTCATAAAATAACTAATTTGTAGGGTTATTCAGACAAAATTTTGATTGAATCATTCTGTTATGTGTGTCACATTTAGTGAACAGACACAAACACATTATATTTTTTAATATTTATTTCAACAAATGACAACCAAAATCAAATCGGAACTTATGAATAGTTTTGTCGCATTTTAAAATGCTGGTTTAATGTACTAAGACAGTGATGCCAAAAGACATGCAGATGAACCCAGAATATTTGCAATGTTTAATTAAACGTTAAGCATTTTCCTCCTTTTAGAAAACCATAATGAAGAAAACACTTATGGAGTAAGACAGTGATATTGAAAGTTCATAGTCTGGGCTCCTCTGTGTTGCTGCACATAGTATGCTTTATTATTAAGGTGTGTATAGAGTTTACTCTTAATATCACTTGGTGCATTATTCATTTGAGAGGAAAATACTTAACGTGTAATTAAACATGTTGCATTTACATTTTGGCTTTATATGCGTATCTGCACATAGTATATGCTTTACAATTTTGTATTTAACACTGTCTTGGTACACTAAGCCACATGAAGTGTTATTCTTGTTAAGCATTTTGAAAAGTCCCTGTTCAAGTTCTTTTAGCTCACAAGCCTAATGAGATAATGCTCACAACGGTAATGTTAATTATTAAACCAAATGAAATAAAAACCTTAATAAATTCCCAGCAGTATTTTTCTTTTGTAATTATTAACATTATTAATAGATTTACAATCCAGGTGCCTTATCTCTGCGACCTGCTTCCCTTGGTGTTTTTACACCTAAAAAAGGTAAAAAAAAAACATTGCATTGTCTAGTTTTCTCTCAGAAAGATGGTCTGAGTTACTATTGCAATTCTTGATGCAGCATGAATGACATACAATGTGACATTTTTCACAATCACAACAGAAAATCAAAATACAGCACTGAGCTCAATAGCAGAGCGGCAGCGCGATCTTCTAAGTATGGCGGATAAACAAAACAGTTTCCCAGAACTCAACAGTCTTTCATTTTACTTCTTACTGTTTAATTTTACATCGCACTGTACTGAGTGTTGCAAGAGTGTTGTTCGCATCATAGATAAGTGTGGGGATTGATGAGCTTTCTGCATGTTAAATTGTTATGCTAGTGTGTGGTAATGTGAGTGTATCAATGACTTACTGAATGAAATTTAAGTTATGTAAAAGCTATATCATACTCGTAATTGTGCTGTTAGATTGTACATTAGCATCGTTCTCACCAGAAGAAATATCCAGAAGATCCAAGGCTCTCTATTCACTGAGACACATGCCCCTTAAAGCTCAAAGTCTATCTATCCCTGATACGTGGGTGACAAGACATGTAATATACCTTAGTCCAATCTTAAGGGACCAGTTAAAAGAAACAATTAAAATCAAACATTAACATAAGATGGTGACCCTTCCTACTTCCGTGCAGGGCTGTATAGTGCGATATATGTGACCCTGGACCAAAAAAACAGTCTTATGTTGCACGGGTGTATTTGTACCAATAGCCAAAACTACGTCAGATGAGTCAAATTTATCGATTTTTCTTTTATGCCAGAAATCATTAGGATATTAACTAAAGATCATGTTCCATGAAGATATTTTGTAAATTTCCTACTGTAAATATATATATATATATATATATATATATATATATATATACATATATCAAAACTTAATTTTTGATTAGTAATATGCATTGCTATGAACTTCATTTGGACAACTTTAGAGACGATTTTCTCAGTATTTAGATTTTTTGGCACCATCAGATTCCAGATTTTCAAATAGTTGTATCTCTGCCAAATATTGTCCTATCCTAACAAACCATACATCAATGGAAAGCTTAATTATTTAGCTCTCTCAATTTCCAGAAATTTACACTTATGGCTGGTTTTGTGGTCCATGGTCACATATCTGAAAAAGTGACAGAAACATGCTGCCGCTTGTCATTAAAGGAATAGGAAAAAAAAAAAAAAAAAAAAAAAAAAAAAAAAGGAATAGTTCACCCGAAATTTAATTTCTTAATTTCACAAAATAAGATATTTTGAAGAATATGGGTAACCAAACAGTTAATAGTACGGGTGAAAAATACTATGTAAGTCACTGGGGACCAGCAACTGCTTGCATAGGCAAAGGGTAAAACAACTCCAGGGTAAGGCTATAAGCTGCCAAATCTGTCTACAATAAACTCGTCTTTTTAGGAAACAACAAGACATGGGTGTCATGTAGGCTAATAAAATATTTTAATGGGACTGAATTTGTATTTAACCTGATTCAAATTTAATTAAAAAAAAAAAAAAAAAAAAAAAAAACATTAGAAATTGATAATTGTAGTTTTATTTCCATGGTTATTCAAACAAATTATATACATAAAGCAACATATTAACTTTGATCTATCATGAGTGTAAGCACTCTCAAAACAAACTAATTTATTATCACTGAAGCTGTCTACACTGTGAAATGAATCTCTTATTTACATTGTACGTGCATCTGCGCTTTGTTGTTTATTTTTTTGTTTTTGTATATTATTGGTATTTGTAATGAATATATTTGTTCTTATTTTTTAATAACAAAGATAAAATAATGACAAAGATTTTTTTTTCTTTGGCCACTTTGACCTAAATGTCTGCCATTCTTTTTTGTTTTATATTTTGTAGGGGTGTAACGGTACACAAATGTCATGGTTCGATACGTACCTCGGTTCGAGGGTCACGGTTCGATACAATTTCGGTACAACAGAAAAAAAAAAAAAAAAAAAAAAATCTACTATGCTAGGTTTCTTTTCATTTATTTTAAACAGACAGTAGTACAATTTACAATTTTCCCACCTACATGTGAAAATATTATATCAAATTAATGTCATATATAGGCTATAAAATCTGCAGTACATATATACATACAAGGAATGAATACTTGAAATATATTTAATTTAGTTAACTGATAGACAAGGGAAAAAAAAAAAAAATACTGTGCACCTAACGTAGCCTATATTTGCTGAGTTTCAGTTCAGTTTTGTGATAGAAAGGAAACTCAAATGGCAGAAAGTGACATTCTATTTGTTTTTTGTTTAAGTTGATTTTGCTGGTATGAGGAAAGTTGAAGTAATCGCGCCGGCACACACAAACACAAAACATATCAGTTCTAGGCTTCTAGCATTGCTAACTTGACAGCAGGTACTTTATCAAAATAAAACACAGTGAACCAAACATCACCGTTAGAATGCGTCTGAACTACATAATTCTATAAGTCTATAATTTACATAATAAATAATAGTTTAGCATTTGGATGCATCGGGAGAAAAAGGGAGAAAAAAGAAATGTGGAAAATGCCAACAAAGGGTTAGGGTTAGGGTGAAGGTAGGAGAGTGCTGACTTTCGGCAACAGCTTTCGGTGTGCCCCGCCACTCACTTAAAAGATGAATTGATAGATGTTCTGTCAAAAGGAAACACCCATACCTACTATGTAGCAATTATCCTCAGATTAAGTTTGAAAGTGCTTTCTAAAGAGGAGACATGTTTTACGTGTTAACTAAGCTGCTCAACTTTTTATTAACCCTATTCACATCCAGTTCTTCCCTGTTATATCATTGACTCTTCCCAGCCCCTAACTCTCTTAAAGAGCCCCATATCAAAAACAGAATAAACACAAAACAATCACACCACATCTCCCCTTCTAACAACACTTGAAACAGTAAGCCATAACATGACTATAAATTGGCCCCCAATATTACTTTTGAACTTACATTACAACAATCACTAATAGCTGAACTAGTGGTTTGACTTCTCCTTTTCTCCCTGACCATTTTACTTTCTTTTTTTTTTTTAATATATGTGAAACTCACATTCGCTTTCTGAAATTTATAAGCCCAGTCTCTTTGGTTGGATCACTGTCCTTCCTGATTGTGTTCGGTATGCCATGGGAGTTTTGACTGTTTGAGCTGTTGACAATTCTGGGGAGTGCTCCCCCTCTTCTGTTTGATCACTAGTTTATGGGAAACTTTCAGCACGTCGTTCGGTGTTCTGCATAGGAACAAGATGGCATCTGTTCCTTCTGATGGTGCCTTGAGGGCTTTCCACCAAGTATGAATGAGGAGCCGAATGGGATGCTACAACAGTACCCTCGGTCTTAGTGTCTGTGATCCAAACTCTCTGACCGGAGGTAAGGTGACTGGCATGTCCTGATTTTGCTGAGTTAGATGTGTTCCTGGGTCAACATATTTTGTTGACCCTGGGACAACATTTTAATCCAAAAATGTAATCTTGACCACATCCCTACACCTAAACCTAACCTTACCCATGAGTAATCCCTAAAATCAGAGGAAATAATAGATGAATGACACTAATGTATAAGCACCAAACACTGATTGTAATCCTAAACTTCACAAAAACTATAAACTCTTTTTTCAAATCTGATTGGTTAATCACAATGTTGTTCCAGGGTCAACAAAGATGTTTATCCAGGAACATGTCATGCGGGAACTGGAGGGCGCTCAGGAGGCGCGGGCTCTGGGGGGCGCTCAGGAGGCGCGGGGCTCTGGGGGGCGCTCTGGAGGCGCTGACACTGGGGGGGGCGCTCTGGAGGCGTGGGCTCTGGACTGGACGGGACCAGCGGAGACGTAGGAGAAGGAGAGAAGATGGGGCATCCAACCCCATGGGGAGCGCCAGATCCATAATGTCCTTAATATATATTTGGCTTGCCACATGAGAGGCCGGCGGCCTAGAGCACGGGGCGGTGGCCGGAGTCTTTGAGCGGGCCGCGGCCAGCGGTTCCAGGCTGAGGAGGCAGATGGAGCCTTGGATGACGTGGGGTCATTTGGGGTAGGTCAGGTGGTCCGAAACCGTTGGTGAGGTATGTGGGGGTTCCCGGCGTGGTGTAAGCCGACATAACGCGGCGTGTTCCAGAGGGGGCCGGACGACGAGACATGTAATCCTCCCTCATTTCTTCGACTTCGAATTTGGAACCGTTTAAATAAAGGATGAGATTAATCAGTTCGATCAGGGGATACTCACACACGGGAAGATCGCAATGGATAGTCTCATCGTCCAGCCCCAGCTGAAAACATACACCTAGAGCAGCGTCGTGCCAGCTCAGCTGGTTTGCTACTTCGAGGAAATCCTCCACATACCGCTCCAACTTCCGACCGCTTTGCCGCAAACCCCACCGAGCTTCCTCAGCCGACATGATGTAGTTTTGGTCCGTTCTTCTGTCAGGGTCGTGTGCAGGAAGGAGCCGTAGGGACGAAGAAATAATACAAACGTGCTTTAATAATAAAATTCAACAAGGGAACAAAAAACGAACACAAACAAACAGAAACAGCAAGGAAAACACACGCCAACTTAACGTTAAGAACAGACGAAAAACAAGGAACTGAATCAAACTTATAAAGGGGTGCTAATGATGCAAAGACAGGTGAGTGTAATTAACCAATGATGACATAACAAAAAACGGAACAGGAAAGACCAAATAAGGGCACAAGAGGGCGAAACCAACAAAACAGTCCACAGGGGTGTGACAATGGAAGTACATATATATATTTCTGTAGGTGTTTAATTAATGAAGCTATTTTATTGATAAATGAGTATACATGGATGAATATGAATAACAATATCTTAGCATGAACAATTTTTCGCTGTTTTTAGCAAAATTGACTAGGGTTACAAGGGCTTCCTCCTGAGTTCTGATCATCAATTAACTATTAGTCTATCAAAATTTCAGTATTTTAAATTGCAATAATATTTCACAACATATTTTTTTTCTTTTTTTTTTTACTTACTAATCTCTTACTAATCCCAAACTATTGAACGGCAGTGTAGATAATAAAAGAACATAATAAAAGAAAAAAAGGAGATCTTGGTGTGTGTGTGTGTTTGTGTGTCTTACATTTCAGAAATTCCACTGAAAATCTTTCACAAGTAGAGTGACAAATTGGGTTCACTTCAACCGGTTTCTTCTGTACCATTTGCCCTGTTGTTTTAGATGCCACTTTTCCTTTCAACTTCTTTGTTCCTCTTAAATATCTACAAATCAGTCAGGAAACAGACAATATGTAATTCACATTAGTTTTAGCTTTTGAGACATCTAAATCATTCTCCCTTAAAAATCGTATCTCTTCTGGAGTTGAGAAACATCTTCTAACATATCTACATGTAAAATGAAGTTACTCAAATTCTTAGAATGCAACCTTTAAATGAACTCCAAATTGCCGTCTGTCTCCTCCTGGTAAGGTTTCTCCGGAGTAAATATATGCAGAGAAAAGGCCAGACAGGAAGGTGGGCTGAATTAACTCATTCTTTAAACCAAAGCTAGCAAAAAGCATTACAATCAAACAATAAGCGAATTAGCAAGTTATCAAAGGTTCTCGCACATCTCGCTGCTTACGTTAACCGCTTTAACAGCACCGTTCAGAGTTTACGTGACACACACATCTTCCGGGACTGGGATGACTGCGAGCTGCGAGCCTATAGCAACGTCACGCGTTTTATTACGGCGCCGTGTTAACAGACGACTGCTTGTGCAAATTTGATTTACATCATAAAATAATCACGAGAAAGTGTGCTGATCAACACGACGTTCCCGTGAATCACAACTGTTGTCAATGAAGCACGTAATTATTACCGTTGGAACCCAGAGCTTTCCCACCTATAGCCGCTATGAGGCCGGGGAATGTGTGAAATCCTCCCGCGACTGCGCTGATTAACCCCTGCACAAGTCTCCCTCGCGCCCCGCGGACGGAGGATTCGTTAATCTGCGGTTACCGCGAATGTAGACACCTTAACCCTCTATGGTACCGTGTTGCCTCCAGGCAATACAGCCTATTTATGTTTTTTTTTTTTTTATGTTTTTTTTTTTTTTTTTAAATAAAATGAGTCACCCATTTAATGAATCTATGCTATCTTAGTAAAGAAGAAGTCAAATACTAACAAATGAAATTACAAAAAAGTGTTCACATGACCCATAGGGGTCTATTTTGCTTCCTCTTTCAGGACAAGTGCACTCGTCACATGACTCCATATTTTGTCCAGAGAAAGGTGCAGTTTTCATCAATTTTCATTCATTTAATTGCCAACAAAAAATCTGAATCACCTTCACTGGTTAGTAAAGTATTTTCAAAAACTTTTCATAATATATCATCAAATATATCATAGGAAATTACAAAAAACTGCATGTTGCCTCAAGGCAACATTGTACCGTAATGGAATCACATATGGCCATACCAGGCATATAGCATAGCATACATGTAGTTGTATAATACATCTACGATGCTAATATACACCCATTTCTAATGGATGAAGCCTTGGCCTGGAAGAGAGGTCGTCAGGTGGTCTCCAGCCTTCACTGGGTGTTTCGACCCTTAACCACAACACCCTCCAGTTGGCGGGTCAGCAGTGACTGGCCAGGTCACTGCCCCTCTCCACCAGGCTTCCAGCTTATGCCCTCTCTCTTATGCCAGAGCCAACAGGAGGCTCTCTCTGCCGCTTCTCCCAGCCTACGAACGGCTGCTTTCCTCAAGTGGCCTCTCAGTCCAACCTTTGTCATCAGATTCCACGCAGATTGGGCTGGAAATCCTCGACAACCAACTTCCACAGTCATCAGCCATGTTGTCCACCCCTTGTCCCGGCAGTCTTGGACAAGTTGCTGGTATTTGCCATTTTTCCTCTCTGCAGCTTCCTCACAGCCCTCCTCCCACGGTACCGTCAGCTCCACCAGGATGATCCTCTTTCCCTCTAAAGACCACATAATAATGTCAGGCCTTAGAGTTGTGGATAGTACCGCCTCAGGGAAGTGGAGTCTCCTCCCGAGGTCAACCTCCATCTCCCATCCCTGGGCTGACTGCAGGAGATTCTGTCTGGCTTGGCTGTGGACAATAGGTCTTCGGCCCTCTTTCACAAAGGCGATGGTACTCAGCAGTGGTCTTACTTTGGCTGGTCGCCTCTTCCCCCTTTCCTTCTCCAGGATGTCTGCGAGCACTGCCAACACCTTATCATGGCGCCACCTGTACCTCCCCTGTGTCAATGCGATCTTACACCCAGACAGAATATGCGCCATTGTTCCTTTCCCACCACATAACCTGCACATTGGGTCCTCCCTCCTCCCCCACCTGTGCAAGTTAACTGGGGTTGGTAAGGTGTCATACACTGCTCTGAGTAGAAAGGATATACGGAAGGGCTCCAGCCGCCACAGTTCGCTCCATGTGATTGTTCTCTTAGGGAGGTTCCACCTCGTCCATACGCCTTGAGTTACGAGCTCGATGGATTTTGCTCTTCTCCCTTCTTCCTCAAGGTTTCGGACTTCATCCAGAATCATAATTCTCTTCTCCCTAGGGCTGGACTTTGACCACTGCTGGAAATGGGCTGTTCCTAGTCCCTGTCTTCCAGTACAAGGGTTTCCAATGATTTCTTTGGTCCTAAGAGAACATTCCGCCAGGTCAATTGCAGTGCTGGCGGCCCACTTACGGCCCGATCTTGTTCTGACCCCTGCTTCCCTAGTGAGTTGGTCTCGAGAGTCCCTATATATCAGGGACAGTCTGCACTTGGCGACTTTAAACTCCTCCACCACTGATGACAAGGGAAGCTGGAGCTGGCCTGATCTTATGTAAAGCCCCACGGATGTAAAGCTTGGGGGTATTCCCAACCATCTTCTAAGGTGCTTGTTGAACTTCCTCTCCATTTCTTCAACAGTTGATAGGAGCACCTCATATACAGTGAGAAGCCACATGAGTCTCGGAAGCAGGCCATGTTGGTATATCCAGCACTTGTATTTTCCTGGCAGGCCAGACTTATCAATCTTCTTCAGCCATTCTTCAACTTGTTTTCCAGTGTTGGAGATGCTGTTCTTGTCTGACAGGGAATCATCATACCACTTCCCAAGGCATCTAATCGGGTTCCCCTGGATGTTCGGTATCTCTTCCTCTTGTATAAGTAGCTTGAACCTTTCAGTTGTTTTTCCCTTTTGGATCACCAGGCTCCTAGATTTCTTGGGCTTAAAGACCATCTTTGCCCAAGTGGCCATGCGATCTAGTTCTGCCAGGACCCATCTTGCCTGCACGTGAGTTGGTGTTATCACGGTAAGATCATCCATGAATGCCCTGATTACTGGCTGTTGACATCCTGCTGTGGTCTTCGGCCCCTATATGATATTTGTAAGAAAAAAGTTAGAATTATCTAAATTTATTTGTATTTTTGCATGATATTGTAATGCATTTATAAGAATTGTAATTCACATACAATATCTGCACATATTCTGTTGAGAGGAAGTGCTTCCTCCGCTTTCACAAGCAGTGAGGAGTCATTAGTGAGGAAGGAGATTTTACATGCATGTGCTTGTGTGTGTATGTGCATGCTTGTAAGGAAAGTTATATATTAGCATAAGGTTATGATAATTCTATTTTTATTTTTTTTACTTTGAAACAACACTAATATAATGTTTTGGTATGATAACAGATATGATAGTTTGGTTATACTTGTAATCCACGATGGTACAGTGTTGCCTGAAAGCAACATGTGGGTATGAAATCTTACTTTTTGTTAAATATGAGATGTGAAAAACATCAAAAGTGTGATAAATCTATTTGTTCAAATGTTTGATTAAAGAAATTAGTGTTTTAAATAAATTGATTCATTTGTTTCTGCATAAAAATATCAAATGTTTCATTTTGTCCGTTGTGGTACAATGTTGCCTTGAGGCAACAAACTTTTAAAAAATAAATAAATAAATAAATTATAAAAATGTTTATTGATATTGTTATAGTGTCCAATTTTAAGCAGGAAAAACATCACAAACAATTTTTTCCTCACTGATATCATATTGCGTACCGTAGAGGGTTAATATACTACTGCAGTTACCAAACATGAAAAATAAAAAGTGAAATAAACTACTTACCACAGTTGTGAATCGTACTTATTGCCGCTCCCGAATGCCGACCGTTTTTTTTTTTTTTTTTCTCTCCTAGTGTTTTTTTTTTTAATTTCAGGTGATTGTTATTTATTATATAAAGACGTTGTGTTTGTTTCATTTATTTTTTGTGTAAAAGTCTATTCAATACCAAACACTTATTTTGTCATACAACTATGGTGGATGTATTTCTTCAGACAATAATTTAATCTGATTTGAGTTCTATGCTGATTTTTTGAGTGCTCGCTTGATTTTATGCTATACTTTAAACTATAATTTATTTGTGAAACCACTTTAATAATTGTTTTAGACTCCTCTCAGATATATTATCATTAAAAACTAGAAAAATTTAAGCTGTATCATCTAGCCTACATGCTTATGATACTAAACTTACCTTGAATTGAACCTTGTCCGTAATTGAAACAAACTGATTAATTTGTAATTAGGTCAAATGGACACCAGCTTTGTCAGGCTGGGAGACCAGCTAAAAAAAAACCCAGCTACTTATAGCTAAAACCAGCCTGGCCAGGCTGGTAGGCCAGCTAAAACCAGCTACTTCCAGCTTAAACCAGCCTGGCCAGGCTGGGAGACCAGCTAAAACCAGCTACTTCCATCTTAAACCAGCTAAAACCAGCTAAAAGCCTGGCCAGGCTTTTTTTTTTTTTTACAGCAGGGACCACATCCATGCGTGTCTTACAGACAGCATTTTACAATCGCATGTTCATTGTGCTGTTACTCCTTTCGCATCCCAGCATCAAAACATACCTACCAGCATATGCTGTTTTCTATATCAGTCGGCTTTGCACATACCCAATTCTAAATCCCGCTGATGAGCATCATTCAGTAGTGTCCTGCATTAGCCAAAATCATGACAGTCCACCACATAAATAGCTATTTCAAACGCATGTGAATAAACGCAAATATTCCCTAAAACACCTGGTCAGGACCGTGGCGCCGGCTTCCATTAAAATATGTTTGATGATTGGTGCCTGATACACCCGCGCCCGCTCCGTCCATTCCTCCACCCAAAATGCTGCCTGTTCATACGCAAGAGCATGTCAGGGGAGGCGCGCAGGCTGGTATAACAATAATTATTATTGATTGCTAATTTGAATCAGTACAATAAAACGAAAACAATACCTTAAAAATGAAAAGAAGCAGCTTTTTACGATCAGAAATTTCTTAAACCAGAGAATAATTTAATCCGGGGGATATTATGCGTATACCCACTTCTTCAGGCACCACTACACCACTGTTTATTTCAATAAATGTAATCGTTTAGATGTCATAATATTAAAAAAAAAAAAAAAAAGGTTGAGAACCACTGCTTTAAAGTATACTCTTTTGTCAGTGAGAGACGCATTTAGAATCGAGATTACTGCAGAATCAGCACATGGTCACTGTCTAGTGGTCTTTGTTTTCAAGTGCGCAATTCCTGGCATTCGCTGTTCTTCTGCCGGTTATCAAACAGCGTTGCATTACTGCGGGCACCACCTTCTGGATTGAGGGTGAATTGCCTGTATTCGTTGTAAGGCCTCATGCACCGAACCAAGATGCCGTAACGTGACGGTTCGGTACGAATACATGTATCGTTACACCCCTAATATTTTGTTACATTAAAAAGCTTTTTTACAATAGCAAAATTAGTTTGGCTGTACTGCTTAGGCAACTTGCAAAATAGTAAAACCAACATGACAAAGAAGTGTGATAAAATCATGAATCATGATATTCTTGAAAGAAATCGTGATATGATATTTTTGCCATATCGCCAACCCCTAACTTGTGCTATAACTGTTTGGCCTGTGCTACAAAACTCTCAACCTCTGTAGCACACAATGAAAAATATTAAACATTAACCATTGCAAACAGCAAACAGATCAAAACAGTACTACATTATAAGAAGATTATGACTTCACAAAAACACATTACAGTAAATAAATGAGAGCAAATAAAAATGAATATAAACAACTTGACAAACATTTTAAACATGCTATAAGTGTTTTTTTTTTTTTGTTTTTTGTTTTTTTTTTTTTTTGTTTTTTTTCATTTTTACTGTTCAACTGTTACTGTATAAATAATAAAATGAATAGCCTTTTTTTTTTTTTTTTCAAATAAACTACACAACTACACACTGCAGTATATTCACTCTTCAACACTGTTGAAAAGTTGAAGAGCCCTGGTATAAACAAATCAGGTTAAACCCAGTGTGCCCTCAGCAATGGCCTTTTGGTGTTTGAAATTCAAAATTCAGAAAATGGTCACTGCACAGTATGAAGAATGGGTAACAGAAGGCTAATTATCTATCAAAATAATGCAATTATAGTGGCTTTAAAGCCTTTGCAACAGCCATATGCCTGATTCCACAGAAGTACCCAAGAGTTTTATGGCCAGTCGGTTAGTGACAGATGATGAAATAGCCCAAGTTAAGAAAGATAGAATGGAAATTCATGTTTCTGATGGAAAAATCCAATGTAAATCCAAAAATCATATTATCGGCATACGATACAGGAGTTAAGAAAAAAGTGCAGTTTCATTCAGTTAGCATACTGTGTTCTTTTTACAGACTTTTCATTTCAGTCTAGTCGGCACATGACAGATCTTCAAAGTTGAACTTTGTTTGAGCAAATGTCAGTTGCTGTTTTTCAGTTGATACTTTCTGTACTGGAAGCTTCTGACACCAAGATAAATTCCTCGTGTGTGTAAACACACTTGGCAATAAATCTCTTTCTCATTCTCATTTAACGTTGACACAATGTTGATATAACTTTTAATGCTAAATGAATGAAAAATGGTTTTAACAAAGAAGAATGGTTTTAACAAAAACAAATTTTTAAAAACAAAACTAAAAAATCAAGCAAACAAAATGTCTGAATGTCTGAATGCGTTTCTTCATCTATTTGCTCACATTGTTTTGAAGTTGTGCTCATATTGTTTATAGTTTGTTTTGTGTATTTTTGTTTTCATTAGATTATATAACATTTTAAGCTGTTATATGGTCATGTTACAATGTGCTCCTCAGATGTTACAATGTACCCCACCTACATTGTCACATTTAACTTTCATTATTCTGGGGTAAATAAAGAAAAATGTATACAATGTAATTATGAAACAAAGCAACATATTTGTACTACACCAGTGTAAAATTAATGTTGATTAAAAAAAAAAAAAAGAAAAAAAACTTGTGGATTTACACTGAGAAAGTCAAAAAGTGTTAGGTCGTGCCCAGCTCTCCTCTCCTCCTCTCTCACTTTCTTTCTTCAGTGAAACCTGCACCTGTTGTCCTTCCTTACACTAAAGTAGATGTCACAGATCAATATGGCGTATATTAAATGGATCTTGAGGCTGTTTACTGTTGTATTAATTTTGAATTACTTGCTTTTTATCTATTACAGAGAGCATACCAACTCCGGGTAAGGAAGAGATTTTAATCCTAATTGTTTTACTCAATGTATATATATATATATATATATATATATATTATTTTTACGGTTTATGATGTTTTGTTGTTTGCGCATTAGTATATTTCTGTCATTTCTATCACGGAACACGTCACAGGTCACTGTATATTATGTATTTATTTATTTATTTATTTATTCATTCATTCATTTAAAGTAATAGCTCAGGTTTCTGTGATTAATCAGACTTAACATTTACATTTGTACTCAAATGTTATTTTGTAATAATAATTAGCTATTTGGTTGCTTTTCGGTCGTTTTTTTTTTTTTTTTAATAGGACCTTGATTTATCCATTTTAATCACTGTATAAAAGCCAATTGCACTTTCAGGTAGTTCGATTAAAATAAAATGTTAATAAAAAACCTAAACGCTTGACATTTTTATTCAGAACTAATGCAGTTAAAATTAAGCCAAACCATTTTCAAAACTGTCTAATATTGCTTGTTATGAGTGTGTTTGTGAGATTTTTGTTGTTCTTTTTCATGAGAGATGGGAAGAGAAATTATTTTTCACAGCTGCGCTGTGCAACAGTCCGTCAGACATTTTCCGTCGTCACTCCAGCAAGGTGAGTCCAACACTTCATATACATGCATTTTAAATACATTCACGTAATTTATTCAATTAAATGTTTTCATCGGTTGACAGAACTATTTTAAAGATTATTCTTAATTAGCATTTACAATCTTTATAGAACATGAATGTTCTCTTTCTTTGTTAGCATTCATTTTACTAATAATATGACGAGCTTCTGTGGGAAAGTCTCTGAGTTATTGAGCTGCCCGTACAAGTCCGATATCACCCAGAATGAGCTCAACAGGTGTGTGAATCTTCCTCTCTCTCTCTGTCCGACGGTCTTTCTCTCATGTAAACATGCTTGAATAATGAATTTATTCACCATATCACACACCAGCACACACTGACGCTGATCCAAAAGCTACTGAGCTGCCTTGCTGCTTCAAATTCGCTATTCTTAAATCGGAGAGAAAACTCTGTCTTTTGAGTTTTTGGAACAGAGTGAAAAACAATACGCCAGAACATTGCAGTACATGCACAAATTTAAATTATAGCCTACTTTTAAACCATCTCTTGCTCTCTCTCTCTTTCTTTCTACATAAGAGCATTGCTGCGTTCTTGTTGTAATGCCACGGGCTATTTATACCTGACGAAGCGAAACACAGGCGTACATCAAATAATACCCTATGAGTCTGATGTATATCCCAGCTACACAATGAATGAAGCACTTTACAACATGCTACCTGAGGTATGGGTCATATGGAATAAGAAAAAAATTAATAAATGATTACATAATTTTCGTTTTTTGGGTCAACGACCCTGCTCGTTCAGGTAGGCTACAATAACTTTGACAGTCCTAAACATTACAAGGACTCCTTGATCTAATGCATTTGATTTTATGTGTGCTCAATTATTTATCAGGCCACTGTATACATAACAAAAATGGTATATAATGTGTTTAATGGACTCATTGCTTTGGATTGAAGTCCTTTCCCTGGAGTAAGCGTCGTCTGGGTCGGTGTGCCGTGGTGGGCAGTGGAGGGATTCTGAAGAACAGTAATTGTGGAAGAGAGATTGACAGTGCTGACTATGTCATCAGGTAGAACTGTACTTTATATGCTCACACACATTATGGGACCATTATAGAAATATCAGAAGCACATACCATCACAGACTGCACCTTTGTTAAAAGTTTCTTTCAGCATAATATAGTGAACATCTCTATTTGAACAAGTATTTTAATCGGTGAACCTTTCCCTGTGCGTTGTAGGTGCAACCTGGCTCCCATTAATAACAGTGATGTTGGGATAAAGACTGATCTAATCACAATCAATCCCAGTCAGATCTTGAGAAGGTGAGAAACCATTAACACACACACACACACACACGTTGTGTTTACATGTTTTATGGGGACATTCCATAGGCGTAATGGTTTTTATACTGTACAAACCGTATTTTATATCGCCCTACACCTAAACCTAGCCCTCACAGGAGACTGTGCACACTTTTACTTTCTCAAAAAAAACTCATTCTGCATGATTTATAAGCCTGTTTCCTCATGGGGACCTCACAAATGTCCCCACAACGTGATAAATACCAGGTGGACACACACACACACACACACACTCTCTCTCTCTCTCTCTCTCTCTCTCTCTCTCTCTCTCTCTCTCTCTCTCTCTCTCTCTCTCTCTCTCTCTCTCTCTCTCTCTCTCTGAGCGGATGTTGGGAGTGAGTGGGCGGAGTCGGCGTGAGAGTGTGGAACGGCACGAGTGAGTTTCTGTCTCTTCTTTCTAAACTTTTTTCTCTTTTTTTGCGTCAGGTTTTAAGGTTTATCGAAAGTCATTTTAAAGGTTGAACTGGTGTGTAGAAAAAAAGGTTTTCTGTGAAGTTGCGAACGCTTCTCGTCAGCGTGTGCTGGCGTTTGCTGGCGAGCCATGGCGGCCGCGGCACCGCCGGCGCCTCCTGGCAATGCAGCGTTTGAGCGTCTTTCACGAAGGCACGGGATTAAAATCGTGCCGGAGATGAATTGTTCGGTTGAAGAATGTAGTTTGGCGGTTGGAGAGGCCGTCGGGTATGAGAGTATCTTGTCAGCGTCGAGAATGAATAGTGCTGTCGTGATTTTTCTTGACGCTATAGAGAAAGTAAATAGTGTGGTTCAAAGTGGAGTAATAATAAAAGACACTTTTACCCCAGTAATGCCTTTGGTTCAGCCAGCCAGGAAGATTATACTGTCAAATGTCCCTCCATTTATAAAAGACGATCTATTATTGACAGAATTATCGAGGCATGGAAAAATAGTTTCTAAAATGAAAAAAATTCCCCTAGGCTGTAAATCCCCCCTTTTGAAACATGTTGTATGTTTTAGGCGTCAGGTTCACATGATCTTGAAAAGTGAAACAGATGAACTTAGTGTGGCCTTCAAATTTAAGATTGATGGATATGACTATGTTGTCTTTGCATCATCTGAAACAATGAGATGCTTTGTATGCGGACAAGAAGGGCACATACGACGTGCTTGTCCAGAGAGGACTGATGATGCTGCTGAGGATGGTGGTGGGGTAGTTGTGGGAGTGCAGGTACAAGACAATGCAACAAATGATGAAAACTTAACAGAGAATGTGGGTGAACAGGTGAAAAATACAGAAGTAGGAGAGACAGATGGGGGTGGAGGAGAAGATTTAAGTGTTGATTCCGGTAATGTGGTTGAGGCTGCTGAGACAGTTTTAGAAGGAGAAGGAATGGGTAGTGAATTGGGGATTGAAGAGCAGGTTTTTAAGACTCCTTCAGTTAAAAGGAAAAGAGCAAAGTTAAACATGGAAAGACTTAAGACCAGCAGTGATAAATGTGATGATGGTGAACAAAGTACGTTAGATGATTCTGACAGTGAGGCAAATGACAACCAAAACAGTGATAAACAGAGAAGTGATTACTCTTTTGGAAAAATCAGGGCTTTTCTGCAAAAGACTAAAAACATGAAAAAAGTGCAAGTTATGGATTTTTTTCCTGATCGAAGAATGTTTATTGAGTCAGTGGGAACACTGATGAGGGGCGAGGGAACTGAACAATTCACAGTGCAAGAGATCTATAGGCTGAAAAAGTTCGTTGCTAAACTGAGACAAGAACTACAAACAGAAAATGGCTTTGAAACAACTTAATTGTTTTGGTTCTTTTCTTTTACGGATTGTTTTGTGTTTTACTTTTTTCTTTATGGGTGTAGTAAGGGTGGGTTCACTTAATATAAATGGTGCAAGAGACATAAAGAAAAGAATGTTGTTGTATGAGCTAATTAAACAGAAGAACATAGATGTTATGTATGTACAGGAAACTCACAGTGATTGCACTAATGCTATTGATTGGAAAAAGGAATGGGAGGGAGAAGTGTTGCTAACACACATGAGTTCTAATAGAGGTGGTGGGGCTGTTCTGTTTGCCAAAAGGTTTTTACCTGTATCATATCAGGTAGAAGAAGTAATAGCTGGAAGACTTGTAACAATACGGACTGAGTTTGAAAATCATAAGTTGGTCTTCATAAATGTGTATGCCCCTACAAATGGTACAGAAAGAGTTCTTTTTTTAAATAGTATAGATACAATTTTACAGAACTGTAAAACTGATGAATATGTGTTTTTGGGAGGAGATTTTAATTGCACTGAAAATGAATTGTTAGACAGGAATCATGCGGAGCCTCATGTGACTTCAAGTCGAATACTTCGTAATTTAATAGAGACGCATGGTTTATGTGATATATGGAGAGAATTTAATGGCAGTGTTAAACAATATACATGGTTACATACAAGAGAGAATTTTCTTTCCATGGCAAGACTTGATAGATTTTATTGTTTTAAACACCATATAAATGTTGTGAGAAAATGTGAAATTGTGCCAGTTGGTTTTACTGATCATTCGTTGGTTTTATGCCAGGTTTTTATTGCAAAAATTAAGGTTAAAAGTGCTTTTTGGCATTTTAATACATCATTGTTAAGTGATTTAAATTTTAAAGAAGTATTCTGTTTCTTTTGGAGTCAATTTAAATTAAGAAAGAAATGTTTCAGTGATTTGAGACAATGGTGGGATTATGGAAAGACTGAAATAAAATTGTTCTGTCAACAGTATGCTTTCAATGTTTCTCGAGATATTACTCAAGCTATGAGAAAATTGGAGTCTGAAATAGTAAATTTACAAGCACTAGCTGATGATAAAATAGATTCAAGGCAAGCTGAGACTTTGAAGTCCAAAAAATCTCTTTTAGAGAATATGCTTGGTATAAAGTCACAAGGAGCGTTGGTAAGGTCAAGGTACCAGAACTTAACACAAATGGATGCTCCTTCTAAATTTTTCTTCAGTCTGGAGAAAAAAAATGGCCAACGCAGGTATATTCACTCCTTATGCTCCGAAGACGGCCAGGTGTTGACGGAGCCTAATGATATAAAACGGAGAGCCGTAAGGTTCTATAGTGAATTGTTTAAGAGTGAATATAAAGAAAATGACTCACTATCTGCCAGTTTCTATGAAGGATTGCCCAATGTTGCTGAAGACTCAAAGGCACAGTTGGAAAGACCCTTGTCTATTCAGGAGCTTCAAATTGCCCTCAAAGATATGGAGGGTGGGAAGTCTCCTGGTATTGACGGACTCCCGGTGGAGTTTTATAAGGAATTTTGGTCTGAGCTTGGTGAGGACCTGCTAAGTGTTCTCAATGAGAGTCTGATAGAAGGCTCCTTGCCTTTGAGTTGTAGAAGAGCAGTAATTACACTGCTTCCTAAGAAGGGCAATCTACAGGAAATCAAGAACTGGCGTCCTGTTAGTTTGTTATGTTCTGATATGAAGATTTTATCCAAGGCCTTGGCCAACAGACTGAAGGATGTAATGGAACAAGTTATTCATTTGGATCAGACTTATTGTGTGCCAGGCAGATCAATTTTAGACAATGTTCATTTAATTAGAGATGTTTTGGACGTCTCAGGCTTCTTGGGGGTGGACTTAGGACTTATTTCAATTGACCAGGAAAAAGCTTTTGACAGAATCGAACATCAATATCTGTGGAAAACTTTGGAGTCTTTTGGTTTTGGGTCAAATTTTATTAAAATGATTCAAGTGTTGTACCATAACATTGAAAGCATGCTGAAAGTCAATGGTGGTTTAAGTGCTCCCTTTAATATTAGCAGGGGTATAAGACAAGGGTGTGCGTTATCAGGAATGTTATACTCCCTAGCTATTGAACCAATGTTAACCAAGTTAAGGAATAAGGTTGTGGGTTTATCGTTACATTGTACAGAGTTACAGCATCAAGTGTCAGCGTATGCTGATGATGTTATGGTATTAGTCAGTAGCCAGAAGGATATTGATAATTTGGTGTCTGTGGTTAAGGATTTTGGTTTAATTTCATCTGCTCGAGTAAACTGGGAAAAGAGTGACGCCTTAGCAATTGGAAATTGGGTGGAAGGTTTACCGAAGTTGCCTGGTCTGATGAGATGGAAAAGAGGGGGCTTTAAATATTTGGGAGTATATCTTGGTGACGAAGTTGCACAACAGAAAAACTGGGAGGGAATTGTGGAAAAGATAGAAGGAAGACTTAAAAAATGGAGTTGGATTCATTCAAAAATGTCTTTTCGAGGAAGAGTGCTGGTGATTAATAATTTGGTAGCATCAACGTTGTGTCATAAATTGTCTTGCATTGATCCACCTGCTGGCCTTTTGCCAAAGTTACAGTCAATTTTAGTTAACTTTTTTTGGGATAAATTACACTGGATACCTCAAAGTGTGCTATACTTGCCAAAAGACGAAGGCGGGCAGGGTTTGGTGCACTTGCAGAGCAGGTTATCTTCTTTTCGCCTACAGTTTATTCAAAAGTTTTTGTACGGGTCTGACTTAGTATGGCGAACGATGGCTAGAACAATTTTGCAAAGGGTAGAAAATCTTGGTTTAGACGCTGCGCTTTTTTTAATGGATTCCAAAAATATTTGTTTAAATGGACTATCATCTTTTTATTGTGGACTTTTTAAAGTCTGGAAACTTTTTTTTGTACGCAGATTGGAACAAACATGCTCTTTGTTCTGGCTGTTTGAAGAACCATTGGTTAAAGGAGCCAGGCTTGATGTAAGGGATGAATGCATGTTGGGACTCACTCAGATACTGTGCTCTTCCAGATTTGTTCAACTGAAACATTTAGTTGATGTGGCTGGGACTGATTTGAATAATGTAGAAGCAGTAACCAACTTGCTGGGACAGAGATCAACTCGTCAAACTGCAAAGATTATTGAACTTTGGAAAAGAAGATTAACAGAGGAGGACTTGAAGTTGTTAAAAGATTTTAAAGATGGATCTATAACCTTGGATCGGACAGACCTTTTTCCAAGACTTGGTCTCACACCAGATTTAAAAGATACATCAGGAACTTTATTAGATATGGAAGGGTTAAAGGTTTTGGACTTAACTATGCTGGGGGGGAAACCGACGTACAAATGTTTTGTGAAAGTGTTTAACAAAACTTTTTTAGATAAAAGAAATGATACTGTGTGGAGAAGCAAACTTGTTTTAAATGAGGGAATAAAACCGGTGTGGAGAGTTTTGTATAAACCACCATTGACAAAACGTGTTGGAGATTTACAATGGAGGATTTTACATGGGATTGTAGCAGTTAATGCTTTTATATCTGTTGTTAATCCTTGTGTTGATGAGAAGTGTATTTTCTGTGGGTATAGAGAAACTGTATTTCATTGTTATTTGGAATGTACACGATTAATGCCCTTGTTTGATACTTTGAGCAGAGTTTTTTTTAAATGTGGAGAGCAATATACTCATTGTAAATTTATTCTGGGTGCTGGTTATAGCCAGACACAAAAAATAAAATGGCAGTTAATTAATTTCTTAGTGGGTCAAGCAAAACTTGCTATACTTACCACAAGAAGAAACAAAATTGAGAATGTACATGGTCAAGAGATTCTGCCAGTTTTTAAAGCTTTTGTTAGGTCGAGGATTATAATAGATTTTAGGTATTATACAGCAATGAATGATGTTGAAACCTTTGTACAGCAGTGGTGTTATAATGATGCTGTTTGTAGTGTGGTGGAAGGAGAGTTGTGTTTTGATTTGTTGTGGAGCTAATTTTACTGTGAAATGAAAAAGTGATGTAATAAAGTTGTTTGGTTAAAAATCAAAATCTCTCTCTCTCTCTCTCTCTCTCTCTCTCTCTCTCTCTCTCTCTCTCTCTCTCTCTCTCTCTCTCTGAGTGCATGCTGGGAGTGAGGCCTGAGTGTTTGCTGAGAGCACCCGTGTTTTTTCCGCTTTTTTCTTTCTGTTATTTTTTTCTTATAGTTATTTTTTTTTTCGTTTCTTTCCCCTCAGTGGTTTATCTTAACATCGTTCTAAGAGTAGGTAAGAAACAAACAGCGGTTTTTAACCGCGTTGTCTGGGTTAGCGGGCTCCGTCATGGAGCCTGTCCCCGGGTCAGCTCTGTCACTCCGGCACGGGTGCAGGTGTGTGCCTGATGAGGGAGTGACTGTGGAAGACCTGCTCGTAGTCATCGGGGAACAGCTCGGCTTTGAAAACATTGTGTCCGCGTCACGAATGTACAAAGCGATTGTAGTGTTTTTAAAATCCGAAGCACTTGTGAATCAGTTGACTGTGAGCGGAGTATGGGTGAAAGAATCATTTGTTCCAGTCACGCCGTTATCCGCTCCAGCAACAAAAATCACCGTCTCTAACGTCCCGCCGTTTATCTCGAATGACGCGATCATCAAAGAACTAGGGAGATTCGGTAAGATCGCGAGTCCCATGAAGTTTATATCCCTAGGATGCAAAAATGCATCCCTAAAACATGTTTTGTCTTTTAGAAGACAAGTTTTCATGTTTCTCACGTCACCCACGCGTACTCTCGACGTTTCGTTCCGCGTGGGCCATAGTGATCGCTCGTACTTGGTCTACGCGAGTAACGAATCGTTAAAATGCTTTATTTGCGGGGACGTAGGGCATAAAAAATTCGTGTGTCCGCGGAAAAATGAACAACAACCATCTACAACTCGAGGTGAAGGAATTACCGTGGATTTACAACAAAACAATGGTGAAAGTGAACAGAAGTGAACAGCTGAAGGTACAGATGAGGTGAATGTACAGGAGCAGGAGGTGAGTGATTTTAATCACAGTAATGCTGGATCGGGTTCTAATGTAGAACCTGTGGAAAATACTACTAATGATGATAATAATGCAGGAGGTAGTTCTAATGTAGAACCTGTGGAAAATGTTATTGATGATGATAACAAAATTGGTGGTGGTTCTAATAAAGAATCAGTGCTAAATATAACTGATGGTAAGATGGCTGAAGGGATGGATGAGATAGGAGGTTTAGAGGAGAACCTCACAGATGGGTCAGAGGCGATGTCACAGATGACTGATGATGGTGAACAGTGGTCAGATATACAAAGAGATGATGCTCAAGATCTGTATACTGTGGATGAGATTAATGCTTTTCTGGATGAGACAAAAGGAAAATCTGGGGTTGAGATAAAAGATTATTTCCCAGATGTTGAAAAGTTTATTCTCTCTGTGACTCACATAAGGAAAAAAAGTAATGAAGAACTCACCCAACAAAAGAGATTCCGTCTAAAAAAACATCTAACAAATATTAGGAAAAAAAGATACCAGTTGAGGAAGACTACTGAGGGGAAAAACTAAACTTTTCATGATTTATTTCAATTTTTCTGCTCATCTTTTCGGTTTTCTCTTTCTCCCTCTCTATCTTATGGAGTGTTTGCGGGTGGGCTCCCTTAACATTAATGGAATGAGGGATGGGAGAAAGAATGGGGTTTTATCAGAAATTATAAATTTAAAAGAGTTAAGTGTAATTTTCTTACAAGAGACCCACAGCACTAAGAGTAATGAAACTGAATGGGGTTTATGGTGGAAAGGAGAATATATTTTGAGTCATGGGACAAATTTAAGTGCTGGTGTAGCTATTCTTTTTTCTCCTACCGTAAAAACTAAGTTTCTGTCAATAAATGAAATTATTGCAGGAAGACTATTAGTTGTGAACGCTGAAATATGTAATTTGAATTTTTTGTTTGTTAATATTTATGCACCAAATGTTGGGGCTGAAAGAGTAGATTTTTTTAACAAACTAGATAGTATTTTTATAGGACAAAAAGATGACGTCTTTATTGTTGTAGGAGGAGATTGGAATTGTACCCTTGATTTTACTTTAGATAGAAATAGTGAAGAACCTCATGCACTGTCTGCCGTCCATTTAACAGGTATTTTAAAAAAGTCCAATCTTATAGATGTATGGAGAGAACATAATCCCTCTGCAAGGTATTTTACATGGTTGAGAGTTTCTGATGGAATCATTTCTGCTGCACGCTTGGACCGTTTTTATATATCTCACAACTTAAGAAATAGGGTTTTTAATATAAGTATTTTTCCAAACTCTATCTCTGATCATAAACTTATTGTGGTAGGTTTTACTTTGGTCAGAAGTACTCATAGAAGTTGTTATTGGCATTTTAATATTAAACTGTTAGAAAATCAAAATTTTTGTGAAGTTTTTAAATTGTTTTGGGAGACATGGAAAAAAGAAAAAGTTGGTTTTGAAGGTATTATACAATGGTGGGAAGTTGGAAAAGTATGTCAAAACTATAAGAGGTCTTTGTCAAAACTATACATCTCATTCATCTTCCTGTTTTAAAAAGACGTTGGAAAGTTTGGAATTTGAGATAGGTGAAATTGAGAAGACCATGACATCTAATGATGCTAATTCAAAGGAACTGTGGAATGAGAAAAAGACTCAATTGAGCTCTATTTTAAATGAGAGAGTTAAAGGAGCCCTGATACGAAGCCGTTTTACATCTATTAAAGACATGGATGCACCAACTACATACTTCTTTAACTTGGAGCGGAAAGTGAGTGAACAGAAACAGATGTATTCATTGAAGGACAACTATGGACGTGTTACATCAAATCCTCTAGAGATGCGCAGAATTGCTGTGGACTTTTATTCTTCTTTGTATGATGCTGAAACCTCTGATGAAAACTGCAGAGATAATCTCCTCAAAGACCTTCCTGTTTTATCTGATGAACAGAAACAATTTTTAGAGACTGATTTTACTTTTGAAGAAGTCACAACAGCAATCATGAATCTCTCTTCAGGTCGAGCCCCAGGACTAGATGGGTTACCCTCTGAGTTTTATAAGAAGTTTTGGTCTATTTTAGGTGAAGATTATTTTAAAGTCCTTAAACAATGTTTTAATGAAGGCACCCTCCCAACAAGTTGTCAACGTGCTGTTTTATCTCTGCTTCCAAAGAAAGGTGATTTGACTCTTTTAAAGAACTGGAGGCCAGTCGCTGTTTTATGTACTGAATACAAAATCTTCTCTAAGGTTTTAGCAAATAGACTGAATGAAGTTTTACACACTATAATACATAAAGACCAATCTTATTGCATAAAGAAAAGGTTAATTACAGATAACCTTCATTTAGTCAGAGATCTTTATGATCTTGCTCAGAGCAATGATGTCAACATGGGTTTGCTGTCATTGGATCAAGAAAAAGCTTTTGATAGGGTGGATCATGTGTTTTTATTTGACACCTTGAAAACTTTTGGGTTTGGGGACAATTTTATTTCTAAAATTAAATTATTGTATACCAAGGCAACATGCATGATAAAAATGGCTGGGAGTTTAAGTGTACCCATACAAATTAAAAGGGGCATTAGACAGGGATGTCCTTTGTCAGGTCAGTTATATAGTATAACAATTGAGCCCCTATTGTGTCGACTAAGAAAGGAACTAATGGGTTTAAAGGTTGATAACATAAGTTCTCATTTTAAACTTTCTGCATACGCTGATGACATCACTGTAATAATACGGGAACAAAAAGATATAATTTCTGTTCAAGAGGCTCTTGAATGTTACGGCAAAGCCTCATCAGCTCTAGTAAACTGGAGCAAAAGTGATGCATTGTGGTGTGGAAGAATCAGTACAGGTCCAGCTCTCCCAGGTGGTTTACAGTGGGGGAGAGGTGGTTTTAAATATTTAGGGGTACATATAGGAAATGATGAGTACAAAAAGAAGAATTGGGAGGGACTTGTGGAGAAAGTGTGTGCTCGGTTGTCTCGATGGAAATGGTTGCTATCCAATTTATCCTACAGGGGGAGAGTCTTGATCTGTAATAACTTGGTTGCATCTTCACTTTGGCATAGGATGACTATACTTGAACCACCTGATGAGCTGGTTAAAAGACTTCAGCAGCAAATAGTAGAGTTCTTCTGGTCAGGACGGCACTGGTTGAAGGCGGCGCTGCTGTATCTTCCGGTACATGAAGGAGGCCAAGGTTTGATTGACATCAAATCAAGAGTAAAAGCCTTCAGAATACAGACAGTACAGAGACTGCTGTATGGAGAAGAAGTGAGCTGGGCTGGATTAGCCTGTACTCTCTTGAGGAAAGCAGGAGACATGGATTTAGACCGTCACCTGTTTCTCATGGACATTAAAAAACTGGACTTGACTGGACTAAGCTCCTTTTACAGATCGCTTTTAAATTCATGGACACTTTTTAAGGTTTCGAGGAGTGCAGATTTTGCACAGAGACTCTGGTTGAAAGAAGAACCAATTTTATTTAATTCAGAACTGGATTTGGAAATTCTTAAAACAGACACTCTCAGGAAAGCCATGTGGAAAGCAAATATAACAAAAATCGGATATTTATTGGAGAATAAGACATGGATTAGTGCTGAAAATTTGGCTAAAAAACTGGGAATGAAATCCGTGAGAGTGGCACAGAGTATTTTAAATAAGATTTTAGATGCTCTTCCTCTGGATTTTAAACAGACATTAGAATCTTCTGATGAAGATGCAAGTCTTTTCCCAGAGCTAATTTTATTACCTGAGATTGGAACTTGGCAAGAAAATGAAGGTAACCTACTGACTTTTAAGACACCACGGCTGGATCTTTTTAGTAATGCAGGAAAGAAAGCCATTTATGTGCTATGTGTCAAAGTATGGCACCATCAGACATTAGAGACTGCTAAAGAATCTAAATGGCAAGAATTTTTTGGACCAGGTACTTCCCCTAAAGGTAGTTGGAGGTCCCTGTACAAATTACCCATCGAGAAAAGGTCTGGAGACCTGCAGTGGAGAATTGTACATGGGATTATAGCTACAAACAGATACAGAGCACACATTGATCCACAGGTTGGGGTGGGATGTCCTTTTTGTGGAGAAGAAGAAACTGTGTTTCATTTGTTTTTACAGTGTGACAGACTTCAAGTAATGTTTTCTAATTTGGAAGAGTGGTGTCAGTCTTTTGGTGAAGTTTTTACACCTGTACTGTTCATATACGGTCCAAAATATTGCAGAAGCAAGAGGGAAGTATATGTTTTGATAAATTTTATTCTTGGGCAAGCAAAAATGGCAGTGTGGTTATCAAGGAAAAATCAAATGAATGGTGCTGGGTCAACTGATGTTGTGTCAGTTTTAAGAGGGCTACTAAAGTCTAGAATTCAAGTTGAGTTCACATATTACAAATTGATCAATAATCTTGAAATGTTTAAATATAAATGGGCAGTGAATCAATGTATTTGTGATGTTAGTATTGATGGTTCATTGCAATTGTATGTATAATTTTTATTATTATCTTTTTTTTTTTTTTTTTTTTTTTTTTTTTTTAAGTTTAATATATATATGTTTTTAACTTGTTTGTAAATAAATAGACTGTTAAAAGTCAAAGTCTCTCTCTCTCTCTCTCTCTCTCTCTATGTATGTATGCGTGTGTCTGTGTGTGTGGGCGCGAAGAGCTCTGCCCATTCGAAGGGAGGAATACGCGTACTGTTATATATATATATATATATATATATATATATATATATATATATATATATATATATATATACATGAGTAGGTGAACATCGTACATTAGCCACATCTGATTACACAGTGCGAGTCATCTCTCCCTCTACGCTCTCCCCAAAAATGTGCACCAACTATTTTCTCGCGAGCCTAATCGCGGATCTCTGTTCTCGCGATATTATCTCTACATCTTATTTAAAGTTATAGAACATTCATTTTAACCTTCAATTTCACTCCCTACATAATACTCCCTTACCCAACAAGAAATGTCCTCATTTCTATAACACAACCCATATACTGATATGGAACAAAACAAAATGTATACAGCTGTAACATTCAAAACAAACCATTACCCAAAATCTGTATCAAAAGGGGCCAAATATTACAGAAACATGTGTACCAAAAATGCAACACAAATCACATAGGCCCATTAGGAATCAGTATTTCAAAAACTCTGCAAGATTAAGACTCTTAAGATTCCTTTTTTTTTTTTTTTTACGTATATTAAGCCTGTACGTAAAAACAAGTACAGTGAACCTTCAGCAAATCAATAAAGTGCAAAATCCTTCAAACGGGAAGGCATTCGACGTGTCCTGGGAAGCACATTCCGAGTGGACACTGGATTATCAGGTGATTCAGAAACACCTGTTGACAGTCCAGCTTCAGGTGTGCCCAGTGTTGGAATTAACAGTCCAGAGTCCGAGCCCTGCACATTTCCCATAGGGCAGGAACGCTGTGGGGTTCCAGGCAGTTGCAATTGGGGGTGAGACAACGGTGGTAGTACCAACGGAACCTGAGATGCGGGAAGTCCCGGTGGCACAGGTGTAATGTGGGGTGGGAGGAGTCCAGACAAAGTGTTCAGAGGGGCTGAACAGGGGAGGAAGGGGAGTTAAGGGTATGGGTCTTCTTTGGGTCAGTAATGTATGGTTTCATGCGATTGTAATGAATGATTTTTGCTTTTGCATGAGGTCTAGATGCGTCTCGCACTTCAAAATTAACAGGGGTGGAATTACCAAAAGGGGCATATTGGTCGCAAAACCTCATACGGGCCCACCCAACGTGGATACAGTTTGTTCTGGCGGTGGGCAGGATCATCCACTAAAACCAGGTCACCACTGTTATACGGAGTGTATTTCAAATGACGATCATAGTTCAGGCGTTGTTGGTCTTGAGCCTTGTCTCGGAAAGCAGTGGCAGCACGATAAGCACAGGCCAGTCTCTTGCGCAATGTATTCGCATATGCTGCTGGTGTGCCCGCTGTAGCTGAACCGGAAACGTTATTGTCCTGAAGAAGTGTGTTCAAGGGAACGCGGGCTTCCCGGCCATGAGCCAGAAAGAAGGGTGTCAGTCCTGTGCTAGTGTGCGTACTGGTGTTGTAAGCCAATGCAACCTGTGGGAGGTGCTCAACCCACTCCGTACCAGAGTCAAAAAGATGTTTGGAAAGTTCATCTTTTAGAGTACGATTAAATCGTTCAACTGCTCCATCACACTGAGCATGATATGGGGACGTCCGGAGCTTCTTGATTGACAACAAGTTACAAAGCTGCTTTATGAGGTCAGATTCAAACTGTCTGCCCTGATCCGAGTGTAGGGCCTCAGGGACACCATGCTGTGGAATGTAGTGGTCAAAGATGCAACCTGCCACTGAGACAGCTGTCTGATCTTTTAATGGATAGAGATTGACAAACTTGGTGTACAGGTCCATCATTACTAGTACATAGCGGTTACCCTTGGTTGAAATAGGCAACTCTGTTATATCTGCAGCCACTATTTGGAATGGACGTTCAGGAGAGATAGGAACGAGTGGCGCCTGTGTTTGGGGTACAGGAGAACGCCGCGACTGGCAAGCTGTACATTGGGAGCAATGTTTGGCGATGTCTCTAGACATATAAGGCCAGTAAAAAGAACCGCGTTGCTCTGTCCAATGTTTTGGCCAGACCATAGTGACCCACTGATGGGTGTCCATGGACATGACTGAGTACTTCAGGAATCAATGATGTAGGAATGACCACCTGCAAAGCATTATCGCCAAACGAGTTGCGTAAGTGTCGGCATAACACACCATTGTGAATGATGAGGCGACTAAACTGCATTCACAGCTTTCTGAGGGATGGGGAAGCATCACGTAGCCTCCATAAGGGTGGTCTATGCCCTGTTTCTATCCAAGAGAAAACAACAACTAAATCTGGATCCGACCTTTGTTTTTCCATCACATCCCACTTACTTTGAATCAGAACGAAATTTGATGTTACGTGACTTAAAACAGGTGTGGGCAACAGATCATGTTTGTTCATGGACAATGTTTGGGTGTATGCTGACACCGGTTTTGCTTGCAAAGGTACTGACGTGGTCTGAGTTGCTACCGAAAAGGTGGACACGTCACCCCGAGAGCAACTATCAGATTCCACAGGAGTAGTGTCTGGTCGCCTAGACATGGCATCTGCATTAAGGTGTTTAGCGCCATCACGATGAATGACATGCCAATCATAAAGGTCCAACTCTATGGCCCAACGAGCTCGTCTACCTGTAGGGTCATGATCTAAAGGAAGTTTCTTAAGACCCACCAGAGGCTTATGATCCGTAATTATAGTGAACGGGTGACAAGCCAAATAGTGTCGGAAGTGGCGAACTGACCACACAATGGCATACAACTCTCAATCGAAAGTAGACCATTTTCGTTCTGAAGCAGACAGCACATGACTGGCATATGCTATGACATGCTCTTTTCCTTCCACCTGTTGTGAAAGAACTGAGCCCACAGAATGAAGGGAAGCATTTGTGTAAAGAAGGAAAAGAGCTGAAAGATTTGGAAAAGCCATAATTGGCGATGAAGTCAGAGCCTGTTTCAGTACACTGAAAGCTTCATTTGCTTCAGCTGACCAAGAGAATGATACTCCCTTATGTGTAAGATGGTACAAGGGTTCAGCCGTGTGTGCAAAATGTCTAATAAATCGACAGTAATAGGAACACAGACCCAGAAAAGCTCTGACCTGTGTGGCTGATTTTGGGACTGGCCATGTCTTGACTTTATCTATGTTAGATGGGTCTGGCTCAACACCGGCACTGGAAACACGGTGGCCCAGAAAAGTAACAGAAGAATGTGCTAGATGACACTTGGATGGCTTAAGTTTTAGGCCAGCTGTACGGAATCGCTGGAAAACTTCACGTAAGTGCTGTAAGTGTTGTGGGAAATCAGCACTGTAAACGATAATATCGTCTAAGTAGATCAAACAAACGCTCCAGTGCAGACCCCGAAGCACAAGTTCCATTAAGCGCTGGAAACTGGGCGGGGCGTTGGAGATGCCCATTGGCATCATACGGAATTGATATAGCCCAGTACCAGTAGAAAAAGCAGTCTTTTCTTTGTCATTTGGGTTAAGTGGTATTTGCCAGTAACCAGCAGTCAAATCGATAGTACTAAACACTCTAGCTCCAGAAAGCCTGTCAAGGGTATCATCCACTTCATTGAGGCGTCTGTAATCAACACAGAACCGGTGTGTGCCATCCTTTTTCCGAACAAGCACAACCGGAGCTGACCATGGACTATGAGATTCCTCAATGATGTTGTGGTCCAAGAGCTTTGACACCTCTTGTTGCAGTACAGCCTGAGTAGCTGGTGATGTTCTATATGGGCGCAATTTTATTGGAGCAGCATCACCAGTATTAATGCTATGTGTAATCACATTAGTTTTTCCATAGTCATGAGAATGAGAGCTAAAAATGTCAGCAAACTCTGTCAGCAGGCTCTTGAGCTGTGCACGTTCTTCAGCATTTAACTCTGTATCCTCCAAATGCACTTCAGGCATTGGATGGACAGCTTCTGTAGAAGTAGTCACGGCTGAGACTAACGTATACTCATCATGTGTATTGCCAGTGACTGAGAAAAGCTGACCTAATGGGCATCCAGCATCAAGAGAGACTTGTTCGCTAGTCGGATTAACAACTCGAACCATGCCCCTTCCTTTGTGAATGGAGGTCAGTGTTCGAGCGACGCCTAAGGTCACAACTGGAGGAGGCTGTGGTTCCAGTATACCCACATACGTGTCAGTAAAAGGATTCGCTACACCATTATCTTTGACAGAAATTGGGATTACCATCTCTGACATAGGTGGGACAGTCACCTGAGCGACACTAACTGCAGAACTTTGTACTGGAATCAGTGACTGGGGTGGTGAAAGAGGCACTGAGGTGTTATATAGTTGTAAACGTGCATTTGGTATGTCAACAGTAACGTTGTGCTCAATTAGAAAATCCCATCCTATTAAAACAGGATGAGTAGCGGTACGTACTACATGGAATACATGGGAAAATGTGACATCCCCAATATGTATGGGAGCTGTCACAGAGCCAAGTATATCCAGTAGCTGTCCAGTTACTGATGACGCTAACACAAATGACTTGCTGATAGATTGAGTAGACAAAGCTGGAATGGATTTACGACAGTCATCAGTAATGAGAGATAGACCCGACCCCGTATCCACTAAAGCATGAAGTTCAGCACCAGCTAATGCAATTTGAATAAACGGTGTGGGTGGAGTAGAGTTACAAGCAACTAAATCAGAGTGGACCATTACTGGGGATGAAGCTGGCATTTGGTCCCCAATGACAGCTTCTACTCGTTTCCCTGCTGTGGTGAGAAAGGGGCTTTCTCTCTGTGAGACTGAGAGAAGTGTACATGGCGCGTGGGGGAGGTATAATACCTCTGTGAACTATAGGAATGGGGGGGTGGCGATGGAGAGCTATGTCTGCGATAACTGGAATGTCTGTACTGTGGACTGGGTGAGGGTGAGCGAGCATAATGGGCTCCATGGTCACGATCGAGATCAGGCCGGCGCTCCCGTGAAAACGAGCGGCCAGACCTGGAGTTCTCATAACGATATCTGTGGGGGATGTATTGGTCAGATTGTGTGGTGTGAGGGGGGTGTGACTCACGACTACGGGAAGAATTAGAGTAGCTACAATGTTTTTGGCAAGAGATGTCATCAATTGGGGAAGGCTGATCATGTTTGGAGTGTCCACGGTGGTGCTGCGAAGAACAACATTCGTCCCGAGGGTGTTGGCGTCGACCTCTCTGTGCATGTTGTGCAGTACAGCAGCAGTCTCGATGACGATGATGGTCGTCCAAGCCAGGCTGGCGATGGCGTGCTGTGATGTCGTAGTCGACAGCTGCACAGGTCTGATGTGAAGAGAGTGTGGAAGATGTAACCTCGTCCAGAAGACTGGAAATCCGCTGCGAAAGCTGGTCCACACGTTCATCCGCCCGTCGTAGATGAGACTGGCGTAAGGCATGCAAGTCAGTTCGGAGTTCAGCTATGGCTGATGCCAGTTCAGTGATGTGGGTTGCTGTCACTGTGTTAGCTGATGGTTGTTGGTGCACCATCACAGGCATAACAGCTAAAGGGTTAGCAACACTGATGGCCAACTGAGCACGTTCACATTGAGTGGCTACTTTTAAAGCATTGTCCAAAGTCACAGCACCATGCTCATGAATTTTCAGTTGAAGCGATGGGTCTAAACCGGTCACAAATCTACAAAAAATTTCGCAATTCCGTGCTGCTGCATCATATTGCGGAAATGCTTCAGTCACTAAATTTGTGAGCTCAGCAGCATAGACTTCAAGAGGTTCTTGTGGTTTATGGGGACGTGCATTCAAAAACGTCTGAAATGTGGCCAAAAATGTTGTACGGCCAAAAACAGTGGTCAAACTCGCTTTAGTTAACTCACAGCCAGCTTTCACATCAGGTGGGAGAGACTGCCAATATGCAAATGCCGGGCCAGTAAGCTTCACAGGGAGAAGTTTGGCTTTATCAGGAGATATAGCTGAGACATTAAGTGCAACTTCAAATCTCTGTATCCATGCACTAAAAGGTTCTGTACCATCTCCCGAAAAAGGATGAGGAAGGTCAATTTTAAATGGCATATGTGGGTTTGCTGCGTCTGCAACATGTCTGTCTCTCTATATTGCAGCTGCGTCATTCTCGTCGTCCGCCATTTTGTGTGAGAGAGAACACACGTAATCCGAACTTGCAAAAAGAGTGCGTGAAAAAAAACTGTGCAAAACAGTATCAACGTAACTGCAGGTTAAAGTGGCGATATTCACATCGTTCAATACGGAAAAAAACAAGTGTCCTTACAAAACAAGCCAACCAGCGCTGCCACCAGTGTAACGCGTGTTGTTTCTATATGCGAGCTTCACAGTTCTTACCGCGCGCTGGCTCGTGGGTTCTTGGCTTTGTTGCAAGGAGGACACCGACAGGGAGCTCGGGAAGTCATAACACTTGATTTATTAAACATGAGAAGGTGAACATCGTACATTAGCCACATCCGATTACACAGTGCGAGTCATCTCTCCCTCTACGCTCTCCCCAAAAATGTGCACCAACTATTTTCTCGCGAGCCTAATCGCGGATCTCTGTTCTCGCGATATTATCTCTACATCTTATTTAAAGTTATAGAACATTCATTTTAACCTTCAATTTCACTCCCTACACTTACATGGGCAAATTGTTAAAGGAATAGTTTACCCCAAAAATGACATTAAATAAACAAAAGCAAAAGAACTTTTCAGCTCCGCCTACTCTCTAACAGGGTTAGAGAGTACACATTTTCCATTTTAAAATTCTACTTTTCCAGACTCAAATTTCCAAACTTCTCTGTATATTTTTCAGACCATATTTCGTGAAAAACAAATGATGAAGTGTGTAATAATTAAAGGTCCACTTCACAAACTACTGCAAACTATTGTTGTCACGGTAGCAAAGTAAAAGTAAAAACTCAATACCCGGATTTTCACTAACTTAAACATTGGCCATTGCGTTCACATGCTCAACAGACACGTCTATGATTGGCTACAATGCTCAACACTGCCAGAAAATAAATAAATAAATAAATAAATAAATAAATAAATAATAGTAGTAATAATTATATATATATATATATATATATATATATATATATATATATATATATATATATATATATATATATATATATATACCTTTATCGTTCTTCACAGAGTGCTGACACAATTACGTCACTAAATATTTCACTTTAATAAAAACACTCTGTTTGTATGACAGATTTATTTATAGAAATTTTCAGTTTTATATTTCAGTAAACGGATCAGTCCAGACCGTGAAATCATTCCGTAAGACAATCTTCCTAATGGAATGCAGTGTTTAATATAGGCCTAAATAATTTATTCGTTAGAACACTGGATCATATTTTTTTCTTTAATTCGTGTTTCTCGTGAACCTTACCCAAAATATTTGCAACAAGATCTGTTGTCTTGTCAAGATATGTTTCCTGGTGCGATGGGACGAAAACCCATTTCCTCCAGCAACCTGACACTCACAACAGATCAAAACAAAAGCAAAAATTTCTCGTTGATATATGTCACAACAGGGATGAAAAATGTAATCGCAGCTTCCTTTTAGTGATGTGACACTTAAGTCTTGTGTCGAGAATAAACGGGCGTTTCAGATGAAGCCTAGATTTTAGGCTTGTGTTGTTTCTGTACGTGCGCGATTCGCTTTGCTTGTCGAGCAATACCCGAGGCTGCAGTTTCTGGACCGCATTTCTAGGAACATATTTTTTTTTGTGACAGCGCCATCTAGCTAATTCCGTTCTTCTAATTCTGTAATAGACGAGACCTTATTCCAGGGGTCACCACACTCGGTCCCGGAGGGCGGTGTCCTACAGAGTTTAGATCCAACCTTAATCAAACACACCTGAACCAGCTAATCAAGGTCTTAATAGGTATACTTGAAACTTCCAGGCAGGTGTGTTGAGGCAAGTTGGAGCTAAACTCTGCAGGACACCGGCCCTCCGGCCTTCTTTCCATCTTTTCTTTATTTAAAAGGTGGCATGAATTTGAATGTTCGAGGCAGTGTCAGCAACCTCCATTTTGCCTATTTAGCTGTGCAAAACAGTTCATTGTACTGCTGGATGTTGTAAACTGGTATTTGTATTAAAATAATTTAAAATGTATTAACGTACTAATTTGTAGCGCAACTGTTCCACAAATCAGACGTGAAGCGCAGCGTTGCATGCGGGTAATGAACTTACTATTAAACTGTATTTAATTATAAAACCTTTTATAATCTATAATAACATTAAACTTATTTCATATTGTCTCTAAACCTTCTTGGATAATAAGAAAAACGTAATCAGTATGTATATCTTTTGTGAGAAAAAAAAAAAAACTTTTTTTTGATTTATAGTATTATTATTATTAATGATTGGGACGAATCAATATTATTTATTTATTTATTTATTTATTTATTTATTTATTTATTTATTTATTTATTTTTCTTCAAAAAAATGTACTTAAACAATAAATTAAATTAAAATAACACGATACAGTCAGGAAGAATAAGTTACCAGAACAACACTTCTTTGCAATGCACAAAAGAGCACAAGTTTGGCATTAAGGAGTATTTACAGAGTTTTTGACAAGATTCAGAGGAGGCATTAATGCATTTCATAACAACAATGTTATAAGATTAATGCTTTAAATATAAAGTTCTGAATATAAAAATATTAAACGATTTAAATGACACTTTAAAAATGAAACTGAAACCGCTAGTAGGTGGCAGGAAGTCAAAGTCTTTGTGACTAAATCAGTTCATTCAGTCGATTAAAAAATATATTTTTGTTGACGAAATACAGCACAATCAGACTATATAACTATATAAAAATATAAAAAACTGTTGTATAAATTTAGTTTATTCCAGTGGCAGAGGGTGAAGTTTACTTTCACTTTTAATTTCGTGATTAACGCCTAAAGGATGTTTGTCATTGACCACGGCAAACAAAGTAAATATTACATGAATGGTTAAACGATTGCAGAAATGTTATTATTTTAAGGGTTTAAAGTGTAGTTATCATTATGTTGTTTAACATTATGGATCTTGAAAACGAGCTGGCAGCAGAAATCACACAAAACAGAACGAAATGCTATCATTTCATATTGAGTAAACGATTAAACAATTTAATAATTCACTTGAAAACATGAGGCCATTGATACCACAACTAAAAACAACAATAATAATGAAATTAATACCGCGATTTTAATATTCATAAGGATTCGTTTTTAGGTGTCGTCAATACGTCAGTATTGTACGTTTAAATGCTGAAAATACGTAAGTATTTGTACGTTTAGGTGCTGTACAGTAAATACGTCAATATTGTACGTTTTCCTGTCTAAAAAAAAAAAAACGTGAGTAAATGTACGTTTTGTAGAACCACTTTTTTTGAAAATACATACGTATTATCATGAGAGCACGTTGGTACAGCAGATGCTCTCAGTTTAGAATTATAGCGTATGTTTTCCAACTGAACTAATGATTTTTATTTCTATAAAAAATGCTAAACGTCAGTGAAGGCGGTGCAGTGGTGGTCAAGTAATGTAATCAGTGTATGACCATACACCGTGTAACACCAACTACCCCAGGTGAAAAAAATAAATAAATAAATAAATAAATAAATAAAATGTGTAGTTCCATGATGTAAAGTGCACTATTTTCAACACTAGATAATCTTAAGAACATAGTGTATTCAGCTGTGGTATTCTGAGACACTATGAATAGGCCTTATAAACTAAAATGTGCTTTTAACACACTATCTCTGTATTAAAATAATGTATGTAATTACCACTACACCCACCCCAGGCCCACCATTCATCTTATTTCTGGAGCCGGGCCTGTATTTAAAATGTATGTAGGCCTAGCCTACATACGTTGTTCATTACTGTCAGCAAGTCACTGCTAATAAGCGAGTCATTGCGATTGAACCGATTCATTTAAACGGTTGATTAATTCAGGAACGAAACACCATCATGTTATTCAGAGACGCAAAAGAGTCATGTGGCTGCGTTTGGAATGATTTTTTGTTGGCGAAACAGAGCAAAAATAGGCAATATGGTGTCTAAAATGTAAGTATCTTAATGCTAACTTCTAGTTTATTGAACTGTTGTATAAAATTAATATCACATTTGTGGTTTGTGCAAAAAAAAATAAAAAAAATAATAAATAAATATATAAAATAAAATAAAATAAAATAAATAAATAAAATAAATAAAAATAAATAAATATACATTTATAAACATACATGATATAAATATACATTTTCTGCCCCCATATCCTGAATTTTGGGAAAATGCATTTTATTAGACTGAATCACGCAGTGAAAGAACGACTCCGGCTAGTGTTTAAGCACTAATACCTCTTACAATCAATGAAGCTGTCCATGCACTGTATGATAAATGAATCTCTTACTTACATAATTCGTACATCTGCACTTTGTTGCTTATGATGAGGGAATTCGAGAGTTTCAGTCTGAACACAACTCCAGGTTTCAGCAATGACTATTCTGAATGCCTCTGATTGGCCACTGCATTCTAAACTCAATTCGTGTGTGATTGGTTATAATGCGCAACGCTGTTAAAACGCCTACAAATAAAATATGTTTTAAGTGAGCAGGTCTAAATTTAATACAGCAATCGAATCTTTTCGTTTCATTTTCATTAGTTTTATGTTTTAAGTATTATAGTTTTATCGAAAAAACCAGGGGACCCCCCAAGTATATATTTTTGGGTGTTATGGGGGGTCCCTTAATGCTTAATGCTTATTTCAACTTTTAAATGAAGACTTAAAAAAATCCCTATGGGAAAAATACTTACAGAACTACACTGTTTTTGTATACATGAATTTCTGTATATAAAGTCCTTTGAGTGTTTTAATCTGTTGGTGGTTTTGTGTGTGTCTCTGCAGTTACAGAAACAAGCAAAAGAACCCGGGTCCATTAATGCGGCGTGTGCGTGTGTATGGTAACGCTTCTCTACTCATGCCTGCATTTGCAACCCCGTTAAACACTCGAGCATCAATCACTGCTCTTAAAGCGCTCTGGCCGCCGAGTCCTCAGCTGCGGGTCATCTTCTTCAGCTCCAGCTACCTCAAGGCACTGGACCGTTTATGGAAAGGCCGTGGCCTGAAAGAGAAACGCCTCTCTACAGGTTTTATGTTAATTAATGTGGCTCTAGAGCTGTGTGATCATGTGGATGTTTATGGATTCTGGCCGTTTTCCGTCAATCTGGAGAAGCAGAGAATTCCACATCACTATTTCGACAACAAAATACCTAGAGTTAGTCTTCACTACATGCCAGAGGAATTTCTCCGCTTGCTGCAGCTCCACAGTCAGGGAGCGCTAACACTGCACCTGCAGCCCTGCTTATGATTTGCTGGCTTCCTGTTGACTAAAATGTGCTTTAATGTGTTTTATAAATATTTTTAGGTATTAGAAACTAATTCTTTCTACAGCATTTACAAGCGGTCTCATGCTGCTAACTGACCTGTACGTGGACACTTTACTGACTTCATTTGTACTTGATGTAGGGGAGCGCAGGGCACAAATTAACGCGGGGTTAGTTGTAATACACGTGGTTTAAATATTTCCACACATGCTAGCTTAACCAAATTTACTGCATTTATTAGCTGCCATAGCAACACTATACAGAGGAAAAAAGTGCGCCAAAATGCAAAAGCCTTCTGAAGATATCACTGAATATTTATTTGACCACAGTAAAAGTAAATTTCTGGCTGAAGTAAATTTTTCATCTCAGCCTTTAGTATTCATTTAAAATGAGACAAACCTGCTATTATTTCAATCTCCAATCTGTTATTTATCAGTTTAGATAGTTTATTAACGATTCGCAAACCAGCAGAAGACACTAACCAGATTTAAATTCCAGTCGCGCTTATGGGGAAAGTTGTAACACTGCGTTACAATGCGCCCCGCTATTATTAAACTATGCTATTCTATGACATTAGCGATGTAATTTTCACTATTTACTTTTATGGATTTTAATAAGAAATCACAAAAACAGGTGGATAAAGACTGACAATCGATGTTTAATGATCACAAATTATAATTTCAAGAAAAGTAAAGCATTTTGGCTCGTTTATGTGTCTGGTGTTCTATGAGAGCTGTGTTTGGAGGGAGGGGAGTGTTTTTCTGAATGTGTGAATGTGTTTAATCTATTTGCGCACATTGTTTTGAACTATACTGTATGTGTGTTGCGATCAGGGTCGTCCCACGCAGAACCTGATTTTACCAAGTATGACATGTTCCTGGATCAACATCTTTGTTGACCCTGGAACAACATTGTGATTAACCAATCAGATCTGAAAAAAAAAAAAAAAAAAAAAAACAGTTTATAGTTTTTGTGAAGTTTAGGCTTACAGTCATTGTTTGGTGCTTGTACATCAGTGTCATTCATCTATCATTTCCTCTGATTTTAGGGATTACTCATGGGTAAGGTTAGGTTTAGGTGTAGGGATGTGTCAAGATTAAACTTTTGGATTAAAATATTGTTTCAGGGTCAACAAAATATGTTGACCCGGGAACACATCTAACTCAGCAATATCAGGATGTGCGTCATCCCGCACGTGGTTGTGATGTGTTCATTGTGAAACTCCAAAATCAGATTATTTTTAATTCTTAAAAAAAAAAAAAAAATATTTTAACCTGTCATATGGTCAAGTTACAATGTGCCCCTCACATGTTACAATGTTCCCCACCTACGGGGCATGTTGTCACATTTTACTTCCTTTCTTTTGAGGTAAATAACGAAAAACGTATACACTGTAATTATGAAACAAAGTGACATATTTGTACTGGACAATTGTGACATTAACGTGGATAAAAAAATATACTCTGAACCCCACGTGGATTTACACAAACTGAGAAATTCAAAAAGCCTTAGGTTGTGCCCCGCGCTCCCCTATTTACATGCTGTGGTTGAAATTAAAGAATGAATGCTAACATTCGATGTTGAGAGTATATAAACTGTGCCATTACTATTACCCAGCTGGCATTCGACCAACCTTAAACGTTTAAATGTGGTTGAAATAATGTCAGTTTATGAAAAAACATTCATTCAACGTCAAAACAACGTTGAATACCAAATGGTTGAAATGGTGTTGTTAACTCACTATGGATTCAACATAGAAATAAAAATAAATGTTTTAGTTGTACGTCAAATCAACATTATTTTTACAACCATGACTTTTAAACATTTTGTTGAAATATCCCTAGTGAAAAAAAGTATACTTTATTGTATTTGTAATATATTTCCTGTTTCAATAGTACATTGCAAATATACTAACCAAAAATTGTACTAACTTTAAATATATAAAAAGTGTATTACCACCATGCTTTTACCTATTTTCACAATACAACTTTTAACACACTTTAAAATAATTGTAATTTAGTATATTTTCTAAAAATATGGGGTTCCATTTGTGCCAAAAAAGAGGCGACTGCTTTGTGCTTTGTACTACACATTTGTCTTTGTCTACAGTTATTACCTAATTATTCAGGTAAATCAGTACATGTTGACGTCGTCTTAATCTGTCGTCCTGTCGTCTTTTTCTCTGTTTTTTACTGTTGTCCTAACTGTCATTTTGTTCTGTCGACCTGTTCTGTCATCCTTACTGTCGTCTTATTCTGTCATCCTTACTGTTGTCCTGTTCTGTCGTCTTATTCTGTCATGCTTACTGTCGTCTTATTCTGTCGTCCTGTTCTGTCGTCTTGTTCTGTCATCCTTACTGTCGACCTGTTCTGTCATCCTTACTGTCGTCTTATTCTGTCATCCTTACTGTTGTCCTGTTCTGTCGTCTTATTCTGTCATCCTTACTGTCGTCTCATTCTGTCATGCTTACTGTCGTCTTATTCTGTCGTCCTGTTCTGTCGTCTTGTTCTGTCATGCTTACTGTCGTCCTGTTCTGTCATCCTAACTGTAGTCCTGTTCTGTCATCCTAACTGTCGTCTTGTTCTGTCGTCCTGTTCTGTCGTCTTATTCTGTCATCCTTACTGTCGTCTTTTCTGTCATCCTGTTCTGTCGTCCTGTTCTATCGTCTTATTCTGTCATCCTTACTGTCGTCCTATTCTGTCACCGCGGTCAAGTGAGCCGCCATCTGGAAACGTATATTGTTCATTATAGAAGATACAATTATATTACTTTCGAATACATTATACTGTTAAGTATTCTGAAAAAATGAAGTTTGTTAAAATACATTCTAACACTGAATGTTTGCTCCTTTTTTTCTACATGCATTATTAAAATTTCTTCTAAATTACCATAAACATTTCAATAAATTCTTTTTCTGAACAACCATGTCCCCATCTGTGTTCACGATGTTTTAGTGTAGAGTTTTTGTATTTGCATTATATAGCATATGTATTGTTATATTCTCTTATATATCCTCCAAAACTGTCGATACCGATAGCCTTGTGGGCAGCACGTCAACATACATCGCCGATGCGTTCGGGCGTCACGGGTTTGAATCCTGACTCGGGGAACTTTCCTGATCCCACACCCATCTCACTGTCCCATGTTGCTTCCAGTCATTTCTGATGTGTCCTTTCGTAATAATAACAATGAAAGGCAAAATGTTTTTTTATCATTTATCAAAAAAAAAGTCTTCCGAGTTAACAGGAAAATTTCTATTCATACTTCTTCAGAATGCCCATGACTCTGTCTGTGTCAACTTTTTAGCTTAGAATTTTAGAGAAAATGAAAAGCAAAGTCTGTGACATTGCACTGACCACTCTTTCACATTTATACACGCATTATTTAAATTCCTTCAAACTTGACAGCAAGATTTCTATTCATACTTCTTCAGAATGCCTAAGACACCCGGAGCGCATCGGCGCTGTATGTCGGCGTGCTGCCCACAAGGCTATCGGCGTCGACATCTTTGAAGGATATATAAGAGGATATAACAATATGCTATTTAATGCATTGTGACAAATTGCCATTCATTTTCTGTACAAATCTTCTGTGAAATCTCGTGAAACTTGACACAGACAGAGTCTTGGGCATTCTGAAGAAGTATGAATAGAAATCTTGCTGTCAAGTTTGAAGGAATTTGAATAATGCATGTATAAATGTGAAAGAATGGTCAGTGCAATGTCACAGATTTTGCCATTCATTTTCTATACAAATCTTCTCTGAAATCTCGTGAAACTTGACACAGACAGAGTCTTGGGCATTCTGAAGAAGTATGAATAGAAATCTTGCTGTCAAGTTTGAAGGAATTTAAATAATGCATGTATAAATATGAAAGAGTGGTCAGTGCAATGTCACAGATTTTGCTTTTCATTTTCTCTAAAATTCTAAGCTAAAAAGTTGACACAGACAGAGTCATGGGCATTCTGAAGAAGTATGAATAGAAATTTTCCTGTTAACTCTGAAGATTTTTTTTTTTTTTTGATAAATGATAAAAAAACATTTTGCCTTTCGTTGTTATTATTATTACGAAAGGACACATCAGAAATGACTGGAAGCGACATGGGACAGTGAGATGGGTGTGGGATCAGGAAAATTCCCCGAAACGGGATTCAATCCCGTAATACCCGAACGCATCGGCGCCGTATGTTGGTGTGCTGCCCACAAGGCTATCGGCATCAACTGCTTTGGAGGATATATAAGAGAATATAACAATACATATGCTATATCATGCAAATGCAAAAATTCTACACTAAAACATCGTGAACACAGATAGAGACATGGTTGTTCAGAAAAATAATTTATTGAAATGTTCATGGTAATTTAAAAGAAATTTTAATAATGCATGTAGAAAAAAAGGAGCAAACATTCAGTGTTAGAATGTATTTTAACAAACTTTATTTTTTTCAGAAAACTTAACAGTATAATGTATTCGAAAGTAATATAATTGTATCTTCTATAATGAACAATATATATATACGTTTTGTAAATACTTTTTCCCTGTTTTCTAGCACATTTAAATTTTAACCGCTGAAATATAGATGTAAAGCTTTTTGGCCGCTTCGTGTCTCCGTACCGTAATTCCACTAATAGACGTGCAACAAATCCAGATGGCGGCTGGTGTTCGCAGATGGCGGCTCACTTGACCGCGGTGACAGAACAGGACGACAGTAAGGATGACAGAATAAGACGACAGTAAGCATGACAGAATAAGACGACAGTAAGCATGACAGAACAGGACGACAGTAAGCATGACAGAATAAGACGACAGTTAGGATGACAGAACAGGATGACAGAACAGGACGACAGAACAAGACGACATTTAGGATGACAGAACATGACGACAGTTAGGATGACAGAACAGGACGACAGAACAAGACGACAGTTAGGATGACAGAACATGACGACAGTAAGCATGACAGAATAAGATGACAGTAAGGATGACAGAATAAGATGACAGAACAGGACGACAGAACATGATGACAGTAAGGATGACAAAATAAGACGACAGAACAGGACGACAGTAAGGATGACAGAATAAGACGACAGAAGAAGACGACAGTTAGGATGACAGAATAAGACGACAGTTAGGATGACAGAACAGGACGACAGTTAGGATGACAGAACAGGACGACAGTTAGGATGACAGAACAGGACGACAGTAAGCATGACAGAATAAGATAACAGAACAAGACGACAGTTAGGATGACAGAATAAGACGACAGTAAGGATCACAGAATAAGACGACAGAAGAAGACGACAGTTAGGATGACAGAACAGGACGACAGTTAGGATGACAGAACAGGACGACAGTAAGCATGACAGAATAAGATGACAGAACAAGACGACAGTTAGGATGACAGAATAAGACGACAGTTAGGATGACAGAACAGGACGACAGTAAGGATGACAGAATAAGACGACAGAAGAAGACGACAGTTAGGATGACAGAACAGGAGACAGTTAGGATGACAGAACAGGACGACAGTTAGGATGACAGAACAGGACGACAGTAAGCATGACAGAATAAGATAACAGAACAAGACGACAGTTAGGATGACAGAATAAGACGACAGTAAGGATCACAGAATAAGACGACAGAAGAAGACGACAGTTAGGATGACAGAACAGGACGACAGTAAGCATGACAGAATAAGATGACAGAACAAGATGACCGTTAGGACGACAGAATAAGACGACAGAACAGGACGACAGTAAGCATGACAGAATAAGACGACAGAAGAAGACGACAGTTAGGATGACAGAACAGGACGACAGTAAGCATGACAGAATAAGACCACAGAACAGGACGACAGTAAACATGACAGAATAAGACGACAGTAAAGATGACAGAACAGGACGACAGTAAACATGACAGAATAAGACGACAGTAAAGATGACAGAACAGGACGACAGTAAGGATGATAGAATAAGACGACATTAGGACAACAGTAAAAAAACAGAGAAAAAGACGACAGGACGACAGATTAAGACGACGTCAACAGACAACATGCACGTCAACATATACTGATTTACCTGAATAATTAGGCAATAACTGTAGACAAAGACAGATGTGCAGTACAAAGCACAAAGCAGTCGCCTCTTTTTTGGCACAAATGGAACCCCATATTTGCGGAGGATCTATTTCGGTAAAATCAAGGTAAAAGCTTTTAATTTAAGTCTCATTTTCTGTTTTTTTGCTTGTTAGTCCTTATGATGGTTAGATTTTATGCACTTTGTTGCATGCTGTTTTGTGGAACATCTTAGCCCATTCAAAGAACTGAAACACAGTTGACCCTGCACATTATTTGAAGCGATTTCTGTTCAAACCAGTTAACTTAATGTCCGCTTCATATCTGTAAAATTAGCTGCTGGTTGTCTATTAATTACTATGTTATCTATTCGTGCTAGTGATAAGTTACGAGAATAGGAGTAATTTGAACGACGGTTGTTTCATGTGACGTTTTGCAGAATTCAAAATTCAGTGAGAAGTAAACAAAACACTTCAAACCATGAGAGAGCTAGAGAGCGCGGCATCCGGTCAGTGTACAAACGGATGGAAAAGAACGCTACATCTTCAGACGGGTTCTTTTAAAATAACTCTTTTTAATTTGACACGGCGATTTTGAAAGCAACTATGAGTGCTAAACTGTAGTCAAGCCGTAGCATTATTTGTTAGAAATACCTGGTTGCGACGAAAATACTATGCGTGCTTAGTATGATAATTACGGTAATGTGCAGGCAGTAACAAACAACACGCATTCTGAGATTGTCAACGAGTCTTTAGCAAACCCATCACCCCTACCTCCTCAAGCAGAGTATATATAACATTGAAACTTATTGAAATGTAAGTTAACGATCTTAGTTTTAAAATACCAGATGTTTCCATTTACATCACATAAGAAAAAAAACACTCTATACGTTTGGTTTTGTTTTTTCAGTGTTCACTGATTTTTGATTAATGGATAACACTTTTTTATTATTTTAGAATACCAGTTGATGACTGCTGTCCAGTGGAAATGTAAGTTCAGATGCTTTAGTTTATGTTTGTTACAAGTGCTATGTTTGTGACATAACAGACATTCTTTACATTTGTGTTTACTTTGCAGAGAGGATCTACTTAGATAAATGTAAGATGAATGCAGTAAATGAGACTTAAAAGCATTTATTTCATTTTCTTCCACAGATCGATCATCTTGCTTGATAAAACCTCAATATATCATCAGGAGCAACCGGTATTAATTTTGTGCTCCTTGATATGTTTTTTCCCTCCAAAAATGGACAGTCTCTGACTTAAATTGTATCAATCACCAAAGGCCACATTTTCAGCTAAAAATCTTCTTTGCTGTTCTGCTGAAGAAAAATACTCATGAACATCTCGGGTGGCGTAAGGGTGAGTAAATTAATAGCTAATTTTTATTTTTGAGTGAACTTTTTCTTTAACTGAGCCAGATGATGTGTCAGATTTTATTCAGTTTGCATACTCGTTTGACAAGTAACAATAAATGTCAGTGTCCTTTCAAAGACTGTAAATTTAATACAAATGTGTATTTAATACCCTTGATGACTTTTCACTGAAAGATTTATTTTCCTCATCAAAACCTGTTTTTTTTTCCTTTTCCAAAATTTTCAAAACCCTATTCCTTTTCAAAAAGTGTGTTGATGGATTGTGTCCTTCAAAATGTTAATAGCCACTCAATGTTTGTTCTTAGATCTTTGCAGGATTCAGTCGCATATCTCGGATCTGAGTTCTGCGCAGCACTGGACACAGACTCTGCACTTTTGACATTTTCTAGAAAAAAGGATTTTAAATTTCACATCAAGTTAATTAAAAGGTATCTCTTTATCATGTTGGCTGTAGTTGTCATCTTTAAATCATGATTTGCTTATGATTGTTATCCTCAGCCTGTCTCTATTTTTTCATAGTCATCTGATGTTTCCACTGCAGTACTTCAGGGCCTTTCAGTCATCCTGGAGAATGACCCAGAGGAATTTTACAGGATGTGTTTCGTAAGTATTACTGGATTTTCTGCTCTCATCATTTTGTTTTATTCAATATGAATATAGTTCAGGTTATGAAAAATTGCCAAAGGTTCTGTGTATTTTTTTTTTTTTTAGTTTTGCAGTAGATGCTATATTTGTCTTTTGTGAAACAGTTTATTACTGAAATTGGTGTAAATGCTTTAACTTCGCGAAATTGTGTTGAGTGATCACAAACATCATTACAGACTTTACACACTTTGAAATAAACTTCTTGAAATATTGATTTACTCATGATTTACTCACTCTCAAGGCATCCTAGGTGTATATTAGGGCTGCACGATAAATCACATGTGATTGTCATGCGCATCTCGACAGTAAAGATGGTTCTGTGATTAGAAGTAAATCTCCATCACATGCATTCAGATGGAGCGGAATTTAATACACAGAGCCTTAGTTCACTGACAAGCTATGCAATATCGTGTTCATAATCGAATGCGATTCATCTGCGAGTATGAACATGATATTGTGTAGCTCGTCCGCGAACTAAGGCTCTGTGTATTAAATTTCGCTCTATCTGAATGCACGTGATGGAGATTTACTACTAATCACATAACCGTCTTTACTGACAAGATATACATGACAATCGCATGCAATTTATCGTACAGCCCTATTGTATGACTTTCTTCTTTCAGACCAATACAATCAGAGTTATATTAAAAAATATCCTGGCTCTTCCAAGCTTTATAATGTCAGTGGGTGGCTGTTTCTGTTCAACAGTTTAATGAAGTGCAGTAAAATGCGTCCATCCATAATAAAACATGCCTCACACAGCTCCGAGAGGTGAATACAAGCCTTCTGTAGCGAATATATGATTTTGTACGAAAAATGTCCATATTTAAAACCATACACTTTTCTCTCACTTCCGCTAACTGTCATAGGCAGAAGCCATCCCGGGCAGCTGATGCAGGATGTGCGTGTGCGTATGCGCCGGTGATTAGTGACAAACATGGAAGACCAGTAACGAATTAATTCGAAACACCAGTAACGAATTAGAAGTACAAAACAAAGATCCATAAAGAAGAATGTCGGAGGATTTCAATATAAACCAAGAGCAAACTGGTTTTCTTTTGCTAAAGTAAGGAAACTTTGCTTCCTTTGCTCCTGTAAACAAACTTTTCTTTGCTAGTCGAAACTTACATTTCGACTAGCATATTTACACCAGCGCATGCACACAAACGTCCTACAACATCCACCTGGAAAGGCTTGCACGTATGACAGTTAGTGGAAGTGAGAGAAAAGTGTTTATAACGTTTTAAATGTGTATATTTTTCTTTAAAAAATGCATCGATCCACTACAGAAGGCCTTTATTCATGTGTGAGGCACATTTTATTATGGATGGATGCGCTTTCTTGCACTCCTTTTGAACTGCTGAATAGAAACACCCGCCCATTGCCATGGAAAGCGTGGAAGAGCCAGGACATTTTTTTAATGTTACTCTGATTGGATTGGTCTGAAAGAATGAAGTCATACACACCTAGGATGCCTTGAGGGCGAGTAAATCATGGGCTAATTTTAATTTTTGGGTGAACAAACCCTTTAAGATAAAATCATGTAAATGATGGGTGTGATCCATCACTCCATAACAAGAGAGAAAATGCTCTTAGCATTCTTAGCATGTTGTAAAAAAAAAAAAAAAAGTTCTGTAAATCTATAATGTTGAAAACAATGTGCAAAAAATGTAGTCCATGGAACTTGTGTGTAATATTCCAAGACTTCCAAGACAAGGCATGCAGTAATAGTTGACACAAATGATAATTTACACTTTTGCTCTGATTGAAATCATGTATTGTGAAATGTCACTATCACACTATAAATCTCGTCATCTTTCTTTGGTGATCATAATTTAAAGCTTAATTACATTTCCTTGTGCTTGATGTTTGCACAGATCATTGTACACTCACTCTGGTCATCAATATGAATCAATTTGCTTATAAATGAAAAGCATTAAAAGTTCCTTGTCAATGTATGCTTTTAGAACATTTCCAGTATTGAAATGGAGAAATTTACACTGTACCTATTTTATTTCTCTACTTAGGATGTGGATGCAGACTTCAGTCAAGCAGTTGTAGACCTGCTCACAGTTCTACCAGAGGACATGCCCTCATTGTGGATGCAATAAAGGCAATCATGGAGGGAAGAATTGTCATGGATGGGTTTGAAAGGCCTGTATTTTATTTTTGCTGTTCTGTTTGCATGCCATTCTGAAAATGCTCTATTGTTTAACAGTGTTCCAGTGGGTCCAGATAATGTTATGACAACAAAGTGTTGTTTAGTCAAGAAGTCTGTAAAGAGTATTATAAGAACACAGATGTTTTAAAAGCTAATTTTTATTATTGTGATATTCTTAAAGTTTTTTACAAAAATAAACTGTTGAGAATTTCAAACTTGTGTTAAGTTCATTTCATGCTGGTTGAACGAATAAAAATACGTTCAGTTTACTTAAAGAAAATGTGGAAACCGATTGCACAAAATGTTTTAAGTTCCCATAGCTTAAAATGGCAGATTAAATCCATGTTGAGAATAACAGCATTTAAGATGTTTGCACAACACAAAATAACACTATTAGTTAATAGAATTAATAAAGTAATCTTACTATTAAATCTTAAGTAAGATTAGTAAATGTCCTGGAGTATGTTAACTAGAAATGACATTAATCTAACTTGATATTTATTAGATAATTTACTCTGTAAGAGTTTGCTTTCTTTACTTTAAACTGATTATTAAATTAACTTTAGTTTTACCTTTAAGTTTGCTTTAACAAAATAAGGCAATCTGTTTCCAAACTTTTTTTAAGTAAGCTGAACTTATTAGGATTTACAGTGTACGGGACAGGAAGTTCAGCTACTAGTTTGTGATGTCACAAGTACAGCCAAGTAAACACTATTGCATGGCCAAAAATTGAATTTCACTCACACTGGTTTAATGACCCTGACAACGAGTGCATTCAGCATTGGGGAAAAAAATTGCATATTTTTACTCAAAAATAATATATTTATGGTGTGTTTCTTGTATATTTTGAAGACACCCTTAATTAATTTGTAATATACTTGTAATGCAAACAAAGTACACTTTAATATCACTAATCAAGCATGCAATTAGCTTACACAGCATATACTTACTTAAAGTATACTAAGTATACTTGAAGTTGTTCCAATTTAGCACATAAAAGTACACTAAATACACTTACAGTTATGCTTTACTACAATTTAATTACAACTAAAATATACTTAGCACAAAATTAGTTGTTCCAAAATAGCACACTTCAAGTTAACTAATCAGTAACACACTTGAAGTATGCTGACAATTAGTCTGGCTGCAAGTATACTTCGCATATTTTTTTTTCACTAGGGATATCAGTAGAAAAATAACGTTCCAACATCCAAACAATGCTGATCAATAAACTGTTGAAAAGCAGGACTTTAGTGACGTTGAAATTTTAACGTTGATTGGATTTGCAAAATCTAAACTAAAATCAATATTGATTCAATGTTGGCAAATTCACCTATGTTGACAAACGTGACGTTGGAATGACGTTGCTATTTCAACGTTGATTCGATTTGCAAAATCTAAACAAAATCCAACGGTTATCCAACACTGACACCTGACGTTGATTCAACGCTGACTCCACGTTAAAATGCCAGCTGGGTACACAGGTAATGTCAAGAAACAAATATCACTTCCAATAACAATTAATGTATCTGATAATTGGACTTATTTCATATTCTTCGTCTTTTCTTATTTCGCCTTAACAGTAAACAAATATGTCCCTGATATTTTGAAGATATTTTATGGGAATACTTTTATGTGTATAACATCAATACAGTGTTTGGAGTCTGGGCTTGGTGAGTGTTTGAGACAGTTTATTTGTACATTTGTAAGTTTATATGTAAATTTCAAAAAGTCATGCAAGTATTTCTGTTTTGCATAAAGGCTCGTCCTGATCCGCGCTCCAAGCATTCAATAATCACTCCGCTCCAGCTCCGCTCCGGGGTCACCATTTCCCACTCCCCGCTCCACTCCTCGCTCAGCTGATCAGGAACACCGCTCCGCCTTCGCTCCGAGGAAATTTACCGCTAAAGTATTTCAGTATGTTTTGAAATATCACATAACATATATTACAATAAAATAAAATACTAGGAGAGAAGTGTTATGGCTTATTGGACCGTGCAAACTATTCCTTCCACATTCCTATCAAGCTTATTCGTGGTTGTCAGTATCATCTGCTTTTTTCAGTGCAAATTTTGTTTGTAAAGGATGAAAATGATAGTTCATTTTTGTCAGTTATTTTATCTACGAATCGCTGCATTTCCTGCAGATTTCTGCTCATTCGAACTCGGATACAGATGCAGCAGCGCTGTCCCAGCAAACATGCCCGCGCGGGCCCGCTGCTGGTTTACTGTGGGACAGTGCGGGCAGAGCAAGCCCAAACTAAACCCGCTGTGGGCCCCCTGTGGGCTAGCCCATGCGGGCCCACAGTGGGCTTGCCCGTTTGGGCCCCCATGATAGTTTTCTGTGGGCAAGCCCATAGTGGACTTACCCACACTAAACCCGCTGTGGGCCCCCTGTGGGCTAGCCCATGCGGGCCCAAATAAGAGGGATTATGAAAACTGTGTGTTATTTTTTATTTAGTACTGTCCTGGATAAACTATTAAACATGACAGATGTTTATATATACTCCACAAGACAAAATAATAACTGAAATTATATAAATGAGTCCATTCAAAAGTTTAAAAAAAAAGTTGGTTGTTCATGAGTCCCTTGTTTGTTCTGAGCAGTTCATCTGCCTGCTGTTCTTCAGAAAAATCCTCCAGCTCCTGCACATTATTTGGTTTTTCCAGCAACTTCTGCTTTTTTGAACACTTTTCAAAACTGACTGTATGATTTTGAGATCCATCTTTCCACACTGAGAACAACAGAGGAACTCATACATAACTATTACAAAAGGTGAAAACATTTACTGATGTTTAAGAAGGCAACACAATGCATTAAGAGGAAGGGGGTATAAACTTTTGAACAGAATGATGATGTGTAAATTCTATTTATTAAGTATATTTTATTTACAGATTTTGTTTTTCCATTTAGTATTGCACTTCAGACTACAGAAATATTTACCTGTCTCGCAGAAGACAATATTAGTGCAATGTACTCTGATCATCCACTTTACACCCCCTGGCTCTTAATGCATTGTGTTGCTTGAGAATCAGTGAATGTTTCCATCTGTTATAAAAGTTACTGTATGTATGAGTTCAATTGTCCAATTGAAAAGATGGATTTCAAAATCTTACATTTACTTCTGAAAAGGGTTCAAATATGCAGATGCTGCTGGAAAACCAAATAATGTGCAGGAGCTAAAGGATTTTTCTGAAGACCAGCAGGCAGCTAAACTGCTCAGGACAAACAAAGGACTAAAAAAAACTATCACAAAACATAAAAAACAGTTGTGGATTATCCAGGAAAAAAACACACAGAATTAAGATTCAAGAGTATGTAAACTTTTGAATGGAGTCATTTTTATGAATTAAATTATTATTTTGTCTTGTGGAGTATATATAAACAGCTATATAACATGAAGTTTCCATGATCCCTCTTATTTTGTTAAAATTATTAATATTTGAAGTTTGAAGTTCAAAAATCCAACATAATTACAAAAACTGTATATATGTATATATATATAGAGAGAGAGAGAGAGAGAGAGAGAGAGTTTTTGTTGTAATAATGTATTTATATTTGTAAATAAATACATTGTAGGCTATCATTAAATTAAATTAATGTATTTAAGACAATTAAATCATGTGACTAATCAGATCATTGATTTGTTAATTTATTCATTGTTACTGCTGGTATTGATTAGTGACGTAATCATTTATTAAATATTTCTAAAAGGAAAAATAAATATTTAATGATATAATACGTTAAATGGCGCGTCAGCTCTTCAGCACGTGATTAATTCTAGCCAATGAGAACGCGAACTGCTGGAACTCTGCATCGTTAATGAGCGGTCATTCAAGCTTCGACTGGTACCGCCCAGGCTCAACTCAATCAGGTAAGATTTTAAATTTCTTGGTTACTTTCTGAATTTTCTATTAAAATTCGTCAAAATGGTTGTGATTTAATTAATAGGAATTAAATTACACCCGTTTTAGTGGTAAATTTGATTAGCCTACGAGTGTATTGTTGTCACTTGTTTAAACGACGAACGGTCATAACGGCTGAAAAGCCGTTTTCTGAGGTAACGTTAATCTCTGAGGTAATATATCCTTCAAAACTGCACTTAAATTCACTGAATTAAGTTAGTTTACGTCCATTTTGGTGTTCATTTGGATTATTGTCGTTTTCCGTTGGTGTTTTAATAATAGCCGAGCAAGAAGGAGCTAATCTTCGTTTTAAAGTCTTAAATAGCAACACAAACAGGGATTTATATACAGCACAATACAATACCTCGGCTACACGCTTATAAAATCCCGTTACATATCATTAATGTTTCTGTTTATAACTGTTAGACGTCTGTAAATTCTCCGCGCTGACCGGAAACTGTTAACGTTAGGACAGTTTCGCAAACAATATACATTTGCTTAAAGATTATTACAAAGATACAGCCATATTACTGTCATGTTATTGTTACTTAAAGTGATATATCATACGATTATATCAAAACTATCTTTGTAGGAGTTGCGTCTTAAGCTGTGGCGAGAGAAAGAGAGAGAGAGACTCGTTAGAGTACAGTACGGGTGCGTCTCGAACAAAACTCGTGAATCAGTATGTAGCCATAAAGATTATCACTGTCATATATAATCAGCCATCTGGAATAGTAATTTAATAAAAAATAGCAAAAAAAAAATATATATATATTTATTTGTTTGTTTGTTTGTTTTATACCATTAATATAATGTTTGTCTTCTTTGTCTTTTGAGTACTGATTTCCATCTAGTCTTGAGTGCAAAGTTTAGCTCCAGCCCCAATCATGTACAGCTGAACCAGCTGATCAGGGTCTTCAGGATTACCACAGACTTCCAAGCAGGCGTGTGGACGGGTTGGAGCTGAACTCTGTCAGATGTTGGTTCAGGAAGTGATCCTGCATCTCTTCTCAATGGTGATTAGTCAAAACCTAAATACTTTTTAAGTTGTATTGTTATATTTCACTAATATTTTTTTTCTCTCTCTGTCTTTTTCTTCCTTTGGCTTGTCAACTTCAGCTAAACAAAGAGCCACCAGGTCGCTGCATCTTTTGTAATGTAAGTGCATTTAAGTTTATTTAAAGCTGCACATTCATGCATCAAGTTAAAGTCATTAGTAATTTCTTACAGTGCACCTTCCTCCAAAAATTAAAGTTCTGTCATCATTTACTCACTCTGTTGTTGTTTAAAAAAAAAAAAAAAGAAAAGAGAGAGAGATTTAGAAGAACATTTCAACTGTTTTTGTCTGTACAACGAAAACAACATTGGATGCCATTGACTTTCGTAGTATTGACAAAAAACACTGAGACAATGTTGTATTATTTAGGGGTTTTTATATATATATATATATATATATATATATATATATATATATATTTACATTTTAATTGTTCTTTTCTTTCTCACTTAGTTGATGGAGCAAAAAGTAGGCTGGTCACAGCATCTGAAATGGAAACATCTATTAAAATGCCTCCGCAGTATAAGACACTTGGGATGGTGGAAGGAGCAGAAGAACAGCGATCAGGCAGATTCTACTGTTGCCCCTTAGGGAACTGATTTATGATCTACTTAACGTTCTGATTTAGTAATAATTGATAATTGCTCTGTCCTATAAAATTATTTACTACATTCAACTGTTCAATAGTTTGGGGTCAGTATGTTATTATTATTATTTTTTTTTAAATCTAAGAAATAAATTTTTACATTTTAAATGTTTAAGAAATTATTTTTATTCAGCAAGGATGTGTTAAGCTGATAAAAACTTTTACATTGTTGCACAAAAATCCTATTTCAAATAAATGCTGCTCTTTTAAAAGCATTATTTAAAGGATCCTGAAAAAATATATCATGGTTTCCTCAAAAATATAAAGCAGCACAACAGTTTTTAAGACTGCTGATGATAAGAAATGTAGTTTTGTTAAGCATAAGAGAGTTCTTTCAAAAACACTGAAAAATCTTACTGACCCTAAACTTTTAAACAGTAGTGTTTTCTGCTTTTTTATTTTTAATGTGGCTGTGAATAAATGAAAGTATTTGAAATTTATGACTCTTAATTTATCACTTCTACTTTCAGCGTGCAATTATTCTGCATATGCATTAAAAGTAATATTGTGGCATTTTGCAGGTACAAAGTAAAAGCAAACTAATTTTGTTATTTGTTAAGGCCACAATGGCCATTCACAGGTGCCCCCACCCAGCCTACAGCATGCCCACATTTTCCCCACTGTGCTCACATCCAGCCCACTGCATCCCCACACTACTCACATCCAGCCCACTGCATCCCCACACTATCCCCACAGTGCTCACACCCAGCCCACTGCATCCCCACACTACTCACATCCAGCCCACAGCATCCCCACACTATCCCCACAGTGCTCACACCCAGCCCACTACATCCCCACACTGTCCCCACAGTGCTCATACCCAGCCCACAGCATGCCCACACCATGCCCACACTATCCCCACAGTGCTCACACCCAGCCCACTGCATCCCCACACTATCCCCACAGTGCTCACACCCAGCCCACTGCATCCCCACACTACTCACATCCAGCCCACAGCATCCCCACACTATCCCCACAGTGCTCACACCCAGCCCACTACATCCCCACACTGTCCCCACAGTGCTCATACCCAGCCCACAGCATGCCCACACCATGCCCACACTATCCCCACAGTGCTCACACCCAGCCCACTGCATCCCCACACTATCCCCACAGTGCTCACACCCAGCCCACTGCATCCCCACACTACTCACATCCAGCCCACAGCATCCCCACACTATCCCCACAGTGCCCACATCCAGCCCACTGCATCCCCACACTATCCCCACAGTGCTCACACCCAGCCCACTGCATGCCCACACTTTACGGGCCCACAATTGGCCCAATTGGGGGCCCACTCTGCTTTGTGTGGGCCAGCCCACACTTAACCCACACTTTTGGGCTGTCCCACTCAGGCCCCACACGGGTCCCATAGTGTGGGGCCCACACGTGCCCCGCATTTCACGCCGGTATCGGGGCCCACAGCGGGCTGCCCGCGCGGGTTAGATTTTTTGCCCACAGTGGGCCCACACGGGCCCCAAACGGGCATGTTTGCTGGGGTAAGATTACATTTGATTGAATACGTTATTGAGATATAACTGCGCGTGTAAATAAGTGTTGTACCTGTTTAAATCATGCTTTTATCCGAAAATATTCAGTATCTAGAAGGAGCAAACAAATTCCTCGAAAACTATCCTTCTAAACTTCCCGCCCGTGTATATTGCTGTCAATATAGTTACATTCTTTCTGATCTCAGTGATCCATTTCAAGCTAGCTGACTATGTTTAACATGTGAGTTCTTGCTAAATATGCAGTTATATTACGGGCCATTAGCATGAATTGTACTCGTGATGGAGCGGTAGTGGAGGGCTCTTGGAGCGAGTGAAAAAATCGACGCTCCGGCTTTTAAAAAAATCCGCTCCTAGCTCCGTTCAAAATCACACCGCTCCACTCTGCTCACATCTGGTCCTGATAGCAAGTCTATGGCTGTGTTCGAAATGCCATACTATCATACTGCTCTTACTATTTCTGCAGTACCCAGTATGTATACTGTGCATGTATGGAAATTTTCTGTATGCATGGAATACCCGGATGACCTACTATAACTGCCAGAATCTGCTAAGATTAACTCAACTACACTGAAATCAGTACACTCTATTATTTCTGTAAACACATTGTTGGGTTAATTGTGCTGGGTCAAAATTCTGGGTTGTTTGAGGTACTGTAAACACAGTTGGGTTGATCATGCTGGGTCAAATGGACTCTAGGTGTTCTTTCACCACTGAACACGCGGGTTGGGTTATTTTTTCGTTATTCAGTCGTTTTTATGTTGTGCATTTTCGCGCTCTTTTTTTCCTCAGGTAACGTTAGCTGCATTAGCTACGCTATGCCCCTTACTTTAATTACTTTCGTGGTGTATAAGTAGTGGTGTAGTGCAGGGTATACGGCTTATACCCACTTCTTTATCAGTTGGCTTTGCGTGTACCCACTTCTAAATCCCCTCTGTTGCGCATCGAGTAGTGTCCTGCATTAGCCAAAATCGTGACAGTCCACCACATGAATAGCTCATTTAATGGCATGTGAGTAAATGTAAATATTCTCTAAAAAAAACACCCGGTAAGGACAGTAATGCGGTCGGAACCGTGGCGCGGGCTTCCTTTGAAATATGTTTGATGATTGCGCCTAAATGCGCCCGCGCCCGCTCCGTCCACTCCTCCACCCACATGCTGCCTGTTCATACGCGAGGGCATGTCAGGGGAGGCTCTGGCACAGACAAAACCCGACCGATTTAATCAGAGACTGCGGAGAATCACGTCCAGATGTCAGTAAGTTATTCTTTTCAGCGTGTATTTGCATTTGGGGCGTATACCCACTTCTCAAGGCACCACGACACCACTGTTTATGAGGTCCTTTTACTCTTCCTCTATTTTGTGAATGTTTGAGTTGCTTTACAAACTAGGAGACTAGTATAAAAATTAAATGGGTATGCCGTCTGATTTTTTTTAACAGTGTCGATTCTACCCTTCAGACTGGAGACTGATTGACATAAATGCAGTTCAGTGGTGAGATGCTAGCTTGGGTTGCCTTTGCCAACAGTTCCGTATAATATAGAATCGTGTCACACTTAAGACATCAAAGCAGTGGCGCATTTTAAAATCATAGCATGCAAGAACACGTGTTTGACAAACGGTCCAGTGCATACAGTATTTGTGTTCTAACGCTGAAGATCGCCTAAGTTTTACAACAATTCAATCAAACTGGTTTAATTTGGCACTACTGCGCAAAACGTTAAAAAAAAAAAAAAAAAAAAACGTTTTATATTAAAATGCTTGAGAAGCTTTCTCGGGATATCAGCATAATAGAACTGATCTGTGTTTAAATGATTGTGCTGCATGTGAACGCATTAACCTGCTTTCTATATAAAATAAGTCATTGTAAAAACAGTTTTGTGCAATTCAAAATTTCTAAATCTGAAATTTCATTCTAGATATGTGAGATTCCTGCTGGTGAAGATGGACAGCTTTGTAATAGAGAAGTTGAAGGAAAGGCAGCGTGATACCCTGGTTAAAACCTTTGAAGGTAAGTTATATCATTCAATACCATTCAATAACCATGATTTGTTTTAGAATTTGATCTTTTCATTAAAATAACCATAGTTACTGGTATGGCAATAAAATCAAACAATCAAACTAACATTTAAAAGCTTAAACTTATTTAACCACATTTGTGTTTTTTTTTTTTTTTTTTTTTTTCTTAAATTTTATCAGATTTCACAAGACTTCAGGAAGCTACATCCAGAGGCAGACTTTTTGTAGACTGGGCTACAATTGCAGACCAAATTGTTGCCTATGCCCACCAAGATGGAAAGGTGCATTAAGAGCTGGGTGACATGACTTTAGGTGAGGTATTTCTTATAATATGTCAATCTATAGAAACACAATTCAGCTGTATTTGACGCATCAACTGGTAAATACAATGGTACAGTAACACTTAACTAGTTGCTTATTAGTTTGTGTATTGGCTGTTAATAAGTACTTATAAAGCACATACTGATGCCTTATTCTGCATGAGCATATTCTACATCCCTGAATCCCACCCCATACCTAAACTTAACCTGCAGTAGTTGAATGGGGGTGGGGATTTATTTGCATTAATACCATTATATATATATATATATATATATATTTTTTTTTTTTTTTTAATTATAATTTCATTATTTAAAGGAATGAAGAATTTTTCATATGAAAGTGTTTCAATGTGTTGTTTTGATTATGAGATGAGTTATTATTCTTATGGTTTAGATGCTAAAGAGGAGAGTGCTTTCAAAGTCCTGCCCATTCTGGAGGAAGGGTCCACAGAACCACAACCACAGAATTCTGGAAGCCATTCATTGACAAACAAACCTGTAAGTTTTGTTTTACTTTGTATGTATGTATGTATATATATATCATGTATTTTTGGAAATGCAAACCGACTAAAAATGTGCAGTTTGAAATTTTCTTCTAAAATGAGCATTTTTTCAGGCCTAAGTGTCTTCAAGACTAAGTGTTATATAATTAACAGGTGGGGACCAGCATGGTGGATTTGTGCCTTGGGGACGAGACATCAACATCCCAGACCTTCGCCTTTGTTATGGGCTGTGCCACTGAAGTGGACTCGTTGCCTGGGAATTTTTCCAGCTTGCAGTATATTATACTGATGGACATAAGTCTTCATGTGTGAATTTTTTAAGGCCAACAGTTTTTTCTGGCCACTTATAACATGTTTTAAATTGTCATATGTATTGTCTGGTGGACACTTTGTTTGGCTTAGTTTTAATAGCACAATGTTTGGAACGATTCTTATGTGACAATAATTAATTTTTAAGTGTTCTGCTGCTGCAATGTAGACAAAGAATCGGAATCTACAGTGCCTAGTTTACACAGTTTTGTGTTTTAAAGTAACTGATCTACTAAAATTGTTGTTTTATGTGTCTGTAATGGTTGGATAAAATGTGTGACAGCTGCACCCATTTGAAAATTGTTTTAAAAAGAAATAAAACTCATTAAATTGATGTTTACAGTTGCATTTTTTGTGTTTTTCTAACTGTATTACAGAAAAGCAGTAATAATTTTACATTCTTTTGTGATTATTTATTATTATTGGTAAATATAAAGGTAGCAAGGCAATAAAACAACAAATAACCCAATGTTTAGGTTATGTTTAACCCAGCAACTCAGTTAACCTGACCCACTGGTTGGGTCAAATAAACAACCCAGCATTCTGGGTCAAATGGTTAAACCCAGCACTTGGGTCAAAACAACCCAAAGCGTGTTCTGTCCCATAGTTACCCAGCGGCTGGGTTAAGGTTGGGTTATTTTTTAACCCAGCACTTTTTAGAGTATATAGAAGCTGTGTTCTAAATGGCATACTACCATACAACTCCTACTATATTGCAGTTCGCTATGTGTATACTGTTAATAGTATGCAATTTTTCTGTATGCATGGAATACCCGGATTACCTGCTACATTTGCTGAAATTTGATCTATGCATCTGAAGACACTGCATGGAATACTGTTTCCCAGCATCCGTGCTGGCCCGTCCAACATATGTAATTTAACAGATATATGCTGCTAAATTACAGTTGTATACTGTAGATGACAAAATGGCATTTTGCTGTCAATTCAAAAACAGTAGCACACTGTATTTTTACAGTAAGATGCTGGCAACCACAGCTGCCAGTAGATTACCGTTTTTTTACAGCGAAATTTTTTACAGTGCAGACAATACAGGTGGTCGCCTAGGGCCCCGCCTTAAGGGGAGGGCCCCGCGGCCGCAAGGTTGTCAATTGGATTTTTAGGTGCGTTCGATTTGAAGTGACGCTGCGCAGAAAGATCCGTTTTTAAAATCAAAGTTCCGCAAGAACTATAGAGCGCAGACAGCTCTACATGCTTTCAACTCGCGGTACTTCAGTGTCATCCGATCGGTGTGCGCAGTGCTTAAGCCGCATGCACCTTACATAACTAAGGTAACGCGCACCAGTGCTGTACAGCGCGGCATATGCGTCGAACATGTGGAAAAAAAAAAACAACAACAAAAAAAAAAACATTCAGTCTGAGAGTTCAAATTTACCTCAGTAAAACGCGTGCATGGATGTTGCATGGGTTTGAGTCCGTTTACAAACCTGTTGTCTATTGAAAACGTTTTAATGACATGATTTTGCTCCAAATTCATTTAATAATATCAGTCGAGTTTGTGAAATAACTTCCTTTTTTTTTGGACTGACGTGGTTTCACATCACAGAATGACACAAAATCATTATTTTATATAGTATTCCATAAAGTGATAAAGACTGTTGATTAGGATTGCATTGCATACAACTGCCCGATATGGTTCGAAGAACAGAGATAATCCATTTAGTCGCAATCGTACAGATATGTCTTCAGGTTTCATGAGTTAAAATGTCTCTATCTGAGTTTCATTCAGCTACGCGAAAGCGTATAGCTTTGTCCATATCGGCACATTTCCGATCAAGTAAAATGACGTCACCTTTATCTCTATAGGGCTTTATACAGTAGTGATTTTTTCAAAGATATTACATAATAATAATATTGCAGAAATATAATATGTAAATAACATATATAAATAAAAGTAGTATTTCAATTACCCGAATAGAATTCAGATTCCGTTTAAAGCGGCTCTAAAAAGAAATGGGGTGTATTTATCTAGGGACAAATAGACCAAATTGCCGGCAGAGGCTATATACAATAACTCCACCCACCAAGGCCTTGCTGCTTTAAACAGCACTGCAAAAGACACGTTTCTCCAGCCTGGTCTCATTGTTTATACGTAGGTATTTATACGTAACGTTTAGAGGCACAAAACGTACATTTTGTACGTTTTTATAGATGCGAAAACGTATTTAAACGTATTTCAACGTTTAAAACGTACAAATCGCTACGTATTTTTAGCTAAAAACGTAAAATACTTACGTATCTTTTATATCATTAAGATGTTTGTATCAGTGCCTTTTTATCATTTTATCAACAAGCGATTTAGATTTTTAGCACCCTTAATCTACCCCCATACCTAAACCTACCCTTTTTATAGCAAATATGCATTTATAGAAATTTTTATTAATAAGCGATTTAGATTTTTAGCCCCCTTAACCTACCCCCAAACCTAAACCTACCCATTTTATAGCGAATATGCTTTTTTATTATTTTATCAATAAACGATTTAGATTTTTAGACCCCTTAACTCACCCCCAAACCTAAACCTACCTATTTTATAGCGAATATAAAAGGATGTAAAACGTAACTGACCAAAATATGAAGGGAAATTACCACTTTATTAACAATATAGAATAAAATTATTTTTTTATCAGAAAGCCTGTCCTCGGAACTTAAGTTTAATAATTGTTTCCTGCACGGTCCGTTATACGCGACGCACAGTAGTACAAGATGACTGTCAATCCTTGTTTATGCTGCAGGTTATGCTCTGCATAATGCGTTTATGCAATACAAGTGAGTATATATATACGTTTGTTCCTGATTAGTATATGTCATGCATGTTATTGGTCATTTCCAGTGTTTATAACGATCGGGTTTTACCTTTTATTTCGGCCGTAATTTGCCGAACTAATCTGCTGCGTCACCACCCGCCGTGCTAATTTTACGTGTGAATACAAGGAGTGTTTGTTTACATAACGGCTTATAGTACCTTGTTATTTTGTGTACTGTTGTATTTTCGTTAACTTCATTGTTATTGTTGCCATTACGGGTGGAAATACGGACTTTATGTCAAGTATATTTTGCATTATGTTGATTGATTTCTGTATATTAGTACAATGAGACACAAATGTTAGACGAATATTTTTTGTAAATTATTTCTCTTTGTTTCCTTTTGTAGACCATTCCTTACAATATCACTGATGCATACCTCAGATGCATATTCAAGATAGAAAATAAATGCTCATCATCAAGAATCTCTTCTCCACTCTTGATTTTCTAACCGAAATCTGATCCATATTTGGCCGCCTCAGCCAGCTAAAATCTTGAATGTAGTGGGACTTCACTACATTAATATGGTCCTTCGAGCCGGATGAGAGCAATATTACACCAATATGGATCCAGCAAAAAGTGACGCATTAGAGACAATGGATAGACCACGCCGCAAGACTAATCTCCCTTCTCACCTGGACGATTATGAGGTTGGCTACTGACCCGCTGAGGACCCTCCTCCCAAAGCTTCTTTCCACTGTCCCAGTCAACCAAGAAGCAGCTCAAGGAAAACGTCTCGTAGCGGTGCAAGCTCTCATTCCAGGACAAGTAGGCGATCTGTCACTTCCACAGGCGTTTATCTTCCACCAGAACTCTCTAGCGTTCAGACTGCTATTTTGGAGGAGAAGATTAAACAAAGGCAGTTAGACAGTCTTCGTCAGCAGGTCGCAGAGGACTCACTGGCCGATGTGGAATACCAGCGGCTACAGGCACAAGCTAAAGAAGCCCAGCACATTCAAGAGGAAGCTCTCAGAGCAAAAGAAGTCTTATCCAAGCAGCTAGAAAGACAGCGCAAACTGCAACAAGCAGAGACTGAGCTTGAGGTAGCGAAGCTTGTATCCTCTATGCTTGTTAAAGACTCTGGTTCAACCACTCCTGTGCCTACAAGCTCACCCGGCAGCCATTTGTCTCCACCTCAGCTTGTACGTGTTAGTCCAACCATGAGTCCATCTCATCCTCTCTCCAGCAGCCCGCTACTCAGTCACCAGCTGTGACGTCAACAATACACACTCGTCATGCAGAGCAGAGTATTTTTGATGACTCTTGGGTGTCTCAGCCGTCTTTCAGACCACTGCAATTGACAGCCGAGTCCAGAAGTGCACCATTTACTGCAGTGCCCCACCTGTTGCCACAAGGAGTCTCATCACCTGTCTCTAAGGTATCTCAGACTACCCCTATAACTGTGCCATTTTGCACTGTGTTATCTGCAACAAATGTGGTATCCCAACCGCACTTAGGAGCTCCAGTCATGTCCACTGCTGCACTCCCCTTGAGTGCAAGCATGCCGTCTGTGCTACAGCCGCCTTTCACAACTACACTGCAGCTGCCTACAATGCCATATACTGTACCACAAACTGTGATTCTTCCAGCGACAACACATGCACGTCTGTTACAGCCTCCAGTTACCAGCCACCAGGCACCAGTTTTGCAACCTACTGGCCCTAGCCATGCGCAGCCACCACCCTTTCTGCATGATAGTCACCCAGCGCATACGGGTACAGAGCTACTGTTTGCATCAGCCTACGGCATCCCACAACCTAAGTTACCAGTGTTTGAAAGCGGTAATGAGAGTGACTTTGCCTTGCAAAAATTGGCATTGGACAATTTGTTGACTAATCACAGCCATCTCAGCGAGCAGTACAAGTATCATGTCTTGTTAAGCCACTTAAAACTTCCCAGTGCTCAGCAGCTGGCCAAAGCCTACATGTATCATCCTCGTCCTTATTCAGCTGCACTGCAGGCTCTTCAAGACAAGTATGGCCAGCCGCGAAAGCTTGTCCAGTCACAATTGGGCGTCATCATGAGCACTCCACCGATCAGAATGGGTGATGCGATTGCTTTTGACTCCTTTGCCTTATCTGTTCAATCATTGGTGGGCATGCTAAGGACTCTTGAGGGCCAGAATGGTTACAAGCTCATGTGTGGCTCTCATGTCGATCGGCTGTTAAGTAAGCTGCCATCTGCCTATCGTGATTGATTCGTTGAATACTGCCTGAGCAGGGGTATTCTCCAGACGGGTACCGACAGGACCTACACACTTCCTGATCTAGCCACCTGGTTAGAGACCAAGTCTCAAGCAAAACGCATCTCCAACCGAGCCGCAACCTTGTTCCAGAGTGAATCATCCAAGTCCCATGGTAGGGCTACAATGTCTACTCGTCCAAAGGAACGGGCGACACCAGTTCTCCTGGCCAATGAGAGAGGTACACGTCCCTCTGGATCTGCGGCCCCGAAACCCAGTACAAAGCTAAAGCCATACTGTCCCCATTGTGACAACAGGGACCATTACCTCAACTCTTGTGACCAGTTCAAGAAGTTGACCACAGCTCAAATTGTCACTTGGATTAAAGAGGGAAACCGTTGCTGGAGATGTGGTAGGGCACGTGCTGTCGAGACCTGTAACCTCAAGCGCCCATGTAAGGTCTGTAAAGAACTTCACTTCACAGTTCTACATGACTCCATTAATGACACGTCCAAGGCTGTACTTATGGTGAACATGCCGTTCACCAGGATTTACCTTGACAGACCTAACCGTTCACCAAAGGTCATGTTGAAAGTGGTTAAAGTCCTTCTCCACCATGGTCACCGCACTATGGAAACCCACGCAGTCCTTGACGACGGGTCAGAGAGGACAATAGTGCTTCAGCCAGCAGTACAGCAGCTCAAGTTAACTGGTACACCTGAATTGCTTCCCCTACAGACAATTCAACAGTGCCACACGGAGCTTGAAGGGCTGTCAATCTCTTTTGAGGTGTCCTCAGTGACCAAGCCCATGGTGAAGTTCGCTATATGCAACGCCTTCACTGCAACAGGTTTGTGTCTGGTAGAGCACAACTACCCAGTTACTGCGCTCCAGAATGCCTATCGACACCTGAAGGATCTGCCACTGCCTCCCGTGGACAGGGTGAAGCCACTGCTCCTTATCGGATCTGACAATCCTCGCCTCCTGACTCCCATCCAGCCCATATGCGAAGGCCCAATAGGGGGGCCCATTGCTGTCTGCACGCAACTTGGATGGTGTCTCCAGGGCGCGATGAGTCCTATGCAGTCCTCACGAGGAAGGCAGCAGTGTCTTCACATCATGACAGCTCCAGCCCGTGATGAACTTATCCACCATGTAGAAAGACTCTGGCAAGTTGACACCCTCCCATACAATGAGAAAATAAGTCACCAGGTCTAAGCAAGATAAAGAAGCTTACACCATGCTTCAGAATTCCACCATCAGAGTGAATGTGGATGGTGTTCAACGCTACGCTACACCCCTGCTGAGACGGACACCTGTGAGTTCGCTCCACGCAGAGAAGGATGCGGTTCTCTCCAGTCTACGCAGCACAGAGCACAGACTGGCACGGGATCTGGAGATGGCTAAAGCATACTGCACTGAGATCCAGAAGTTGGAGGTAGCTAGTTATGTCGCCAAGATAACTGCAGAGGAAGCAGACAAGAGTACCGAGTCCTGGTACATTCCGCATCACGTAGTACATCATAACGGTAAAAACAGGATAGACTTTAACTGTTCTTTCCAACATCAAGGACAGTCTTTGAACAGTCAGCTGTTGCCTGGACCAACTTTGGGACCATCTTTACTGGGTGACCTCCTGAGATTCCGCCAGCACGCTGTTGCTATCAGTGGGGACATAAAAGGCATGTTCCACCAGGTACACCTGCTGCCCAAAGGCAAGCCGGTGCTGCGGTTCCTGTGGAGGGACATGTGCAGGGACAAAGAGCCTGATATATATGAATGGCAGGTGCTCCCATTCGGGACTACATGTAGTCCATGTTGCGCCATCTTTGCCCTCCAACACCATGCACAAGGACACAAAAGTGACATGCCTGAGTTAGTCGACATAGTGGAGAATTCCTTTTATGTTGATAACTGTCTTTACAGCACACCAACTGCCAATGAAGCTAAGGACGTGGTGGATGGACTGCATCAGTTGCTGGCTGAGGGAGGCTTCGATCTAAGACAATGGGCATGCAATGTACCATCTGTGATCCAGCATCTTCCCACAGAGGCCCTGTCCACCAACAGTGAACGATGGTTGACCAAAGCTAGTACGGACCTGCAAGAACCCACTCTTGGCCTGCGGTGGAATTGCCTCAATGATACCCTGGGTTACAATTTACGTTCTACAGAGACACTGGAGCCCACTATGAGGAACATGTACAAGACCTTGGCCAGTCAGTACGATCCTTTGGGATTTATTATCCCATTAACTACAAGGGCTAAAGTTCTCATTCAAGACCTTTGGAAGCAGAACTTGGGCTGGGACGATCTGATTGAGCCTGCGCATCTGCGGAATAAGTGGTTAACCTAGGTAAGAGAAATTCCAAATCTCCTTCAGTTGCAGTTTCCTCGACTCTACACACCGGACTGGACTGACAATCCTTCTGCCACCCGAGAGCTTCACATCATCTGTGACGCATCGGAAAGAGCATATGGTTCAGTGGCTTATTTACGTACTTCCGATGATCAAGGACATGTCTCTGTCACCTTTGTCTTGGCCAGATCTAGAGTGGCTCCCAGAAAATGCCTGTCCATGTCTTGTTTGGAGCTGAGGCAGCACTAACCGGCGCCCAGTTAGCCCAAGTAATACAGACTGAGTTAACTCTTCCCATCAATTCAGTCACCCTCTGGTCTGACTCAACAACTGTGCTGTACTGGTTGACCGCTGAGTCTTGCCGCTACAAGGTGTTTTATTTGGAGCACGTGTAGCCGAAATACAGACTCTCACCGATACGGCTGAATGGAGGTATGTTGATTCGGCTCACAACCCTGCTGACCACATCACAAGAGGTCTGACCTTAGCAGAGCTAATAGGCCCTCACCAGTGGAGTTCAGGACCAGCTTTTCTCCTTAAATCAGCTGACCAATGGCCATCCATTTCCATGATCGAGGTAGAGCCCAAACTCAGTGAATTAAAGAAAGCTGCCTTCGTTAGTACTATTTCAGTGAACAACCCTTCACTCCCAGACCCAAATCAGTTCTCCACATGGCAAGATCTTATCCAGGCCACTGTTAGGTCCCTTCACGGGGCGGCTGCTGCCGATAGTGACTCCTCTGGTGATGCAGCTGATTATATTGAAGCTGAGAAACTCCTCCTGGCACAGGCTCAAAGTGACTTATTCCCACTTGAAGTCAAGGCTCTGAAAACTGGACAATCTATTCCTACTGACAGTCGTCTGAGCTCTCTTGCCCCTGCGTTTGATGAAGCCACAGGTCTCATCTGGGTAGGTGGATGATTACGTCGGGCTGACAACTTAGACTTGGAGGCTATCCATCCAATTGTGTTAGATCCTGGCCACCCTGTCACCAAGCTGTTAATTAAGGAGACAGATCAGCAACTCCTTCACCCTGGCTCAGAAAGGGTCCTAGCTGAACTGCGCCGCCAGTATTGGGTGCTAAGAGGTAGAGAAGCAATTCGGAAATACCAGCACACTTGTAGAGACTGTCAGTTCTGGCATGCCAAACCTCAAACCCCACAAATGGCTGACCTTCCATCCAGCAGACTGCAACTTTACAAACCACCGATCTACTCAACAGGGGTAGATTGCTTTGGCCCCTTTGCAGTTAAAGTTGGTCGTCGCCAAAAGAAGAGATGGGGAGTCCTCTATACATGTATGACAACCCGGTGCGTGCATCTAGATCTATTGGAGCAACTAGACACCGATGCATTTCTGCTTTCTCTGCGTTGCTTCATCGCAAGACGAGGCAAGCCCATGGAACTGCTTTGTGATGATGGCACCAATTTCGTTGGAGGGGATCGAGAATTACGAGAGACTTTTAATGCCATGACACCAAAGCTTCAGGAGCTGCTTGCAGAGCAAAGGATTCGATTTCGCTTTAACCCACCGAGTGCTCCTCATTTCGGGGGAACCTGGGAGCGTAAGGTCAAATCGGTGAAGTCAGCCCTACGTGTCATCCTGCGTGAGCAGTCAGTGCCAGAGCCAGTATTGCGAACCCTGTTAGTGGAGGTGGAAGGCATTCTGAATTCCAAGCCACTCGGCTACGTATCCTCTGACGTTGCGGACTTGGACCCAGTGACTCCCAACCTGCTTCTCATAGGCCGACGTGATGCCTCACTACCTCAAGTTCTGTATGACTCTAACAACTTGCTCGGCAGACGCAGATGGAGACATAGCCAGGTGTTGGCTGATAATTTCTGGACTGCCTTCATCCGCCATCATCTCCCAAGTCTACAGGATCGTGAGAAGTGGAGGAAGGATGGCAAGGAACTTACCGTGGGCCAAGTAGTTCTTATCGTTGATCCACAACTCCCACGTGCTCTATGGCCTGTAGGAACAGTGACTGAGACGTTAGCTGGAGCTGATGGTAAAATTCGTACTGCTTGAGTTAAAGTTAAGGAAAAAACTTACACTCGTCCAGTTTTGCGGTTAATTTCACTTCCTAACCTCGAGGATAATGTTCCTGACACTGCAGACAGACTTTCTTAAGGTGTACAGTTATCCTGACAGATAATTGGGGGCGGCTGTGTCAGAAAGCCTGTCATCGGAACTTATAATAATTTAATAATTGTTTCCTGCACGGTCCGTTATACGCGACGCACACCAGTACAAGATGACTGTCAATCCTTGTTTATGCTGCAGGTTATGCTCTGCATAATGCGTTTATGCAATACAAGTGAGTACATATATACGTTTGTTCCTGATTAGTATATGTCATGCATGTTATTGGTCATTTCCAGTGTTTATAACGATCGGGTTTTACCGTTTATTTCGGCCGTAATTTGCCGAACTAATCTGCTGCGTCACCACCCGCCGCGCTAATGTTACGTGCGAATACAGCGAGTGTTTGTTTACATAACGGCTTATAGTACCCTGTTATTTTGTGTACTATTGTATTTTCGTTAACTTCATTGTTATTGTTGCCATTACGGGTGGAAATACGGACTTTATGTCAAGTATATTTTGCATTATGTTGATTGATTTCTGTGAGTGTATTAGTACAATGAGACACAAATGTTAGACGAATATTTTTTGTAAATTATTTCTCTTTATTTCCTTTTGTAGACCATTCCTTACAATATCACAGATGCATATTTCAGATGCATATTCAAGATAGAAAATAAATGCTCATCATCAAGAATCTCTTCTCCACTCTTGATTTTCTAACCGAAATCTGATCCATATTTGGCCGCCTCAGCCAGCTAAAATCTTGAATGTAGTGGGACTTCACTACATTTTTTTTATAGTCGCTAATCCCACTTCTACCCCTGAACCTAACCATAACTCTCTCTGCACAGTAATAAAGAAAACATGACAAACAAAAAAGTGCAATCGCAATCATTTATTTATTGCAAAAATGTCAAACGCAGTACCAAGCAGTCCAAATGACGGTCGTTGCAGCCGCAGTCCTCTCTGGTGGGATACGAAAGGTTTGGGTGATTGTTAATCGCAGAAAATATTATCCAGATTATATTTTCCCTCCGTGATGGCGCGCGCGCATCGTTCAAAACACGTTTTTTTTTTTAATCTTTTTATATATATATATATATATATATATATATATATATATATATATATATATATATATATATATATATATATATATAATATAAACTACAGCAGAACAGCAAAACATATGCATTTATAACAAGACATCCAAATAAACAAAATAATTCATTAACACAATTTAAACAAAGAAAAAAAATTGGGGTTACAATTTGCAATTTAAATATAAATATACGCAAAAGATACGCTTTAACAAAGATACAGGATAAATACAATTGTCAATATTCCAAATGACAATGTATATAATTTCACTTTTCAATCAACCTTAACTCTTTAGCAAATACAATTGTATCTTTAGATTTTTTACTGTCGATACACTGAAGAGAATCTATAAATGCATGGACATCAATCATAAAAACCTATAAACAAGGTTTAGAGTTATTTCTTCTACTTTTATACATATGAAATTTTCCAAATAAAATCATCAAATTCACCATAAACTTAAGAGATATACTTTTTGATTCAAAATATATTAAAACATCATTTGAGGTCAAATCACAACTATAACCAGTTTTCCCCTGGACATACAAAGAAAAATCTTCCCAAAACTTTTGAATGATCACATTCATAAAAAAGATGTATCATTCAAAACACGTGTACACCTCACCAGAAACACTGCATGTTGTAATCTGTGACGAATGTAGGCGAGAGCCAATGAGCGTTCGATTTTCCTGCCGTAAAACCTGTAGTTTCTTGATGCTGCACTATTTGAATTTTAAAAATGCACTTCAGCGCGGGCTTATTGCTGTTGCTGCTGGACTCGCTGCTCGGATGGAGATGAAGATCGCCGGATAAAGGCTTGAATTTGGGTCCGTTCTTCGCAGTCGCATGGATTCTTAAAATCTGGATTACAGCGCACAAATAAAATTGTTTTATTTTGTAATTATGATGCGTGTTTGGTGTATTTTATGATTCTGTTGTTAGTCACAGCATGTTGAAGAAAACGCATTTTGTGTCCCATCACGTTAATATTACGTGAATGGTTAAACGATTGCAGAGATGTTATTTATTATTTAAATTACACAGAACACCTCATATTCAGACCTTTCTCTCTCAGTTCTCTCTCAAAAAGCTTTTCTTATGCTATTTGTTTTTTCTTATTTTGCAGATGCAGTGATGACCAACTTCCCGACAGCAACAGTTGGGAAACATTTTATACAAGAAAAAAAAAAAAAAATAATAATAATAATTTCCTTTGAGTTCACTCTTGGTTGTTTTATTTGTTAAAATAAGTAAACCAACAAATTGATTTTTTTTTTTTTTTTTTTTTTTTTAACGTTGTCATTTATCCGCAATGATTTAATTTTAAGTGTGATAACATGCTCTTGATTTGTATAATTTATTTATTTTAAATATCAAAAGGTATTTAAAATATATATTTTTTTTATTTTTTATTATCTTAAGTTGTTAAATTCCGTATTTTTATCATAATATTTATATTTGAGTGTAATGCATTTATATTTTATTTTGTCATTAATTCTTTTGCATTTTTATAATTTTGTATTGTCTTAAGTTGTTAATGTTATTTTTCTTAATAAAAGCTGTATATGTAGTTTGTTTGGATGGATGGCCATTGTGTTGTTTTAGATGTATATATGTAAGCGTTCATTAGCTGTCTGTTTGATTGGGCTATGGTTAGACGTCTATTAAATTTTCACTGACAGCCCAAATTCAGTCTTGTTTTAGCCTAGACCCACATTCACTGTCTATTAGACGTATACATGTAGTCGTTTAATAGTGGTCTAACTAATGTCTAGTCTATTCTTGGGTTATGGTTAGACGTCTATTAAATTTTCACTGACAGCCCAAATTTTGCCTTGTTTTAGCCTAGACGTCAGGGCTATGTTTGAACGGCTAATAGACGTCTTTTAAACGCAAAATTGCTTGCTGGGTAAGTTCACACTTGTCTAGTACAAATATGTCGCTTTGTTTCATAATTACAGTGGATACGTTTTTCATTACCTCAAAAGAAAGGAAGTAAAAGTAAAAATGCCCCGTAGGTGGGGTACATTGTAACATGACCATATGACAGGTTAAAATATTATCTGATCGAATGAAAAAAAAATACGCGACAAACTAAAATATTTTGTCAATAAAATTAAATTATTAACTTTTTTTTAAGAATTAAAAATAATCTAATTTTGGAGTTTCACAATGAACACATCCCACCCTGATGTCTACACACAGCTATTCAGTATAGTTCAAAACAATGTGCCTAAATAGATGAAACACATTCACACATTCAGAAAAAAGACTCCCCTCCCTCCAAACACAGCTCTCATAGAACACCAGACACATAAACGAGCCAAAATGCTTTACATTTTTTGAAATAATAATTTGTGATCATTAAACATCGATTGTCCGTCTTTATCCACCTGTTTTTGTGGTTTCTTATTAAAATCCATAAAAGTAAATAGTGAAAATTACATCTGTAATGTCATAGAATAGCATAGTTTAATAATAGCGGGGCACACTGTAACGCAGTGTTACAACTTTCCCCATCAGCGCGACTGGAATTTAAATCTGGTTAGTGTCTTCTGCTGGTTTGCGAATCATTAATAAACTATCTAAACTGATAAATAACAGATTGGAGATTAAAATAATAGCAGATTTGTCTCATTTTAAATGGATACTAAAAACTGAGATGAAACATTTACTTCAGCCAGAAATTTACTTCTACTATGGTCAAATAAATATTCAGTGACATCTTCTTAGCTGCTATGGCAACTAATAAATGCCGTAAATGTGGTTATGCTAGCATGTGTGGAAATTTAAACCACGTTTATTACAACTAACCACGCGTTAATTTGTGCCCTGCGCTCCCCTACATCAAGTATAAATGAAGCCAGTAAAGTGTCCAGGTACAGGTCAGTTAGCAGCATGAGACCGCTTGTTAATGTTGTAGAAAGAATTAGTTTCTAATACCTAAAAATACCTATAAAACAAATGAAAGCACATTTTAGTCAACAGGTAAACAGCAAATCATGAGCAGGGCTGCAGGTGCAATGTTAGCGCCCCCTGACTGTGGAGCTGAAGCAAGCGGAGAAATTCCTCTGGCATGTAGTGAAGACTAACTCTAGGTATATTGTTGTCGAAATAGTGATGTGGAATTGTCTTCTTCTCCAGATTGACAGAAAACGGCCAGAATCCATAAACATCCACATGATCACACAGCTCTAGAGCCACATTAATTAACATAAAACCCGTGGAGAGGCGTTTCTCTTTCAGGCCACGGCCTTTCCATAAACGGTCCAGTGCCTTGAGGTAGCTGGAGCTGAAGAAGACGACCCGCAGCTGAGGACTCGGCGGCCAGAGCGCTTTAAGAGCAGTGATTGATGCTCGAGTGTTTAACGGGGTTGCAAATGCGGGCATGAGTAGAGAAGCGTTACCATACACACGCACACGCCGCATTAGTGGACCTGGGTTCTTTTGTGCATTTCTGTACCTGCAGAGACACACACAAAACCACCAACAGATTAAAAAAAAAACACTCACTGGACTTTATATACAGACATCTTTTGGTCCCAGTTCTGCACATAAAGTAGCGCAATGCCCAATGTGCACAGTGCACATTTTACTTTCACTTTTAAATTAGCGGCTATTCGGCGTCAATTTTACATTTTAATACAAATACCAGTTTACAACATCCAGCAGTACATTGAACAGCCAAATAGGCTAAATGGAGGTTGCTGACACTGCCTCGAACACTCAAATTCATGCCACCTTTTAAATAATAATAAGATAAGAGATAAGAAAAGATAAGAAATTAATAGTTTCCATAGATCTAGTCCTTGCATCTGTTCGTTTGACATTTGAATAAGGTCTCGTCTGTTACATAATTAGAAGAATGGAATTAGCTAGATGGCGCTGTCACAAAAAATATGTTTCTAGAAATGCAGTCCAGAAACTGTAGCCTCGGGTATTGCTCGACAAGCAAAGAGAATCGCGCACGTACAGAAAGTGAAGCTTCGTTTGTCATTGTTCAAGTGATTTGAGGCTTCATCTGAAACGCCCATTTATTCTCGACACAAGCTCCGACTGAAGTGTCACATCACTAAAGGAAAGCTGTGATTACATTTTTCATCCCTTGTGACATATATGAACGAGAAATTTTTGCTTTTGTTTTGATCTGTCGTGAGTGTCAAACACTGCATTCCATTAGGAAGATTGTCTTACTGATTGATTTCACGGTCTGGACTAATCCTGTTTACTGAAATATAAAACTGAGAATTTCTATGAATAAATCTATCATACAAGCAGAGTGTTTTTTATTAAAGTGAAATATTCAGTGACGTAATTGTGTCAGCACTCTGTGAAAAACGATAAAGGTTTATATTTGGTCTTTTGTGTGTGTGTGTGTGTGTGTGTGTGTGTGTGTGGTCTTGTTTTTATATCTTGGTGGGGACCTAAACCTGAATACACACAGGCTCATGGGGACTCGTGTCACCGTGGGGACCTAAATTGAGGTCCCCATGGGGAAACAAGCTTATAAATCATACAGAACGAGTTTTTTTGAGAAAGTAAAAATGCAGAAAGTTTTCTGTAAGGGTTAGGTTTAGGGGTAGGGTTAGGGTAAGGGGATAGAAAATACAGTGTAGACAGTATACAAACCATTGTGCCTATGGAGAGTCCCCACAAGGATAATAAACCAGACATGTGTGTGTGTGTGTGTGTGTGTGTGTGTGTGTGTTTGTTTGTTTTGTTTTGTTTTGTTTTGTTTTTTGGCAGTGCTGAACGTTGTAGCCAATCATAGACGTGTCTGTTGAGCATGTGAACGCAATGGCCAATGTTTAAGTTAGTGAAAAGTGTATTGAGTTTTTACTTATACTTTGGTACCGTGACAGCAATAGTTTGTAGTAGTTTGTGAATTGAACCTTTAATTATTACACACTTCATCATTTGCTTTTCACGAAATATGGTCTGAAAAATCTACAGAGATGTGTGGAAATTTGAGTCTGGAAAAGTGTGGAATTTTAAAATGAAAAATGTGTAGGAACCCTGTTTGAGAGTAGGCGGAGCTGAAAAGTTCTTTTGCTTTTGTTTATATAATGTCGTTTTTTGGGTAAACTATTAACAATTTGCCTGTGTAAGCAACACAGAGTTAATGGTTTCTCACCCTCTCAAGATCTGACTGGGATTGATTGTGATTAGATCAGTCTTTAGCCCAACATCACTGTTATTAATGGGAGCCATGTTGAACCTACAACGCACAGGGAAAGGTTCACCGATTAAAATACTTGTTCAAATAGAGATGTTCACTATGTTATGCTGAAAGAAACTTTTAACAAAGGTGAAGTCTGTGATGGTGTGTGCTTCTGATATTTCTATAATGTTGCCATAATGTGTGTGAGCATATAAAGTACTGTAGTTCTACCTGATGACATAGTCAGCACTGTCAATCTCTCTTCCACAATTACTGTTCTTCAGAATCCCTCCACTGCCCACCACGGCACACCGACCCAGACGACGCTTACTCCAGGGAAAGGACTTTAAACCAAAGGAATGAGTCCATTAAACACATGCCATTTCTGTCATATATACAGTGGCCTGATAAGTATTTGACCACACATAAAATCATATGCATTAGACCAAGGAGTCCTTGTAATGTTAGTTATTGTGTAGCCTACCTGAACAGGGTCGTTGACCCACAAAATGAAAATTATGTAATCATTTATTTATTTTTTTGTTTTCTTATTCCATATGACCAATACCTCAGGTAGCATGCTGTAAAGTGCTTCATTCATTGTGTAGCTGGGATATACATCAGACTCATAGGGTATTATTTGATGCACGGCTGTGTTTCGCTTCGTCAGGTATAAATAGCCCGTGGCATTACAACAAGAACGCAGTAATGCTCTTATGTAGAGAGGAAGAGAGAGAGAGAGAGCAGGAGATGGTTTAAATGTAGGCTATAATTTAAATTTGTACATGTACTGCAATGCTCTGGCGTATTGTTTATCACTCTGTTCCAAAAACTCAAAAGACAGAATTTTCTCTGCGATTTAAGAATAGCGAATCTGAAGCAGCAAGGCAGCTCAGTAGCTTTTGGATCAGCGTCAGTGTGTGCTGGTGTGTGATATGGTGAATAAATTCATTATTCAAGCATGTTTACATGAAAGAAAGACCGTCGGACAGAGAGAGAGGAAGATTCACACACCTATTCAGCTTCTTCTGTGTGATATCTGACTTGTACGGGCAGCTCAATAACTCAGAGACTTTCCCAGAGAAGCTCGTCATATTAGTAGTAAAATTAATGCTAACAAAGAAAGAGAACATTCATGTACTCTACAAACTGTAAATGCTAATTAAGAATAATCTTTAAAATAGTTCTGTCAACGGATGAAAACATTTAATTGAATAAATTACGTGAATTTATTTAAAATGCATGTATATGAAGTGTTGGACTCACCTTGCTGGAGTGACGACGGAAAATGACTGACGGACTGTTGCACAGCGCAGCTGTGAAAAATAATTTCTCTTCCCATCTCTCATGAAAAAGAACAACAAAAATCTCACAAACACACTCATAACAAGCAATATTAGACAGTTTTGAAAATGGTTTGGGTTCATTTTAACGGAATTAGTTCTGAATAAAAATGTCAAGCGTTTAGGTTTTTTATTTAACATTTTATTTTAATCAAACTACCTGAAAGTGCAATTGGCTTTTACAGTTGATCAATTGTTCTGATCGTTCAAGATTAAAATGGCCCAATTAAAATGGATAAATCAAGGTTCTATTTAAAAAAAATAATAATAATAATAAAAAAAAGCAACCGTTAAGCAACCAAATAGCTAATTATTATTACAAAATAACATCTGAGTACAAATTTAAATGTTAAGTCTGACAGAAACCACAGAAATCACAGAAACCTGCGCGATTACTTTAAATCAGTAAATAAATAATATACAGTGACCTGTGACGTGTTACGTGATAAAAGTGACAGAAATACACTAAGGCGCAAACAGCATCATAAATGTAATTCATGTATATATATATATATATATATATATATATATATATATATATATATATATATATGAATTACATAGAGTAAAATCATTAGGATTAATAGGATTAAAATCTCTTCCTTACCCAGAGTTGCTATGCTGTCTGTAATACACCAAAATCAAGCAATTCAAAATTAAAGCAACAGTAAACAGCAGCAAGATCCATTTAATATACACCATATTCATCTATGATGTGGAGTTTAGTGTAAGTAAGGACAACAGGTGCAGGTTTCACAGACGAAAGAAAGGGAGAGAGAGAGGGGGAGAGAGAGATCTTGTTTGAATGGAGGAGAGCTGGGCACGTCCTAACACTTTTTGACTTTCTCAGGTTGTGTAAATCCACAAGTTTTTTTTTTCTTTTTTTTAATCCACATTAATTTTACACTGGTCTAGTACAAATATGTTGCTTTGTTTCATAATTACGTTGTATACATTTTTCTTTATTTACCCCAGAAGAATGAAAGTTAAATGTGACAATGTAGGTGGGGTACATTGTAACATCTGAGGAGCACATTGTAACATGACCATATAACATCTTAAAATGTTATATAATCTAATGAAAACAAAAATACACAAAACAAACTATAAACAATATGAGCACAACTTCAAAACAATGTGAGCAAATAGATAAAGAAACACATTCAGACATTTTGTTTGTTTGATTTTTTTTTTTTTTTTTTTTTTGTTTTTAAAAATTGTTTTTTGTTAAAACCATTATTCTTTGTTAAAATCATTTTTCATTAATCTAGCATTAAAAGTTATATCAACATTGTGTCAACACACACAAGGAATTTGTCTTGGTGCCAGGAGCTTTCAGTACAGAAAGTATCAACAGCAAAATGGCAACTGACATTAACTCAAACAAAGTTCAACTTTGAAGGTCGGTCGTGCGCCGACTAGACTGAAAAGAAAAGCCTGTACTGTTGGTCCAAAAAGAAAACTGAACACAAAACACAATATGCTAACTGAATGAAACTGCACTTTATTCTGAATTCCTGTATTGTATGCTGACAATATGATTTTTGGATTTACATTGGATTTTTCCATCAGAAACATGAATTTCCATTCTATCTTTATTAACTTCGGCTATTTCATCATCTGTCACTAACCGACTGGCCATAAAACTCTTGAGTACTTCTGTGGAATCAGGTATATGGCTGTTGCAAAGGGTTTAAGTTCTTCTACCCATCTCAAAGCCAATATAATCCCATAATAATTAGCCTTCTGTTACCTATTCTTCATACTTTGCAGTGACCATTTTCTGGAATTTGAATTTCAAACACCAAAAGGCCATTGCTGATGGCACACTGGGTTTAACCTGATTTGTATATACCCATTTTATTATTTATACAGTAACAGTTTGTAAAAATAAAAATATTAAATATACTTATAACATGTTTAAAATCTATGTCAAGTAGTTTACATTCTCTTTCATTTGCTCTCATTTATTTACTGTAATGTGTTTTTGTGAAGTCATAATCTTGTTATAATGTAGTACTGTTTTGATCATTTTGCTGTTTGCAATGGTTTGTTTAATACTTTTCATTGTGTGATTTTTTTTTTTTTTTTTTTTTTTTTGGTGAATTGTATTAAAACCTGTTAGTTGATTAGAGTAATATATGGAACTCACAGAAGCATAAAAAATGTATCTCCCTGTTTTTCAATTGAGAGATACCATAATAACAAGTGAGGTTGTAATGATATTTTGAACACTGAAACAGGACTGTACATTAACTTTTTTGCACATAGCACTGGTGCTACAGAGGTTGAGAGTTTTGTAGCACAGGACAAACAGTTGTAGCACAAGTTAGGGGTGGGTGATATGGCAAAAATATCATATCACGATTTCTTTCAAGAATATGATTCACGATTTTATCACGATTCGGTAACACTTTGCAATAAGGTGTCATTAGTTAACATTAGTTAATGAATCAACTAACATGAATGAACAATGAACAATACATTTATTGCACTATTTGTTCATCTTTGTTAATGTTAGTTAATAAAAATACAGTTGTTCATTGTTTGTTCATGTTAGTTCACAGTGCATTTACTAACGTTAATAAACACAACTTGTGATTTTAATAACGCATTAGTAAATGCTGAAATTAACATTAACAAAGATTAATAAACGCTGTAAAAGTATTGTTCATTCTTAGTTCATGTTAACTAATGTACTTAACTAATGTTAACTAATGAACCTTATTGCAAAGTGTTACCCACGATTCTTTGTCATGTTGGTTTTACTATTTTGCAAGTTGCCTAAGCAGTACAGCGAAACAAATTTCCCTGTTGTAAAAAAGCCTTTCAATGTAACAAAATATTAGGGGTGTAACCAGTGTTCGAATTGTGTCAAAGCTCTTGGGGGGGTCCCCCTAACCAGACAACCCCCCACCCCCTTCCAAAAAAATAAAAAAATAAATAATCTTATATAAACCTTATATACAAATGATTCATATTTTTGTCTTGTCCTTGCTATCATTGAGAGAACCTAATTCTAAGATAAAAGCTTATTTTACGATGATCAGTGAATTAGGTGTACCAAACAATCACTGAGCAATGAAGAATTCAATATCTAGCCGAGGAAATTAATATTTGCAAATAAGTTTAAAGTGATTTTTACCTTTTGTGGGCATTTTTACCTTTATAAAGCCATTATTTTTCTGCAAGTGTGCATTATCTTTTGCGTCAAATTCTTATATTCAATCAATAAAGTCACTTAGAAAAATAAGACATTTAGGCTGTTACCACAAAAATAAAACCATTATCAACAATATTAATCTTTTCAATATAGAGGAAACACAAACGCTGCATCTAAATTGGCATTTAGATGTATTTACCCACTGTTTAATGCAGGACATGAATGAATTTAACCTGCAGTTACAATTGCATGAATAATGTTTTAATATTTTAATCCTAAAACGTTGAATGCTGATATTTGAAATTATTTGAAAAAATTAAAAGATACTTTGAATGTGGAATTACAACCGCCAGTAGGTGTCAGTAAGTCACTGTTAATAAGCGAGTCATTGCGATTGAACCGGATCAATTAAACGGTTGATTCATTCAGGAACGAAACACCGTCATCTTGTTTAAAAAACAAGTGCTGTGTTTGGAATGATTTTTGTTGGCGAAATAGAGCAAAAATATGGTGTCTAAAACCTGAGTCTCTTAATATTAACTTCTAGTTTATTGAACTGTTAAAAAAAATCACAAAAAAACGTGATATTGAGTAACTATATGAAATTATATAAATATACATGTTCTGCTCATATATCCTGAGTTTCGGGAAGTGCACTTTATTAGATTGAATCACGCAGTGAAAGTACGCACTCTAAATGAGCACAGTCAGTCTAGCCAGTGTTTAAGTACTCACTCCTCTTATAATCAATGAAGCTGTCCATACACTGTATGATAAATTAATCTCTTACTTACATAGTTCGTACATCTGCACTTCGTTGCTTATGATGAGGGAATTCGCGAGTTTCAGTCTGAACAAAACTCCAGGTTTCACCAATGATATCTGAACGCCTCTGATTGGCCACTACATTCTAAACTCAACAGAGTTTATATAATGCGCAACGCTGTAAAAACGCGTAAAAATAAAATATGATTCAACGTGAGCAGGTCTAAATTTAATACAGCAATCGAATCTTTTCATTTCATTTTCACTAGTTTCATGTTTTAAGTATTATAGTTTTATTGAAAAACCAGGGGACGCCCCAGGTACATATTTTTGGGTGTTATGGGGGGTCCCTTAATGCTTATGGGAGGTCCGGAACCCCCCCAGCCTCCCCTCAAAACGATACATGTATTCGTACCGAACCCTTACAGTACGAGCATCTCGATTCGGTGCATGATGCCTTACAACGAATACAGGCAATTCACCCTCAATCCAGAAGTGTGAGCCCGCAGTAATGCAACGCTGTTTGATAACCGCCGGCAGAAGAACAGCGAATGCCGTGAGTTGCGCACATGAAAGCAAAGACCACTAGATAGTGACCATGTGCTGATTCTGCAGTAATCTCGATTCTGAAGGCGTCTCTCACTGACAGAGGAGTATACTTTAAAGGCTTGCGCACTCAACTGTCTGCGAAATGGAGCTTTGTGCTCTTGTATCATACCTCTCTCACTCGGCACAAATACAAATATTCCATAATATTAACATATTTGCGATGCATCCAAATGCTAAACTATTATTTATTATGTAAATTATAGACTTTGTACTTCAGTCGCGTTCTAACGGTGACACAGTGAGGCGGGCGCGCTGATGTTTGGCCGAAATTGTATCGAACCGTGACCCTCGTACCGAACCGTGACATTTGTGTACCGTTACACCCCTACAAAATATAAAATAAAAAAAAGAATGGCAGACATTTAGGTCAAAGTGGGCGAAGAAAAAAGTCTTTGTCATTATTTTATCTTTGTTATTACAAATTAAGAACAAATATATACATTACAAATACCATTAATATCCAAAAAACAAAACAAAAACAAAAAACAAACAAGCAAACAAACAAACAAAAAAACACTGGTTTATTTTTCAGGTGCAGTATTTAGCAGTAACATTCAAGAAATTGAATGAACAAATATTATTTTTTATTTTTATCATTATTATAATTATTATTATTTTTTAAATCAACTATTAAAGTTCATCAGTCATGAGCAGTGAGTGGTTTTGTTGCTGTTGTTGTTTTTAACATTAAAAGAATAGTTCACCTAAAAATGCTAATTCTGTCATCTGTCTGTCAATTCTGTCATAGTGTTTTATTTTTATAGCATAATTTACGCACTCTCAATTTGTTTTATGCCTGAATTAGTTTTTTCTTCCGTTGAACATAAAAGTTATAGCCTTCCCCTGGCCACGGAAATTGGACAAAAATGCCCCTGCACTAACAGATTAAATCTATTATGATTGTTGCTAACAAAGTCAAAATAACTGGAAAGTGTCGATTGCGGCATTAAATCAAGATCTGCTCATGTTGCACCGTAAGTTAATTATTTTTAGGCGTTTTTACAGTGTTGCATTATAACCAATCACACACGATTTTGTTGAGCTTAGGAATGCAATGGCCAATCAGAGGCGTCCAGATGAGTCAACGCTGAAACTCATCAGTTTTGCTGATTATGCAACTCTTGAATTCTCTCATCATAAACAACGAAGCGCAGATGCACTTACAATGTAAATAAGAGATTTATTTCACAGTGTAGACAGCTTCAGTGATTATAACGATACATTTGTTTGTTTTGAGAGTGCTTACACTCCTGATAGATCAAAGTTAATAATATGTCGCTTTCTGTATATAATTTGTTTGAATAGCCGTGGAAATAAAACTACAATTATCAATTTCTAATGTTTTATTATTATTATTTTAATTAAATTTTAATCACGTTAAATACAAATTCAGTTCCATTAAAAATGTTTAATTAGCCTACATAACACCTGTGTCTGGTTCTTTCCTAAAAAGACGAGTTTATTGTAGACAGATTTGGCTGCTTATAGCCTTACCCTGGAGTTGGTTTACCCTCCGCCTATGCAAGCAGTTGCTGGTCCCCAGTGACTTACATAGTATTTTTCCCCCTACTATCAACTGTTTGGTTACCCACATTCTTCAAAATATCTTATTATGTGTTCAGCACAAGAAATTAAGAAATTAAAGTTTTGGGTGAACTATTCCTTTAATGACAAGCGGCAGCATGTTTATGTCATATGTCGCACTATACAGCCCTGCACTGAAGTAGGAAGTGTCACCATCTTATGTTGATGTTTGATTTTAATTGTTCCTTTTAACTGGTCCCTTTAGATTGGACTAAGGTATGTCATGTCACCCACATGTCAGGAATAGATAGACTTTGAGCTTTTATACTTTTATAGTATGAAAAAAATATATTCATAATATCTTCTTTTGTGTTTAACAGAAACAAGAAAATCATACAGCTTAGGAACAACCTGTCACACCCCTGGACTATTTTGTATTGGTTTTTCCCTCATGTGCCCATATATGGTATTCCTATTCCTGTCCTTGTTATTGTCATTATTAGTTAATCTCCTGCACCTGTCTGTCTATCATTAGCCTATCTTTATAAGTTGCTTTCAGTTCGATGTTTGTTGTCTGGTCTCGTCAATGAGTATGTGTGTTCCTGCCTTCCTTGTGTGGATTTACGTGTGAATTATATTAAACTTTTCATTGCATTTCATCTTTGTGTTGTGCCTTTTATTTATTTATTTTTTCTTCATTTTTGGGTGAACAATCTCTTTGAACAATATCACACAAACAAGATTGTGAAGGTGTCTTTACATAGCTGAGTTAAGGCTGCATTGTGCCTGCTTAGCTCTGACCCATTTCAGAATCTAAGTATGCACTTGTAATTGCTCTGTAAATGCATTCATGCCCTTCTGAGCAGCATTAAACAGTATGTAAAGACTGACACTTTCAGAAGTGCTTCTCTGCCATCTTTGTAGTGTGAATTTGACATTAGACTCTAGAACCACAGCCTGCTGATGTTCAATCTAACAGCACAATTACGAGTATAATATAGCTTTTACGTAACTTAATTTTCATTCAGTAAGTCATTGATACACTCACATTACCACACACTAGCATAACAGTTTAACATGCAGAAAGCTCAAAAATCCCCACTTATCTATGATGCAAACAACACTCTTGTAACACTCAGTACAGTGTGATGTAAAATTGAAACAGTAAGAAGTAAAATGAAAGACTGCTACCATGGCTTAGAAAAGCGGTTTGCAGATGTTTTCTCTTCTTTCCATTCTTGTTTGGAGATTAATCCATTGTTCTTTCTATTTGACTATAACACAAAGTATTTCTTTAATTCTGTCAGTTTTATTATCAAATACAAACAACAAATGTGTTTTTATGCTTTTTAATATGGTGTGAGATCACTGTTTTCACCTCAGTTCAAGCGGCATGTTAATCAATTATCTTTTCCTCATTTCTACAGCACAAAATAAACATGAGTGAACATAAGAAGACTGTTGGGGAAAAAAAATCTGAAGTATTTAATACAACAAATTCATTCAATACAACAAATGTCTCATGTACTAGCCCCAATTTGCCCAGGCCCATATGCACCTGCATACCCAGATGCTATCCTGATTTCAACCAATTATTTAATTTAATAGAGAATGAGAAGCTGACATCACACTGCGTTGAGTTCTGGGAAACTGCTTTGTATATCTGCCATACTTAGATTGCGCTGCCACTCTGCTATTGAGCTCAGTGCGGTATTTTGATTTTCTGTTGTGATTGTAAAAAATGTCACATTGTATGTCATTCATGCTGCATGAGTTTTGCAATAGTATTGCAATAGAATTGCAATAGTAACTCAGACCATCTTTCTGAGAGAAAACTAGACAATGCAATGTGTTTTTTCACCTTTTCTATGTGTAAAAACACCAAGGGAAGCAGGTCGCCGAGATTAAGAGAAGGCGCCTGGATTGTAAATCTATTAGTAATGTCAATAATTAAACCCACTGCCTGTCATTTAACAAAATAATCATATTGCTGGGTATTTCTTAAGGTTTTGATTTTATTTGGTTTAATAATTAACATTACCTTTGTGAGCATTATCTCATTGGGACTTTCCAAAATGCCTAACAAGAACAGCACTTCATGTGGCTTAGTGTACCAAGACAGTGATAAAGACAAAATTGTAAAGCATATACTATGTGCAGATACACATATAAAGCCAAAATGTGAATGCAACATGTTTAATTACATGTTAAGTGTTTTCCTCTCAAATGAATAATGCACCAAGTGATATTAAGAGCAAATTCTATACACACCTTAATAATAAAGCATACTATGTGCAGCAACACAGAGGAGCCCAGACTATGAACTTTCAATATCACTGTCTTAATCCATAAGTGTTTTCTTTATTATGGCTTTCTAAAGGGAGGAAAATGCTTAACGCTTAATTAAACATCTTGCAAATATTCATCTGCATGTCTTTTGGCATCACTGTCTTAGTACATTAAACCAGCATTTTAAAATGCTACCAAACTATTCACAAGTTCCGATTTGATTTTGGTTGTCACTTGTTGAAATAAATATTAAAAAAATACAATGTGTTTGTGTCTGTTTGCTGAATGTGACACACATACCAGAATGGTTCAATCAAAATTTTGTCTGAATAACCCTACAAATGATTTATTTTATGACTATTCAATGCATAGGGTTAAAATAACTGCTATATCAACCCAAAATTCCTACCATATTTTTTAAAATTCCGGCAACCACAGCTGCCCCTTTTTTACCGTAAATTTTACGGAATTGTTTTACAGTGTGTCAACTGAATTTCTAGGTGTGTTCGACTTGAAGCAGTGCTGTGCAGACAGATAAGTGTATGACATCAAAGGACTGCGAGAACTATAGACAGCAGATTTCTCTGCATGCTATAGAATCATTCTCGGGACTTGCACCGATCAATCTGCGCAGCACCGAACACACCTTCTGACTTCTTGTGTGATGCAGCAGGGCTGTACAGTGTAACAATTATGTCCAACATAGGAAAAAATCATCTGTGAATAAATTTGAATAAATTTACCACAGTAAATAACCTTTTGTGAACTGTTATATGTTATGTTATGTTATGTTATACTACACTTGAACAAAAACTCAGAACAGAAACTGGGGATTCTAACTTAAATGCCTGTATGATCTGTCCTATCACATTTAAAGGCAAAAAGGCCAAAAATAAAATCTTAAAAAAAAAAAATAAAAAAAATAAAAAAAATTAAAAGCATATTAGTAAACAAAGATAATTCATGTGGTATAGTGCACTAATGAACGATCTTTTCTTCATCTGACTGAGTGTTATCGCCTCATGTTTAACTTTGTCTTGTTGGTTCCTTTAGGATGCAAACCAACAATGTTGTCAGAGTAAAGTTTAAAGGTAGCATAAAATGCTTCTTTCTTTTTTTTTTTTTTTCTTCAAACCTTTTACATTTCAAACGTTTTTGGAATGTGATAAGAGATAAACTTTTTTAACAGTTAACATTGTTAATATCATTAATACTTTTCCCTCTGAAAATTGTTTTTTAGTAGTAATATAATAAGTGTATGATTGCATCTTATAGGGTATAAAAACAACTGTTTTATTTGCTTTGGTATTGCTGGCCTTTGCCAGTTTACCAGTGGTTTCTGTTCCTTCAGTTGCTAAGAACTTTCATCTTCCCACAATTAAAGTTTTTGTTGACTCAAAGACAGAGGTTAATAAGGAGGAATTTGAATATCTACTGACACGACCTAACCTTGTTGTCCTAGAAATTTTCATCCCAGGCACCAAGTATTGATGGTAAATTGTTTGATATGCTTATCAAGTCTTGTGTTTATTCTCAACAATGTTCACCAATTCACTGATGTGCATAGGCTAATATGTCTGTTGGACTAATTCCAAAGATATCCTAAAGAGCAGCCCTAGAGATGGGAAGGCCATAAACGAATATGCTCACACTAAAAGTCTGTCAGATGGCTGAAGACGTGACATGGGGGAAAATGGTAGCACATTTGACAAATGAACATGGGTAGGTTGTTCATACAGTACTTTGTAAATTTATATTTATGATGTCATGGGTTGTACTTGGTTTATGTTTATGTGTGTAGAACAAGCCCTTTCCAAACTTTGAAAGAAGACTATGTGAAGGGAATCATCTCCCTATTCCCATACTTGGCTGACCCCGGAAGAGAGCTTGGATATGTAAGTAGCTGTTGCCTCTCAATCTTTTTTCATTTAGAGGAGCAGGATATACTCTATTGCAGAGTAAAGATTACCTACTTTATAACTGATATGGCATTTATTTCTTTAGTCGGGTAATGTATAACTACCAGGTCTGTGTATTGTTCTGGTTATATGAGCATTTTTACAATGCAGCAGATAGAAGTGGATATTTGGCATGGAGAACCAAATCAGCTGTTTTTCTAACATTTCTACCCTGACCTTTTTGCAAGGGCCTAGTACAGAAGTTGCAGATTTACAGTTTGAAATTGTTTTCATTTGAGAATCTGAATAACAAAAGCATAGTTGATATGTTGTAGATAAAGCTTAACTGTATGACCTCATTTCAGTATCTGTAGATGTCTTAACCTCAATTCATCCACACATCTGTAGTCATCAAGACTTGGCCATGAATGTGCTGTTAATACTGAATCTGTGTGCAGTAAACTAAAGTACTAGAGTGGTTAATATATTTATACTGTCACATCTTCCAAGTGAAGTTAACCCTCTGGTATTGTTCATTTAGGAGTCACACGTGTTGTTCACGGTCAAAAGTTACTTTTCAGTAAAATCAGCGTAATACATTTTTGTTCCATAGTATTTTTTCTTTTTCTTTTTGTATTTTTAGATAATTTTACGGTACTAATTAATATTTATGCAATAATTATGATAGTTTTTTTTTTTTCCCATTGAAAATAATACAATAACACTTTAAAGGGGTCCTATTACGCTTTTTCAATTTTTGAACTTTAGTCAGTGTTTGGTGTGTATTTTTGGGCATAAAAAAGATCTACAAAGTTACAAATCTCAAAGTCCACTCCAAAGGGAGATATTTTGTTTTAAAAAAATCCCTTTTCAAGAACTACAGCGAATGGCTCCTTTGGACTACAACTTTGTTTTCTGCATGCAATGATGTCACAACGCGGTCCACTAGAATATAATTAAATTAAATCCCGCCCACAGAAATTAAAATTGTTGGGGGGTGGGGGGAAGGGGTGTGGTTGATGAGGTGGGGGATTACCCCTTAGCCGCTTCAACTAATGGCAGTGCGATTGTGTATAAACACAAGTATTGACTAGAGTAGCCGATTCAGAGCAGTAATGCACCGCAGACGTGTGCAGTACAGGGGGTCGAAACACATGCCGAAGCCGTGGTCTACTCCGGTTGCCGCGTCAGGGCCGTAACGCGCCGCAGACGTGTGCAGTGTGTGGAGATTTATTCATCATACAGTGTAGATAATGTTAGCTTCACTTACAACGCGAGTGTTTTTTAAAATGCATAAACTTGCACTAGAATAGGCTAGGCTAATCAGTGATGATGTTCTTTGATAATGTTAGGCTGCTTTTAGCCTTATGATGGAGCTGGTTTCGGGCACTGAAACTAAGTATGTAAATAATTAAATACAATAGCACGATAATATCATGTATTGACGATCTCGCAGGCTGATGATAGGACCCAACAGTGTATTATTTACTCACCCTTCATGCATCCTAGGTGTAGTTAGGTCTTAATGAGGTTAAGACTTCCTTTCAGACAAATGCAATTGGAGTTATATTAAAACTTGCCTCACACAGTTCCGGGGGGTTAATAAAGGCCTCCTGTAGCGAATCGATGCGTTTTTATAAGAAAAATATCCATATTGTAATGCCAAGCCAGCAGAGGGAGCCCTCACCCGAATACTGAGCTTCTTGCTCCCTCTGCTGCTTCTACACTCACTTCCTGTTTGGGACTATTTAAACAGTGACCATGTGCTCTCTCATTGTGAAGTGTTGCCAGTTTACCTGCCTTACTGAGTGTTTTCCATTGATTACTCTGACTGTGGCATGTCTATGATCCTGCTTTGTTTCCTGACCCTCGAATTCACGGATTACCCTTGTTGGATTGTTTGCCTGCACTGTAACAAGATAACTGTGAAATTTACAGCAATTGGCAAGTAAGTTGCTGTAATATATCCCAAAGTATGCTGGCTGTAAGATTAATCACAGTAACTTACTGTACTACTGTAATTTTTTATTATAGTAATAATCACAGTACTGTAATGAGCATCACTGCTTTAATTGTATGTAGTGTAAAGGGAAGACACTGTTTTTGCTGGTTTTCGCTAAATTTACTGGTTTTAGCTGCCTTGTTCTTAAAACAGCTGGTTTTAGCTAGTTTTACCTGGTTTTGGCAGGTTTTTTTTTAGCTGTTTTTTGTTAAATCAATTGGTTTTAGCTGGCCTTTTTCTTAAAAGAGCTGGTTTTAGCTAGTTTTACCTGGTTTTTGCTAAATCAATTGGTTTTAGTTGGCCTTCTGTCTTAAAATAGCTGGTTTCTGGTTAGTTTTACCTGGTTTTTGCTAAATGAATTGGTTTCAGCTGGATTTTTTCTTAAAATAGCTGGTTTCTGGTTAGTTTTACCTGGTTTTTAGCTGGTTTTTGCTAAATTAATTGGTTTCAGCTGGATTTTTTCTTAAAATAGCTGGTTTCTGGCTAGTTTCACCTGGTTTTTAGCTGGTTTTTGCTAAATGAATTGGTTTCAGCTGGATTTTTTCTTAAAATAGCTGGTTTCTGGCTAGTTTCACCTGGTTTTAGCTGTTTTTATTTGCTAAATCAATTGGTTTTAGTTGGCATTCTGTCTTAAAATAGCTGGTTTTACCTGGTTTCTAGCTGTTTTTGCTAAATCAATTGGTTTCAGCTGGATTTTTTTTCTTAAAATAGCTGGTTTCTGGCTAGTTTCACCTGGTTTTAGCCGTTTTTATTTGCTAAATCAATTGTTTTTAGTTGGCATTCTGTCTTAAAATAGCTGGTTTTAGCTAGTTTTAACTGGTTTCTAGCTGGTTTTTGTTAAATCAATAGGTTTCAGCTGGATTTTTTTCTTAAAATAGCTGGTTTCTGGCTAGTTTTACCTGGTATTTAGCTGGTTTTTGCTAAATGAATTGGTTTCAGCTGGATTTTTTTCTTAAAATAGCTGGTTTCTGGCTAGTTTCACCTGGTTTTAGCTGTTTTTATTTGCTAAATCAATTGGTTTTAGTTGGCATTCTGTCTTAAAATAGCTGGTTTTAGCTAGTTTTACCTGGTTTCTAGCTGCTTTTTGTTAAATCAATTGGTTTCAGCTGGATTTTATCTTAAAAGAGCTGGTTTCTAGCTAGTTTCATCTGGTTTTTGTTAAATGAATTGGTTTCAGCTGGATTTTTTCTTAAAATAGCTGGTTTCTGGCTAGTTTCACCTGGTTTTTGCTAAATTAATTGGTTTCAGCTGGATTTTTTTCTTAAAATAGCTGGTTTCTGGCTAGTTTCACCTGGTTTTAGCTGTTTTTATTTGCTAAATCAATTGGTTTTAGTTGGCATTCTGTCTTAAAATAGCTGGTTTTAGCTAGTTTTACCTGGTTTCTAGCTGTTTTTGCTAAATGAATTGGTTTCAGCTGGATTTTTTTCTTAAAATAGCTGGTTTCTGGCTAGTTTCACCTGGTTTTAGCTGTTTTTATTAACAGTTTCAGCTGGATTTTATCTTAAAATAGCTGGTTTCTGGCTAGTTTCACCTGGTTTTTGCTAAATTAATTGGTTTCAGCTGGATTTTTTCTTAAAATAGCTGGTTTCTGGTTAGTCTCACCTGGTTTTTGCTAAATTAATTGGTTTCAGCTGGATTTTCTCTTAAAATAGCTGGTTTCTGGCTAGTTTCACCTGGTTTTTGCTAAATTAATTGGTTTCAGCTGGATTTTTCTTAAAATAGCTGGTTTCTGGCTAGTTTCACCTGTTTTTTAGCTGGTTTTTGCTAAATGAATTGGTTTCAGCTGGATTTTTTTCTTAAAATAGCTGGTTTCTGGCTAGTTTCACCTGTTTTTTAGCTGTTTTTTGCTAAATTAATTGGTTTCAGCTGGATTTTTTTTAAAATAGCTGGTTTCAACACCCTATCAACCACTTTGAGTATGTTTGCTACACCCTAGCAAACACCTTATCTATCTATCTATCTATCTATCTATCTATCTATCTATCTATCTATCTATCTATCTATCTCTCTCTTTTTCTGTCTGCCTATCCATCTAATACTAGCAATATGCTAATATTTTGTTTAGCTGTTTTTAGCATTTTTTTTTTGCAAAATAACTGGTTTTAGCCAAGGTTTTTAGCTAGTTTTAAGTATTTTGCTAAATGGTTTAAACTTGCTCTGGTTTGTGCTAATTCATACTAGTAGCATGGTTGGTACACATATAACAACTTCAATTTTTCAGATTCTGAAAATCGTTTTATTTATATAACAAACAACAATTAAGCTTATCTTTGTTATCATCAAAAATCACAAACAACAATTAAACATATATTCAAAGCATTTTTAAGTAAGTATAAAATATGATATATAATATATAAAACTGCTCTGGAAATGTGTATATACTGTGAAAAACTATGGAACTAAATTTAAAAAAAAGTTAATTTAAATTGTTTCTCAGATTCATCAATTCATCAAGTCAATTTTGTTTAGATAAGTTACAAACAAAAAGATCTAAATTACATAAAATGTTATTATTATGCACTCATTACATATTTAGATGTAATTTAGGAGTATGTACTACTTCACATGCTGGGGTGATGAGTCCATGTGTACTGTCTTTCATGGATAGTCTTTTTCTCTTCAGTTTTGCCAGTCGAACTCAATGAAGTCTCGAATAATCGATGCCACGTGTGGATTTAGGGCTTGATTTTTCCGCTGAACTGTTTTCCCTGTGAGTCTGCTCACTTGGGTTTTTGAATTGCATTTACTTTGTTCAGGGTTTATTCTGATGAAGAATCTGTAAATATAAGACATCATGGATTACCATAAGGAGAAAAACCGTGCAAATTTTAGTAACACTTTCTATAAAGCCCATATTTATAAAACATTACAAGGGTATATTTAAGGCATTATAATGAATGCATAATGCATTATAAAAAACATATATGTTATATCATTTTATAAATAATTATGATACATTATAATTAGGGGTGTAATAGTAAGTGTATTTGTACCGAACCGTCACGGGGCAAATTCCAAATGGAAGTGATCATCCTCTACTCCCTTCGAAGGGCAGAGCCCTTGGAGTTTACACTATGAGTGAGCAGGGCACATGCATTTAGAATGCATTTGGCAAAGGAAGCTTTTTTATTGTTGTTAGCATAACAAATGTACATTTTATGTTTTGAAAAAAGTTTGTAATATATAAAAACTAATGTATATATATGAGCAATATCACACTAATAGACTTGAGATATGGCTGTATATTAGTACAGCTGTGATTCGTCATAGGCACAAGGCCGCAGGCCCCCTTTTCAAGAAACCATAAGTGTGCCATTTGTATTTGGAAGCCGTTACTCTGCACCCACATCATGTGGTCAAAAAAGCTATGCATGCAAGAAAAACCAAATTAATCTATCAGAGAGATAGCAGGAATATTAGGAGTGGCCAAATCAGCAGTTTGGTACATTCTGAGAAAAAGCTCAGCAACATAAAAAGGCCTAGACGTTCTCAGAGGACAACAGTAGTGGATGATTGGATGATCCACTCCATGGTAAAGAGAACCCCTTTCACAACATCCAGCCAAGTGAAGAACACTCTCCAGGAGGTAGGTGTGTCATTGTCAAAGTCTACAATCAAGAGAAGACTTCACTAGAGCAAATACAGAAGGTTCACCACAAGATGCAAACAAGGCCAGATTAGATTTTGCCAAAAAAAAATCTGAAAAAGCCAGACCACTTCTGGAAAAGCATTCTTTGGATGGCTGAAATTAGGATTAACCTGTACCAGAATGACAGGAAGAAAAAGTATGGAGAAGGCTTGGAACAGCTCACAGTCCAAAGCATACAGCATAATCTGTCATACATGGTGGAGCAGTGTGATGGCATGAGCATGCATCGCTTCCAGTGGCACTGGGTTACTGGTGTTTAGTAGCCGGAAGAATTTTGAAGTGTACATGTGTGGCAAGGTGGGTGACGTAATTCAGTTTCATTGGCTCATTGGTGTATGATTGTCACCCACCATAGCCTATTGGAAGTGGCGCTGATGGTATTTTAAGGCTGGAGTTAGATCACCTGGTGTGCGTCACGACTAGGACCGCCCATACTGAGTGCGCTGGTGTAGACGGTGCGTGGTTTCTTTTGGTCTGTAGCTGTTTGGCTAATAGATGTGAGCATGTGGATTTTAAATGTAGACTTTCTCTTTTCTCAGTGCGTTTTATGCTTGGTTGGGTCACAGACTGTCCACTGCATGTCAGGTATGTGCGCGATTCTTTTTACCTACTGTTGTTTTGGCGTCGGGTGATTAATTATCTGTTTAACTCTTAGCCGTGAAATCAGTGAAAAGTCTTCCTGCATGTTAATTCGTTATGAGCTGTGAGCGACTATACACTTCGTGTGGCACGAGGAATTGCTTTGGGTAAGCGTAATCAACCTGCTTCCTCTTTTTCACAAGACAAGTATTTAATTAATAATTTCTTCTTTCTTAGTGCGCTGAGCTGTCTCTCTCGTCGCGTTTCTTGAAGGCGGAAGTGTTTATACCCGTCGTTAAAGGAGGACGCGCTGCTGTTTTTCCTGCTGTTTTTTTGTACTGTGTTTCGTTTTCTTTTTGTTTTTGTAGTTGAATGTCAACTGGTGTCCAGTCGAACTTCAGTTGTGCTTCTGTTTGCTGCTTAATTGCCAAATACACTAACGGCTCCGAGTTGCTCTACTACTATTAAAGGGCTGGTTTACATCTGGGGCATCATTAATGTCATCGCTTGTGCCCTGATAAGTGTTTCCACGCTATTGTAGGGGAACTCTGACTCTAGGACCTGCTACAGTGAGCATTCGGACTGTTGCATTCATTTCATTTTTGTGTTGTGTTGTTTATATCATTGTTTACTAGTATTTTGTTTTGTATATTTTTAATAGTTTAAGTTTGATATTGTAATAGTGTTTCTTTATAAATGTTTTTGTTTACTTTGATGGAAATATTTCCACTGTATTGTTGAATTTAATTTGTTTTGTTTGTTTTGGTGTATTTTAGGCACTGCCGGCCCGAGGCTGGGAGGCTAGCTAGCTAGCTTGGAGTACGGGTGGTGGTGCAATTGTGTGGAGTGCAGTGCCGCTTGGATTCACCTCTCACGGTGTGTGTGTGTGTGTGTGTGTGTGTGTTACACGAATTCACAGATAGGGTCTTCACTCCATCTAGCCTGCCCCTGCCGCTGGAAAGCCTGTGTCTTTTATTATTTCTTTTTTTTTGTTTATTTTTTTGTTGTGAGTATTTTCAAATTGACATCTTTAGTTTGTCCAGTACACAGAGCTTTTGATTGTGACAGTGTTTGATTGTGACCTGACATTTGACATTGATTATCATTGAACATTTTAACTATTTATAGTGATTTGAATAAAGTCTTTTGTACATTGTTCACACGTCTCTCTCGGATCACTTCAGCCTACGAACCTGTGTCCTTTATTTTGGTTATTTCCCCGTTTCCTTACGGGGTGGCGTAGTCGGATTGTATTTGGGTGTGTTCAAACGTACTTACAACGTTGTCCCCCCCTCCCTCAGCATTGCCACACATGGATATACTGTCTGTCCAGATTCAGTGAAATGGAACAAAGTTGATTGGGTGGCGTTTCATAGTATAAATAGATGATGACTCAAAACATACAGCTGTCACAGATTGAGCCAGAGACAACATGTAAGTGAAACAACGGGCAGATTTATTGGCAGGTTCATGGAAGCAGATCGTATGGAACACTGGCAGGTGAGAATCAAACACAGTGGACAGTTAAAAAGTTCTTAGCTGTTTGATGATGTGTTGTGTATCTTTGCAGGAGATGCAGAGTTCTTTGACCTAAAATGAAGGAGTACAGCGTCGGAGGATTCGTTGCAGGTAAGTATCAACAGGTAAGTGTATCACGGAGAATCTGGAACAGTTCATGGATGTGAATGGTAGACCAGACAGTGTGGGACTGTGAGGAGCATGCTTATAAAGGTGAGTTGATTGCAGTCAGTAGTTGCAGGTAATCAGTATACGGGTGAGTGTGATCTGTGGTGTATTGTGACTGAGGTGACTGAGGCTGCGTGGGATTTGTGGATCTTGTGTCTCCGCACTGCACGTTGGAGGTGGACGTGAGCTGACTCTAGGGCTGCAACAACTAATCGATAAAATCGATTATTATTGATAATTAAAATCGCCGACAACGATTCCCATTATTGATTAATCGGTCCACCCACAGTGCACGTACAACTTCAGAGAATCACGTCAAATTACAGCACTGAATGACGCATTTCTATAGACATAATGCATCTAAAAATAGTGTAAGAAACAGAATGAGATGCTGCAGGAAAGTTACATGATCCCAAAACATGAGAATTCCTTATTTTAAACTTTAAGCTAATAGCGTAATTGCCCTGTGAGGCGCTTTGACAGATCTGTTTGCATCCTCAGCATGAAAACTTTCAGTTTACGGTCATTTCCTTATCTGTAAATGTCACAAATTCACACAAGCATTTCCATTTATGCATAAAAGTCCATTCTGACAGTCTGTGTTAAGTTTAAATCTTTACTGAATGAGCGTGTCAGACAGCCGGAACACAGACAGGGAGACAATTAATACTCAATACGCAAAAACATTCATTGTGCTGAAATATCTGTCGTTGAATGTTAAATTTAGATTTAAAATACAACATGTAGTGCACGTATTTATGAAAGGTAGGAACTGTAAAGTAGGGCTGTGACGGTGAGATTTTTACCACCGCGGTGGTAATGGACCAACTACCGCCAGTGGCGCAGTGTTTTTATATACACTGCTCAAAAAAAAATAAAGGGAACACTGAAACAACACAACGTAACTCCAAGTGTTCCCTTTATTTTTTTTTTAGCAGTATATATCAAAATAAATGAGGCTCAAACATTATTAACAAACGTGCGTGTTTATTTTAGCAATTCCGTCAGTGAACAAGCAGCCTACAAAACACTAAAATAAATAAAAGAAATAATACATTTAAATATGAAAGTAGCCTAAATAAGTGTTAAATAGGCTATTAAATAAACATTCGTTCCAAAAAATTCCTAACAACCTCGACAGCTCATCAGAATTACTGGCCCGTGTCCGACTGGAATCGTCTAAGGTTACGTATGTAACCCTGGTTCCCCGAAGGGAACGAGACGCCGCGTCGAAACGCTTTGGGAACGCCTTCAGCGTGACCGCGCTCTGAATCACGTGTGCACTCAAACCAATGGAAGAACGAAACGTCACAGGCGGGTGACGTCACTGACCAGGAAGCATAAAAGCACGTGCGCCAGAACGAGCGTCAGCTTCCAGGAGAGAAGCAGCACTTGCAGGGACGCAGGAGGATGGCTACGAGATGCGGCGTCTCGTTCCCTTCGGGGAACCAGGGTTACATACGTAACCTTAGACGTTCCCCTTCAGGAACTCGAGCCGCGTCGAAACGCTTTGGGAACAAGATGCCCACGCCGCCAGACCCCTAGTCCCTGCCTAGGATGTGCTAGGGCAAAGGACAGAGGCGCCAGGCGAGACCCGCAGGTCAAGTTCATAAAACCTGACAAAGGTCAAAGGTGAGGACCATCCCGCAGCGTTGCAGATATCTTGCATGGGGACCCCAGCAAGAAAGGCTTTGGAGGCAGCCATGCTCCGGGTAGAATGGGCTCTGATCCCTAAAGGAGGAGGGAGGTCAGAAGCCTCATAAGCAGAAAGAATAGCGTCCACTACCCAGCGACTTAACGTTTGCTTAGAAGCAGGGAGGCCCCTTTTTGGGGGGCCATAACAGACAAACAACTGGTCTGACTTTCTCCACCTGGCAACCCTGTGGACGTATGCATCCAGTGCTCGCACTGGACACATACAATTAAGCTTCTGCTGGTCAGCATCCCGAAAGGGGGGAGGACAAAAGGCCTGGAGTACGACAGGCCGTGGTGTCGAGGAGGGGACCTTAGGGACATAACCCGTTTTTGGATAAAGGAAAGCTTTAGACAGACCTGGCGCAAAGTCCAGGAAGGAAGGGGCCACAGAGAGGGCCTGAAGATCCCCAACTCTCTTAAGGGAGGAAAGAGCTAAAGAGAAGGACAGACTTTAAAGTGAGGAATCTGTCTGAAATTTCCTCAACAGGCTCGAAGGGAGGCCTGCAGAGAGCCTCTAACACCACCGACAAGTCCCAAGAAGGGACACGAGGTCGTACCGGAGGCCTGAGCCTCAAAGCACCGTGGAGGAAACGTGTAACGAGAGGGTCCTTTCCCACGGAAAGACCACCAAGAGGGGCATGGTAGGCCGAAATGGCCGCTATGTAGACCTTCAAGGTGGAGTGGGATAACCCTGCAGACAACCGGCTTTGCAGGAACTCCAGCACTGAACCAACTGGGCAGTTAACTGGGTCTTGCTGGCGGTGTCCGCACCAAGAAGTGAAGAGTTTCCACTTCAGGGCGTACAGTTTCCTCGTGGAGGGAGCTCTAGATTGGAGGATGGTCTCAACAACCTCAGTTGAGAGACCGGAAGCTAAGAGGTGTGCCCCCTCAGAGGCCACACCCAAAGCTTCCACAGCTCCGGCCGGGGGTGAAGAATGGTGCCCCCTGCCTGTGAGAGGAGATCTCCCCTGACGGGAATCTCCCAGGGAGAGCCGTCGAGGAGAGAAATCAGGTCCGAGAACCATACTCGGCCCGGCCAGTACGGGGCTACTAGAAGAAGGGACACCCCGTCCCGGCGCACTCTCTCTAGAACTCCCGGGAGCAGAGCAATCGGGGGAAAAGCGTACAGACGTAGCCTCGGCCACGTCTGCACCATGGCATCCAGCCCCAGGGGAGCTGGATGAACTAGAGAGTACCAGAGGGGACATTGCGTGTTCTCCCTCGTGGCAAACAGGTCCACCTGGGCTGGACCAAACACTCTCCAGATCTGCTTCACCACCTCGGGGTGAAGCATCCATTCCCCAGGCCTCGGCCCCTGTCTCGACAGGATGTCTGCTCCCAAGTTGAGATGCCCAGGAACATAAACTGCTCTCAGCGAGAGGAGTTTGTCCTGGGACCACACAAGGATCTGGTGTGCCAGCTTGTACAAGGGGCGCGAACGCAGACCTCCCTGGTGGTTGATGTAAGAGACCACCGAGGTGTTGTCGGCGCGGACCAACGCATGGCGGTCTCTTAGGTCCGGGAGAAAGTGTTTCAGAGCCCGAAACACGGCCAGCATCTCCAGGCAATTTATGTGCCATGTGAGTTGGCGACCGCTCCACAGACCGCGGGCAGGGTGGCCACTCATGACCGCTCCCCAACCGGTGAGGGACGCGTCCGTCGCTAGCGTCACGCGGCGACAGGGAGCTCCCAACACCGGGCCCTGAGACAAGAACCAAGGCTTCCTCCACATGTCCAGGGCACGTAGGCAATGCCGCGTGACCCTGATCATGCGAAGTGGGTTTCCCCTCGGGGAGAACTCCTTGGTCTTGAGCCACCACTGTAGGGGTCTCATGTACAGCAGGCCAAAAGGTATCACGTTGGACACTGCTGCCATCAGACCCAGCAGTTGCTGGAACTGCTTGACAGTGAGTGACCGGCCTTCCTTCACTCTCTTGACTGCAGTGAGGATCGACTCGATCCGAGCAGGAGACAGACGTGCCTGCATCGTGGTCGAATCCCACACCACGCCCAGATAAGTGGTCCTCTGTAATGGAGAAAGCACACTTTTCTTGGCGTTCAGTCTCAACCCCAGCTCTTTCATGTGAGCGAGAACGACATCTCGATGCCAAACTGCTTCTATCTCCGACTGAGCTAGGATCAGCCAGTCGTCGATGTAATTGAGTATGCGGATGCCCTGGAGTCACAGAGGAGCCAGAGCTGCATCCACACACTTCGTAAAAGTGCGGGGGGAGAGTGCTAGGCCGAACGGAAGAACCCGAAATTGGTAAACTTCGCCCCTGAAAGCAAACCTCAGGAACTTCCTGTGATGAGGAAGGATGGAGACGTGAAAATATGCGTCTTTTAGATCTATCGTGACAAACCAGTCCTCGGACCTGATCTGAGACACGACTTGCTTGATGGTGAGCATCTTGAACTTCAGTCTCTTGACTGAGCGGTTCAGAAGACGCAAATCTAAAATGGGACGCAGGCCCCCATCCTTCTTCGGAACAATGAAGTACCGGCTGTAGAACCCGGACTCTCTTTCGTGAGGAGGGACCACCTCGATGGCCTCCTTCCTCAGGAGAGTGGCTACTTCCTGTTTCATTACCAGACTCTGCTCGGTGCCCACCAGCATGGGAGAGACCCCGTTGAACGGCGGAGGTGGTGCGCCGAACTGAATGTGATAACCTCGCTCTACAGTATGCAGGACCCAAGCAGACACATTGGGCAGTAGTTTCCACGCTGCCAAATGATCTACTAAGGGAACCAGCCTCTCGAGGCTGGCCTCTGGTGTTACATGGGCCGCTGGAACGGTGTCCTGAAACGGTTTCCCGGGCAGGAAGCACCTGAACCAGCGGTCCCAGAGACCCCCGCGGGGGTGGCGAGCTCCCCAGCCCCGCTACGTTGCCGGGCGGGAAAAACTGGGGTGGATGCTCGCTGGAGACTGCTGCGCCCTGAAACACTGGCAGGGTTGGCAGGGCGATCTCCCGGGGGCACGGGGGGGACCCGGACACCGAATACTGCGGTGCTACCCGTATCCCCCCAGATGGGGCTGCCCCCGGCGGTCCCGACCTGTCAGGACCGCTTGGTCGAGGACCTCTTCGACTGAAGCACGACCCTCAGATCGGGCTTAGCCTGGGAGGTCCTCGACCCTAGAGCGTTTGACCACTCGCTCTCGGTGGGGCGGAGTGCGAGTGGCCACGCTCTGTTTTTGTGCTTCCCTGTATGAGGAGCTGGTAGACGGCCGGGGCTGCTCTGTCGCAGCAGCCCCGTGAGCTGGATGGCGGCGAGGGAGGAACCGCTGAAACGCCGCCACTTGCTTACGCGCCTCCTGGTATCTGTCGACGACGGCGTTGACGGCGTCGCTGAACAGACCAGCAGGCGAAAGCGGGGCGTCCAAGAGGAAGACCCTGTTCTTCTCTTTCATGTCGGACAGAGTCAACCAGAGATGCCTCTCCGCGGCCACAAGGGCTGCCATAGACCGCCCAACAGCACGGGCGGTCTCCTTAGTGGGCTCGGAGATATTGCTATCTTTTATCTCCTCACCCTCATCCAGCTCTTTAAGCAGGTCGGCCTGGTACGCCTGTAACACCGACATGGTGTGCAGACACGCACCAGCCTGACCCGCAGCCGTGTACCCCTTGCCCACCAGCGCTGAGGTGACTCGCAGCGGCTTGGAGGGCAAGACCGGAGCCTTCAGAGACGATGCAGACTCGGGGGACAGATAGCTCGCGAGCGTCTGTTCCACCCGAGGCATCGCTCTGTACCCTCGCTCATCCAACCCCGCCACGTAACCGTAGTTATAGGAAGCGGGGATGAACAAGCGGGACGAGAAGGGTGCATTCCATGATCTCGACACCTCAGTGTGGAGATCAGGAAAGAATGGAAGGCTCCGGCGCGCTGGAGGTGGTCGAGACCGCAGAAATCTCTCGTCCAACTTGCTTTTCTGCGGTTCGACTAATGGCTCGGCGGGCCAATCAATGCTTAGCTTGGCCACCGCCCGAGTCACCACCTCCAGCAGCTCCTCATACTGGGGAAACTGAGGTGCTGCAGCCTCATCCACACTCACCGCATCAACCTCCTCGGAGGAAGATATGGCGAGCGTGGAGGCCGACCCCTGGGGGGAAGAAACCACAGCGCGGGCTTCCGATCCCGAGGGCCGGGCAGCGGATCTGGTGGGTGAGGCAGGAGATAGGGGATCACCCGTCTCCATACCCTCCACCAGATCCAGTTGCGAACCCCACGAGTGCAGCCGCCGCTCCGCCTCGGCGGAAGCGGGACCGGACCCGCGGGGAACGCTGATGAAGGCTCCCTCCGCGGAGAAGAGAGCCTTCCGGGAGCGGAGCAGACGCATAGGTAAAACGTCGCAATGCGGGCAATCACCCCCCTCGAGGGCCGATGCCGCATGCTCCGCTCCCAAGCAAGCCACGCATAGAGCGTGTGTATCCCCGCTCGAGATGTAACGAGAGCAGGGAGGAACACACGCTCTAAAACTTGGCTTGCTGACATTTTTAGTTTTGTCTTTTGCTTTGGACATACTGCCTCGAAATAAAAGTGGTGCAAACTAGCAACCAAAAGAGACAGCACAGACAGACACAGAGCGCTGCTGAAAGACAGAAGCTGACGCTCGTTCTGGCGCACGTGCTTTTATGCTTCCTGGTCAGTGACGTCACCCGCCTGTGACGTTTCGTTCTTCCATTGGTTTGATTGCACACGTGATTCAGAGCGCGGTCACGCTGAAGGCGTTCCCAAAGCGTTTCGACGCGGCTCGAGTTCCTGAAGGGGAACTCTTTTTTCTCTTTCTCTTCCCCATTGCACAGCTGCTGTTTTTAATAGCAAAGTAATTACATTTATTTTCGTTTCTTTAATTTATAAAGTTAATTTAGAAATATATTTGGAACACGTTTTGTTTGTGAAATTCAAGTTTTTGTTTTTTAAAGTAACGACCAAGCGGCCAGCGGCAGACAGATCAATTTAGCCTTCTCAAGCCATCACGATTTAAACTAAAATCCATAGATATGAAAAACTTAAAGCATATCACAATATTAGTTTAATCGTTTAACCTAGATAAATGTGTACTAATAGGCGCAAATCCAATCATTTGTGCGGAGAGTGAAAGCTGAAGTGGGCTTTGCACGACATGGAGGCGCCAGCGCCATGTGAAACTTCATTTTTGCTCATAAAGGTAAGAGTAATAAATTTATTTTAAATTATTACTTCACCACTATAAAACAAAATAATTCAAATCCAAAACAAAACTCTTTCATTAGCTATAGGCCTAATCCATAAAGATGCATTAAGGCATTAAAAGCGCGTCCAGTGAGCAGATGGCGAGTCAGGATCGCCAACTTCATCTTTGCGACACGGACTTAGAAAATACTAGTTTATTAATAAATACTTTGAATATCTTCTTACTTTTTCCCCCAGCACATTCATGGTAATTGCTTTAGCTGGGGCTTTGCGGCCAGCTTAAGTCTAATGCGACATTTGAACGCGGAACTCTCCTGAAGGCAGTTGCGCTCGCTGCTGCTGTTGGCGGGACACTAAACACCGTCACGGCAGAATAAATAGCAGAAACACTGTATTTTATGCTAGTTATAGTGTGTTTTTCTTTAGATATTTGTCTTTTCTCTTTATTACGACAGGTGGTCTAATAAATTGTTAAGCACTGTGTTTTCATAACATTCAGAATGTGGAATAGTGTGATTTTGACAAAAAAATAAACATAGCCAACTAATCGATTAATCGGAAAAACAATCGACCAACTAATCGATTATCAAAATAATCGTTAGTTGCAGCCCTAGCTGACTCCCTCGCTTGCTTGGAACCAGTAGTCCACACCTTGAACTGGTAGCCAGAAGACAAGCTCACTGTGACCCCTAACTGTCGGAAGAAGACTTTCTAGACGTGTGAGATAAATTGTGGGCCCCGGTCTGAAACTGTCTTCTGGGATACCATAGTTCCTAAAGACAAGAGTTAACAGGTTTTCCGCAGTCTCTAACACAGTTGGCAATTACTTGAGGGGAATTAGTTTACTGTACAAGCCTTCGAGAAATGATCTACTGTGACTAGGATGCAGGTATGCCCATCTGAGTTGGGTAGGTCAGTCACAAAGTTAATCCCAATGTAAGACCAGGGCCTGTAGGGTATGGGCAGGGGCACAAGCTTGCCTTACGGGGAGGTGACGAGGAGTTTTGGCGTAGACTGAGCAACTCTGGACATACCTCTGACATCACGGAACATACTGGGCCACCAGTATCGAAACGGCGATAAATGTTTGCAAATGCCAGGAAACTATGAAGCTCCTTCACAGTTTGAGGTCCTCAAACGCTTTTATCATCCCCTGGTCCATCTGAATTCATTCCTGGCTGATAATGTAATGGAGGAACTGCATGGTGGGGTGATGGCATTCAACTTTCTCCAGCTTGTGATAGAGATGTTGTTCACAGAGCCTCTGGAGGACCTGCTTCATGTGATGGTGATGTTCGGCCAAGTTCCGGAAGTAGATGAATATATTGTTGATGAAGACAACTACAATGTGGTGGAGAAACTCCCGGAACACCTCAATCATGAATCCTGTTCAATAGGGATGTTTCACCATCTGGAAGGGCCAAGGAAGCAGGAAGGGCCATGGAACTCACAGAGGCAGATTGAGGGGTTGTGACTGGCGTGAGAGAGGCTCAGAGGGTGTTGACAAGTTCCTCGAAAACCTCTAGGAAGCCGGGGATCCATGGATGTAAATGTTCCAGGTCCAGTCTTCTGTCACAGACTGAGCCAGAGACAACAGGTAAGTAAAACAACAAGCAGATTTATTGGCTGGCTCATGGAAGCAGATCATATGGAGCAATGTCAGGTGAGAATCAAACACAATGGACAGTTCAAAAGTTCTTAGCTGTTTGCTGATGTGTATCTTTGCAGGAGATGCAGAGTTAGTTGACCAAAAGTGAAGGAGTACAGTGTTGGAGGATTCGTCAGAGGCAAGTATCCATAGGTAAGAGTAACACGGAGAGTCTGGAATAGTTTATAAACGGTAGACAGGAAGACATGGAACTGTAAGGAGCATGCTTATAAAAGTGAGCTGATTGGAGTCAGCAAGTGCGGGTAATCAGTTTTTGTGTGAGAGTGTGATGTGTGGTGTGTTGTGACTGGTGACCAAGGTGACTGAGGCTGCATGGAATTGCTGACAACAGCAAAAGCAACCCAAGAGCTTTTGAAAGTACAAAAGCAGAATATTCTGCAATAGCCAAGTTAATCTTCTGATTTCAACTTGATGAGCATGCATTTCACTTGCTGAAGACAAAACTAAAAGCAGAAAGATCCACAAACAAACAACAACTGGAGTCAGCTGTAGTAAAGGCCTGGCAAAGCATCACAAAAGAGAGAAACCCAGTCTCTGGTGATGTCCATGAGTTCCAGATTTAAGGCAGTCATTGCCTGCAAAGGATTCTCAAAAAATATTAAAAATGAACATTTTATTTAGATTTATATTTATTTGTCCTATTACTTTTGAGCCCCTGAAAATTGGAAATTTGGTATATAAATGGTTGTAATTCCTTAGCATTTTGTGTTATATTTCTGTTCAACCCTTTGAGTTAAAGCTTAAAGTCTGCACTACAATTTCATCTTGATTGTTTCATTTTAAATATATTCTAGTGCTATACAGAGCCGAAATTATGAAAATTGTTTCAGAGTCCAAATATATATGGACCTGACTGTATGTTTAATGTGTTTTCTGACCGCATTTATCGACTTATTTAATGAACTTATTTTATATTCAACTAACCATGCATAAACACAATTTCCTCAAAAACACAAGCATGTACATGCATGTTGCTTGCATATTATTGTTGAACAGTTTATGCTAAATACAGTTTATTTTTTAGTTTTTTTTTTTTACAGTAATGTGTATGTGCAGTTTGTGCTTACTTTGTACATATTTATGATTTCTTGTTACAATGTTTATTATTAAAAGTTAAAGTATATAATAATTAAAGATAATTACTTATCTAAATATGATTTCTGTGTCTGCAGAATTACATTTTTAATGACTAATCAAATCAAGTCAAAATCGTAATTGAATTGAAATCGCATAAATGAGAATCAAATTGCAAAATTGGCTGCAATACCCAGTCCCACAATGCAAACTAATGACTAATGAGTAAACTAAATGAGACAAAGGTGATGATAATCCACAACTATAGAAACTAAGAATAACACAAGGGGGACACTAAAGGAAAACAAAAAAAAAGAGATAACAAGGATAACAATTAATAATACAAATGAACAAAAAACTGAACCAAAGAAACTTGAACTAGAACCTGTCTAGAAGTGTTGTTAACCCAGGTTAAAAAACTAAGTACAGCTAACACTGTATATTGGTATATGTGTTAGAAACATGCTGATAAAGTGTCAATCTATGCAAATAGTAGGTCGCAGTGAATCCGTTTAAAAGACTAAAAGTGAAATGCTTTTACTTTGCTTCTGACACAATAGAGAACAGTTTTGGTGATCACTAGTGATTCATTTATATGTTCTAATTACTGGTGAACACTTTTTCTGTGTGCAGAGTAAAACAAGTTGTTCTCAAGATGACAAATATGTGATCTTAAGGGAAATTTGATTCCTTATGTCATTTCACCTTTAAATTATTATTTTTTGTTCTGTCTCATATAAGGAAAATCACTTCAACCCAGTGAATAATATCAAGAACAAGTAACTTCTTACCTCTGGATAAATTCCAGGGTAGTGGCTGCCTCTTCTGGATATTCAATATTGAACACGTAGTAGGAACCAAAAAGGACAGCAAGAGCAGAAGTAAAATCTGAAACATCACTGAGCTGGAGGACAACTCTACCCTCAATAGAAAGCATTCACTTTTCTGCTCCCAGTATGGACTCTCCTGAAAATTAAATTGACACTGCACAGCATTCAACTGGAAAGGGTTAAACATTTTACATAACAAGAAGCAATTAAAATGACTCAATCATGGGGCACGCCTAATTTTCAGACATAATTAGCAAAAATTAAGCCACACATTAAGATCATAATATATGTGCAAATGTTTGTGAGAAATTATACATTCGTTTTCAAGCACGGTTTTGAATAAAAATGACTTGCTCACATGACTACCCTTAACACCACAGTTAGACGTTTGATATAAACGAGATATCTTTAAGTTACTACACCCATACAGCATATTTGTATGAAGTCCTAACTTTGTGCTGCCTTATTGGCGTTGACCCAGTTAATTTGTCAGGAGTACTCTGAACATGCACACTTGGATATTTAAAAAAATCTACAGTATAAAAATTATCTCATGCACAACCAGGTAATGCACATGCAAAAATCACAACTCTTTTAAACTCTGCAGAACTGTGAACTGAGTTTGAGACAACTGACTAACAAATAAATGTCAACAGATAATCCCACAAATAAAGTCAGTTTAAATATTGTGGCACATCAGTAACACTAAATCTCAATGGTTCTTGAATTTCTCATGAATGTTTGTTTATATATGTGTGTATCTTCACAAAATGAAATCAAGCTGTGAAAGCATGGCCCCAATAAAATGCCATTACGAAGTTAGGAAAAGTCAGTATATTATTTGATATAACTCTGTCTGTAAACTAAAGAAAGGAAGTCATGTATATCTGAAATGTCATTAACATTACAGGAAAATCTTTATGTATTAGTGAACTATTCCCTTAAAGGGGTCATATGATGCAATTTCATGTTTTCCTTTGTCTTTGGAGTGTTACAAGCTGTTCATACATATATAAGATCTGTAAAGTTGCAAAGATTAATGTCTTAAACCCACGCCTTTCTAAAATGCCTCATTCAAACATGGCCAATCACAATGCACTACATAATCAGAGCACACCATACTTTTTAGAATGATGAGCTTTGTAAAAATTGATGCACTTCAGAAAGACGGGGCAGAGGGAAACTACAATAATGTACAGTATGTAGAAAAATAAAGATTTCGTTTAAAACTTGAACTGTGTAAACACATCACACAAAATACACAAAATGATGTTCTTTTTAGCAGCATTATTTGACCCCTTTAAAGGAATAGTTCCCAAAAATTACAATTATATCATTGATTATTCACCCTCATGTTGTTCCAAACACAGTAAGACCTTCATTCATCTTATAAGCACAAATTAAGATATTTTTGATGAAATCCAAGAGCTCTCTGACCCTCCATACACAGCAACACAACTGAAATGTTCCAAGGCCCAGAAAAATGGCAAGGGCATCATTAAAATTGTCCTTGTGACATCAGGAGTTCAACTCCTCATTTTACAAAGCTACGAGAATACCTAATGTGTGCAAAGAAAACAAAAATAATTAATTTATTCAACAATTCGTCTCTTCCTCATCCCGTCTGCTGTGGGGTGCTGCCATTGTGGCATGCTCGTGCTGCTGCTTACGTTGAACACGCATGCATGTGTCGTTGCATGCTGAGAAAGCATGCTGAGAAAGCACACGCTGCATTGTGATACTCTCTTTACAATGACGCCACGGCAGACGGGGTGAGCCAATGATGCAGATGTCCTTGCTACCTAGGAACATTTCAGTTGTGTTGCTGTCTACGGAGGGTCAGAGAGCTCTCGGATTTCATCCAAAATATCTTAATTTGTGTTATGAAGATGAACAGTCTCTCGGGTTTAGCACGACATGAGGGTGAGTAATTAATGACAGAATTTTCATTTTTGGGGGAACTATCCCTTTAAAGTGGTGTCTGTTGTGTTTTGTCTGGTGCTGGGATCTTACCCAGCATGATAAGCCTTGGAGTGCTAGGCAGGGAAATCTGGGCCTCAATTTCTGCCTGAGTGGAAGTTTCCTGCAACAAAAACAGAAAACCCTGCAAATTAGAAATACTATATTCATTATAAAAATGATTTTGTGGTATTATTGTACAATTGAATTAGTTACATCAGCCAAGAGGAAAAAGGCATCTTCCTTTTCTTTGAAGTACACAGTCATGAGTATTATTGCAGCAAGTCCAGGATCCACGTCTTCCATTTGATTCTCAATGCTGTAAAGGACTGTCTTCACTTCTTTTTTCCATTTCAAAAGTTGGCTTTTGAAGTAATGTAGCAGTCTTTTCCCCTTGCTAGCAAGTGATTCTCGTAGTCTTGGTTCCAGCTCAATTCCTGTCAATGTGCAGAAGTGTTGTAGTAAAAACTTCTTTATGAAAAGGAATGGCCACTCTTTCTGTAAGTCTGACATGCTTGGTGAGGGAGTTGCATTTATGTTGTGACGCTGTTGCATGTACAGTAATGCCATGAGGTCATTGACTCGCTTCTGATCTGCACCTCGTTGTCCCTCCTGGGAATAAATATTCAACAGCTCTCTTTGTTTCTCATAGAGAGACTCTAAAGTTTCCCCTTCAGGTAGCTTTGAAGGCTGCCAGTTGACACAGCCATAGCTATCCACTTTGGCACACTTTTTGGATGGTTCTGGCAGACCTTCATCCATGGCAGGAACCACTCGTTTTGGTTTTCGAAGTCGCGTTAGGGTATTGTCTCGGTTTAAAAACTCTATCCTGGTCCTCAATTGTTTACTTAAAGTGTAATATCCATTGCCGAGTCGCTCCCCCTCTTCAGTTCTGTCTTCAAAAGACTCAGGGTATTTATCCACGATACTCTTAGCCAGTTCAGCACACTGCCTAAATGAAGGGTTCAAGCAAACCTGTCTTATTGCTTCAGCAATGACTCTCACCATATGGCATCTATCTGCTCCAACTGGTCGTTTCCTTTGTGCAAGAGACCTTCTTAAACTCTCATGAGTTTTCTCCCATGGCACAGAAAATGTTGATACCCAAGTGCTATTCTGCACAGGAACCAGGCTTGAAAGTTCCAGTCTAGGCTCTGATTTGGCTGAGGTTTCAGGATAAGGCACAGACAGTGTCAGAATAAATTCAGGCTTAGAAGTATCTGTAGTACAATCACTTGGCTCATCGATGTGCTGTGTATCTATAAAAAGAATAAAACATTAAGTAGTAAACACTATAATTAATTGCTGGGTTTTTAAAGTCCCCATGAACTCTAAGTTGCAGCTGACTTTAGTAGTGTGACAAATTTAAGTAAAACATAATTTCAAATAATGAAAATAAAGGAGTTTTTTTGTTTTGAAATCGTGATTAACCCCCAAGGGTTGACAAACGCGTGGGTGCAGAAAACTAGATATTTTTCTCGTATCAGCAGAAACAATTATAAATACTCTGTCATTTGTGTAAGGCATAATTTAAAAGTGTATCGGGTCTACTTTTATATGTTTACATTTACAGTAACGACAAAATGTGCTTTTGTAAAATAAATAAAATATGTACAATGCACTTTTAGCAGTCTGTGTCAGGATACAGAAGAGGATGACACAGGTAAGTACACTTACACAGGGTTTATCTAAGTAGCAATGGCAGATAAGAAAGTGGAGATCAAAGGTAAGAGTCAGTTAAAGAGGTTTAGAACCTTTGCAGTTGGAGATGAACTTGGATAGCTGAGCCGATGACTCTGGAAGACTGGTAAGTATCCTGTGAGAGAAGCTGGGTAAGTAGCGGCACACATGTGAACAACATAGTAGTCTATGAAGTCCTAGGTCTAGAGAAGACCAGACAAATGTCAGTTCGTGTGGTGATGACTTATTTTGAGCAGTTGATGAGGGTAATGGCAAACAGGTGTTCTAATTGAGGATTAAGTGCAGGTGCTGGCCAATGACTCAGGAGTGAACTCATGGACAGTAGAGCAGTATGTGGATGAGGCTGTGTTTCAGTCTAGTCTTTTGCAGGTTGATGAGGTGATCGGGAACGAGGGAGAACAGGATCAGTGGAGTGTCTGGGGATCTAGGATCTAGAGGTAAGTATCAAAAGGTATCAAAAGAAGTCAGGTATGGTTCAGTGGAGTGTGGAGATATAGGCATCTTGATTACAGAGAATCTCCATGATGGCACCAGTAATCTGGCGAACCATGGTGGATCAGATAGGTCAGGAGGTCATGGTAGAGCCGGTAGCTCTGGAGGCCATGATGGAACAGATGAATACCAGGGCACAGCAGATAATCCCCAGGTGGAGCAGGTAGTTCAGGAGGAGCAGGTAGCTCAAGAGGCCATAGTGGAACAGACAACCACCAGGGTGGATCAGATAAACTATTAGGCAGACCTGAAGGGACTTGAAGATAAAGCAAAGAAAAGTTAGTCATGACCCCAGGGACCAGGTAGGATGTCTGGTTTGTAACTGTCTAGAAGTCCATCTGAATTAAGACCAGCTGAAAGATGGACATCAGGAGGGCCGGCTGAGAGACAGGTGTCCGGATTTCAACAGACCTAATAAGACAAACAGGGAGTTCTTGGATGGCCCCCATAGCCACAACAAAATGGGCAAGGAATGGTTTCCTTGGCTGCATCCAGACCAACAGGAGACTGGGAAATGATTACCTTGGTCTTAATCAGACCAGGACCTTCAGAGAACTCACAGGTTGGTATCAACAAAAGATTGAGCGCTGAGGATCGAGTGGACTCAGGAGTGAACTCATGGACGCCAGCTGATAGGAGTCCATTGCAGGCTTCACAGTCCCTTTAGTCTTTGATAGTTATTCCTGTTACAATGGTAGCCCTAATGTGTGTGGCCCAGACACACATTAGGGCTACCATTGTAACAGGAATAACTATCAAAGACTGAAGGGACTGTGAAGCCTGCAATGAACTCCTATCTACTGGGTCTAGAGGGGTGAGGAAAATGCCCATTTTCTTGATTTTAGGTCTGGTCTTCTGTCAGCATACTGAAGAGGATGACACAGGTAAGTACACTTCCAAAAGGTTTGCTGAAATAGCAATGGCAGATGAGAAAACAGTGATCAAAGGTAAGAGTCAGTAAAGAGGTTTAGAGTCCAACTTACTGTAACTTCTATATTAATTCCAGTGTCTTTGCAGGAGCCAGGTAAGTAGATGCACATATGTGAACAACATAGCAGTCTATGAAGTCCTAGGTCTAGACGAGACCAGACAAATGTCAGTGTGTGTGGTAATGACTTATACTGATGACTTATACACACCCTCGCGCAGAGCACTCTATTCAGATAGTAATGATCTAAGTGAGCATCACGAACATAGTCAACACCCCCAAACGCACAACAAACAGATTCCTTGTCAAATATGTTGGTTTGTTTTACTGTGCGTTTAGGCGATGTCACAAGTGAACTAGGTAAATTTGATTTGAAGGGGACTTTAAAAAAATCATACACAATTTGTCATGACTTCGGTCTGATTGGCGGGTTATTGGTTTTGTCTTGTATGTGTTTGTTGTCAGGTGCATGTGTGTGATGACAGTTTGCCATGTGCTCGTTGTGGTTCCCCCTCCCCTTCGTTTACTCATTAACTACCTTAGCTGCTGTCACACCTGTGACCAGTTAGTCCCTCATTTCTCCCTCTATTAAAGCTCCTCTCGTGTGCAGTCTTGTGTCTGACCGTTGTGGTGTGAACGTGTTATGTTCTGCTCGTGTCCTGTCATGTCTAGCAGTGGTTTCCAGATTCCAAGTACAGTTAGTTTTTGTTATCTGACTCCTTTTCTTGCCCCATCTCTGCCCTTCGTTTCTTCAGATCCCTGCTCTCCAGTTCCTGCCCTGGTGTTACCTGAGCCGTAGGTTACGGCGTCTCTACTCCTGTCTCTTTCAGTTCAATCAACAGGGAGCACCCCGCTCTGACGTTGCGTCAGCACCGATGCTAGGACTCTGTTCTCTCCCTGCGCTGACGTTGCGTCAGCACTGATGCTAGGACTCTGTTCTTTCCCTGCTCTGACGTTGCGTCGGCCGTGACGCTAGGACTCTGTTATCTCCGCACTCTGACGTTGTGTCAGGCTCTGACGCTAGGACTCTGTGCTCTGTTCTCTCCACGCCTTATTCCTCTCTGCCCTGGATTGCGGCACCCTGCCTTCTGCCCCGGCAGTGTTTTTGTGTTTTTTTTGAGACAAATAAATATTTAAGTTGGACCTGCAACTGAATCCGTGTTTTCCCTGACAGAACGGTCAGACCAGAAATGGATTCAGCAGGAGCGGATCAAGTCAGGACTGCTGTGACACAACAGGGTATTCTCCTTGGGCAGCATACCACCCAGTTAACAGCCACATCAAGAGAGGTTGATCTTCTAACAGCCCAGGTAGCTGAACTCAATGCCCGGGTGCAAGAACTCCAGCAGGAAGCCCTGGCCAGCCGGTCTGCTGTCCACCTTGCCCGTGCTCTGCCCCAGGCTGAGCCAGAACCCCATGCCAACAGTCCTCCCCCCTACGATGGAGATCCTAATTCGTGCCGGGCCTTCCTGTCCCAGTGCTCCTTGGTCTTTGCACTCCAGCCCCGCCGTTACGTCACAGAGGAGTCTCAGGTGGCGTTTGTGATCACTCTTCTGAAGGGAAGGGCCCGTGATTGGGCTACTGCTGTGTGGGATGCCCGTGCCCCGTTCTGTGCCACATTTGATGATTTCCGAACCGAAATGACTAAGCTGTTTGACCGATCAGCTCGGGGTGACGAGGCAGCCTCCCAGCTAGCACAGTTAATCCAGGGCAGTCGCTCAGTCACTGACTACTCCATCCAGTTTAGAACACTGGCAGCTGCCTGCGACTGGAATGAAGCGGCCTTGCGTGCTAGGTTTCGGGAGGGGCTGGATGAGGAGATCCAAGATGAAATTGTCACTCATGAGCTGCCTCGTGATTTTGACTCCCTTGTGGAACTGGCACTGCGTGTGGAGGGCCGTCTTCGGCGCCGCCGCCAGCGGTGGACTACTCGACCCTCCTGGACGTTGAACGAGGGGGCATCCAATTCTTCACTTACCACCTCACCACCTGTAGCTGAACCTGAGCCCATGCAGGTGGGACGCCTTCGCCTCACCGCGAAGGAGAAGCAGGATCGACTGGCTCGGGGCCTCTGCCTGTACTGTGGGAAGCCTGGACACAGAGTCATAAAGTGTCCTTTAAAAGCCGGGGCCCATCAGTAAGCCGGGGGATCCTGATGGGCGCCTCTCCATGTCTTGACTCCCCCAAGTATCGTACCCTGCTCCCGGTTGCCCTTCAGTACAAAGGTACTATGCATTCCTGTTCTGCTCTTGTTGATTCCGGAGCTGAAGGCAATTTTTTGGATATTTCTGTTGCGGCGCACTGGGGCATTCCTGCTATTCCTCTCCCCTCTCCCATCTCTGTCCGTTCCCTCAATGGCCTTCTCCTCTTCTCAATCACCCACTCCACCCCTTCAGTAAGTTTAGTTGTCTCTGGCAATCACCGTGAGGTAATTGAGCTGTACCTTCTTGACTCCCCGGGTGCTCCTGTTGTCTTGGGGCACCCGTGGTTGGTGCAGCACAACCCTCACGTAGATTGGTCAGGTAACTCTGTGTTATCTTGGAGTCAGTCCTGTCTTGCTTCGTGTTTAGGTGCTGCCTTGTCTCCTGGCTCTTTGTCTTCTGTGTTTCAGGTAGAAACTGCTGATCTCTCCGGAGTCCCGACAGAGTACCACGATCTGTGCCGGGTCTTCAGTAAGTCCCGGGCCACGTCCTTACCACCTCACCGGCCGTATGACTGTGCCATCGATCTCCTCCCAGGCACTTCTCCGCCTAAAGGGCATCTGTACTCCCTGTCTAGTCCTGAAAGAGAGGCCATGGACAAATATATTAGTGAATCTTTGAATGCTGGCCTCATCCGTCCCTCGTCCTCACCTGCTGGTGCTGGGTTCTTCTTCGTTAAGAAGAAGGATGGCTCCCTGCGGCCTTGTATTGATTATCGGGGTCTTAATGACATCACCATAAGAAACAGGTATCCTCTGCCTCTGATGTCAACTGCTTTTGAATTGTTACAGGGAGCCAAGGTTTTTACTAAATTAGACCTCCGTAACGCCTACCATTTGGTTCGTATTCGTGAGGGGGATGAGTGGAAGACAGCCTTCAATACCCCAACGGGACACTTTGAATACCGGGTCTTACCCTTCGGGCTCACTAATGCCCCGGCTGTCTTCCAGGCCCTGATCAATGACGTGTTGAGGGACATGGTAAACAGATTTGTCTTTGTGTACCTCGATGATATCCTCATCTTTTCTTCCTCCTTGCAGGTACACGCTCAACATGTTCGCCAGGTGCTAAAACGGCTGCTGGAGAACCAGCTTTATGTCAAGGCGGAGAAGTGTGTGTTCCACGCCAAGTCAGTTTCGTTTTTGGGGCATATCATTTCAGCGGAGGGGATCAAAGCTGATCCTGCCAAGGTAAGGGCCGTAGCCGAGTGGCCAACCCCTGACTCTCGGAAAGCGCTGCAGCGGTTCCTGGGGTTCGCCAACTTCTATAGGCGATTCATCCGGAACTTTAGCCTGGTTGCTGCACCCTTAACGGCACTCACCTCACCCAAGATACCGTTCAGGTGGAATTGTCAGGCTCAGGAGGCCTTTGATGTTCTTAAGTCCCGTTTCATCTCTGCACCTGTTCTTTGTCTTCCAGATCCTGAACGGCAGTTCATTGTTGAGGTTGATGCCTCAGAGGTCGGGGTAGGCGCGGTTCTGTCCCAGCGATCCTCCAGAGATGGAAAGGTGCACCCCTGTGCCTTTTTCTCTCACCGCTTGAGCCCTGCTGAACGAAATTATGACATAGGTAACAGGGAGCTGCTGGCAGTCAGGCTGGCTCTGGGGGAGTGGCGCCATTGGTTGGAGGGAGCAGCGCAGCCCTTCTTGGTCTGGACGGATCACAAGAACCTGGAGTATATCCGTTCGGCCAAGAGGTTGAATGCTCGCCAGGCCCGCTGGGCACTCTTCTTTGGGCGGTTTAACTTCTCCCTCTCATATCGGCCGGGTTCTAAGAACACCAAACCTGACGCCCTTTCTCGTCTGTTCGAGGGTCCTGAGAGGGAGGTGGCTCCTGACACCATTCTCCCCAAGGGGGTGGTGGTGGGATCCCTCTCTTGGGATGTCGAGCAGCGGGTGAGAAAGGCCGTGCGGGAGGGGGAGGGCCCGAGGGGGTGTCCAGAGGGTCTGTTGTTTGTGCCTGCTGCGCTGCGCTGCGCCCTGAGGTCCTCCGTTGGGGTCATGAATCCAGGGTAGCCTGTCATCCAGGGGTTCGGCGGTCGCTGGCTGCCATCCGTTAGCGATTTTGGTGGCCGTCCATGGCCCAGGATGTCAGGCAGTTTGTGTTGGCTTGCTCGGTGTGTGCTCAAAATAAGACGTCTAACCAGTCTCCTGTTGGTCTGTTACAGCCTTTGCCCATTCCCTCTCGCCCTTGGTCACACCTGGCCCTTGATTTTGTCGAGGGCCTTCCCCCATTGAGAGGTAACACCGTGATTCTGACGGTGGTGGATCGCTTTTCCAAAGCGGCCCATTTTATTCCCTTGCCCAAACTCCCCTCCGCCAAGGAGACGGCTCAGGTGGTGGTGGACCACGTCTTCCGGATTCATGGTCTTCCGGTGGATGTGGTCTCTGACAGAGGACCACAATTTGTCTCCCGGTTTTGGAAAGAGTTCTGTAGACAGATCGGGGCCTCAACGAGTCTGTCTTCAGGTTTTCACCCTCAGACCAATTGGCAATCTGAGCGAGCCAACCAGGATCTCGAGAGAGCTCTCCGCTGCCTGGCATCACATAATCCGAGCTCCTGGAGTCAGCAGCTATCGTGGGTCGAATATTCCCACAACTCCCTTCCTGTAGCGTCCACAGGTATGTCTCCCTTTCAATGTTCCATGGGTTATCAACCACCTCTTTTCCCTGCTCAGGAACCCGAAGCTGCGGTCCCGTCTGCCTTGGCCTTCGTCCGCCGGTGCCGACGCACCTGGAGGAGGGCTAAGGAGGTCTTGGCCCGGGCTTCCAGACGGACCAAAGCAGCGGCCGATCGTCACAGGACTCCTGCTCCTCAGTATGTGTGTGGTCAGAAGGTATGGCTTTCTACCAAGGACCTGCCTCTCTGGGTGCCTTCTCGTAAGCTGGCACCCAGGTTCATTGGGCCATATCGTATCACCAAGGTTCTGAGTCCTGTGGCTGTGCGACTCAAGCTTCCTCACACGCTTGGTCGGGTTCACCCTGTCTTTCATGTGTCCAGGGTTAAGCCTGTGTTTCGGTCCCCTCTTAATCCTGTTGGTTCTTCCCCGACCCCCCCTCCCCCTCGTATAGTGGATGGCACTCCAGTGTACACTGTGAGAAAGCTCCTGGACGTTAGACGCCGTGGTCGGGGTTTCCAGTTTCTGGTGGACTGGGAGGGTTACGGTCCGGAAGAGAGGAGTTGGATACCGGCCCGGGACATTCTGGACCAGACTTTGATCGAGGACTTTCGTCGGCGACGAGGTGAGCCCCTCCTGGGTGCGCCAGGTGGCGTTCCTGGGGGGGGAGGTACTGTCATGACTTCGGTCTGATTGGCGGGTTATTGGTTTTGTCTTGTATGTGTTTGTTGTCAGGAGCATGTGTGTGATGACAGTTTGCCATGTGCTCGTTGTGGTTCCCCCTCCCCTTCGTTTACTCATTAACTACCTTAGCTGCTGTCACACCTGTGACCAGTTAGTCCCTCATTTCTCCCTCTATTAAAGCTCCTCTCGTGTGCAGTCTTGTGTCTGACCGTTGTGGTGTGAACGTGTTATGTTCTGCTCGTGTCCTGTCATGTCTAGCAGTGGTTTCCAGACTCCAAGTACAGTTAGTTTTTGTTATCTGACTCCTTTTCTTGCCCCATCTCTGCCCTTTGTTTCTTCAGATCCCTGCTCTCCAGTTCCTGCCCTGGTGTTACCTGAGCCGTAGGTTACGGCGTCTCTACTCCTGTCTCTTTCAGTTCAATCAACAGGGAGCACCCCGCTCTGACGTTGCGTCAGCACCGATGCTAGGACTCTGTTCTCTCCCTGCGCTGACGTTGCGTCAGCACTGATGCTAGGACTCTGTTCTTTCCCTGCTCTGACGTTGCGTCGGCCGTGACGCTAGGACTCTGTTATCTCCGCACTCTGACGTTGTGTCAGGCTCTGACGCTAGGACTCTGTGCTCTGTTCTCTCCATGCCTTATTCCTCTCTGCCCTGGATTGCGGCACCCTGCCTTCTGCCCCGGCAGTGTTTTTGTGTTTTTTTTGAGACAAATAAATATTTAAGTTGGACCTGCAACTGAATCCGTGTTTTCCCTGACACAATTATTCTTTACATGAAAACATGTTTTCATTTACAATGAAAACATTATCCTCAATTTTGTAACTGAAATCATACATGAAACTACAAAACTTACCTCTTTTTGTGAAAGCATGCAGTAGTTTCCTACAATCCACTGGTGGCAAGAGTGGTTTCAAGTCATCTTCTTTTATGAATTTCATGTCATCAAAGGTCCTCACACCCATGCTTGTCAAGAACTGTAGAATGTTTTGCAGTGACTCAATGTCAAGGTAGGGGAGGGCGCTTTTAATTGTGGCTTCCATTATGCTTCAACTGAAAAAACAGAATGATGAAGTGCAACAACATCAAAGTGAGCATCAAGCTTGTATATTGGCAGTGGGTAGTAATCAGCAAGGTTTTCCACATTAACACAAACATAATGAGTGTGTGTGTCATGCTGCAGGATGTGAACACCAAGATCCAAGGCAGGCACTGATTGAGACTTTTCACAAACAAAGTAAATCTGCTGCTGACTGACAAGAATAAGAAGAACCCTTCCGAGCTCATGACCTCTGTCATTTACATTCAGGACTACAGCCATTCCTTTCTTGTATGTCGATCCCTTGTACGTGACAGATGCCGTTTCTGCTGTGTTTTGATTTGTAACACCACTTATTCTAACAGCTTCTTTAATGGCATCATTGTACATCTGTTCATCAAATTCATTGGCTTGGCCTACTTGAAGAATGCTTGGAAACAAGCTACCTGAATGTAAATAGGCCTGTAGCAATTGGTGCCTTTCTGCCAAAGTGCTACATAGGTTTTTGAAATTGTGAAGCTTTCGTGCACACTGCTTGAAGTACGTGTGCTTGCTCTCAAAGCGCAAAGACCAGAGGCGGATGAGTGGGCCAAATTTTATTATTAGATCGGGGTAGTGGAGGAGAAAGTGGTGTTTTGGCTTTAGGGGTTGGTGTGGAAAAAGAGCTGCTCTAGACTCCACATATTCCTGAACAAGAATCTTCAGATAGGCTACCTGGTTGATGTGGATCTTAGGAGAACAGACAAATTCTACAATTTCCCTAAGTTTGAGGCACAACTGCCAAACTTGATCATCAAGAGGATTCTTGACACGTGTGCCTACAAGGATAGGAAGAAGACGCAAGAAGCACCAGTTCTGTGCTGCACTTCCTCCTAATTTTTCTCCATCAGCTTTAACAACACAAGGACGATTATTAGCATCATTCCCTTTGAGCTTTAGCTGAGAGATCCTCCTGTTCAACTGCACAAATGTGAAGTGCTTCTCAATAGACACAAGATGTTTTATATACATCTGAAGATCTACAGACACTATCCCTTCAAAGAGATCATGCCCAAGGCATGGTGGAAGTCCTGGTTGGCAGACATGGAAATGCTCTAGAGAATTGAAAATGGAGTCAAATTTTATTCCATCTACACTATTTTCCAATCCTAGTGACAAACTCTCCACACAGCTCTTGTAGTTCTCAGCTGTCCTTGCTGGGCCTAGCACTGTAGGTTCACTGACAAAGCTGTCTCTGTTTATAAGACAGTATCTACAGAAGTTTTTGCTCTTACTAAAATTTTCTATGAATCCTCCAAGTGAATGCGACCCTAGGTTGTCTCCAACAATTGCTGTTACTACGGCCTTCACAGTTTGGCCCATCTCCAAGGTAATACCAGATTGCTCTAACTCTTTTAGGTCTTCCACAAGGGAGGAGAAAACTTTCTCCTGTCCAAAAAACTGGTAATCAGACTCTCTGCACAGCATTAGTAACTGCATAGGGTCAATGGATAACCTGTTATGAGGAAGTATGTCACTCAATGTCATATACACAGCTAGGAGCTTGTGTTTTTTTTTTTCCCAGATCCTAGAGGATTCACTACTTCAAACGCATCTTGATATAAGATGATGGACACTGAGGATGGAAACTCTTGTAAAAGACTATTTTCTTTATAGGTTTTCCCATCCCTCACATCCTCAAGCACATCTGTATCTTCTGCTGAGTGCATTTTGGACATATAATATTGCTCCCTCACTGATGACAGTTGAAACAGGGCCTTTAAAGTTTCTTTCACTGGGACATATTGACAAAACCGCTCTGTACCAGAAGCATCATAACCAAGATGAACCTGTATGGGCTCAACATAGCTGAAATGTTTCTTAAAAAATGTCTTCCGTGTTGAGTCCGATCTGAACATCCCTTCATTGTATATCTTCAGTAAGTTCTCTTTAGACAGTCCATCTATAATGCTACAAATCCTTTCATCAGGAATGTCAAGTTTTGCCAATTCTTCACGAAGTCTGACAAACAACTGTGACACTGTATTTGTGCATACTTCTTGAAACTCTTCTATTAAAACGGATATTGTAGAAGCAGGCAAAAGCATCTTTGCTTGCATTCTTAGGTAAAAAAGAGCCAAATTGGTAAGAAAAATGTCTCTCTCAGCATCAACAGGAAAATCATAAGCCTCAGGAAATTCTACAGTCTCTGTCATGCCATCAATTTCCCTATCCACAGCATCATCATGCATAACTGCATCTTCATTGTTCACACATTTATCTCTACAAGCTGCCAATTGCTTTGCATGCTTTCTGCTTAAATGAGAAGTGAATGAAGATCTGACTCTGAAGCGCTTCTGACATGTGCTGACAGGGCAAACAATCTTTTTACCATCCCTTATATGCATCTTCAAATGTTCACAGAGGCTTGAAAGATGTGAAAATGTGCAGGTGCATTCTTCAACCTGACAATTCAGATTCACACACTCCTGAGATGTAGCTGGTTTTGGTTTCTTGTGATTTCGGTACATGTGTGTCTGTAACGCAATAATGGTCTTGAAATTACAAGGACACGTTGAAATCCCACATGGAAACCTGAAGTTTGCACAGTTTCTGTGCACTTTAACATGTCTGATATGTTCAGGGATTGTGTCTGAAGGAGAACAACACTGTTTGCACTTGAAAATCATGTTGAATGAATCCTAGCTGGCAGTAGCATATACATTGATGAAAGCGATGAAGATGATGAATGCAGAAAGTGACCTGCGTTTTCTTTGCTGCAGCCTGGAAAAAAGCAAATGGTAAATAATGCATTCAGTTTTGATGATATCCTTGTTTCCACTGTTATCTTGTTCCCCAGAATTTGAATTAATTATTGTAGCTCTTGATTATCCAATGTTTATTGAGTATTCTTGTAATGTCTATTTTATACTACTGCTCTTTGTTTTCTTCATCCCTGCTTCTCCCACCCTGTTACACGTCTCCTCGTTCACGTTGTTCCTGCCCAGCTCCTTGTCCCCTTTTGTCCACACTTTTCCTTTCCAGTTTCTGTTTCCTTTGTCCCTGTTGGTCCCTCCCAGGTCCTCGTCTCCTTTGTCCCCACTCAGCTTTTTGGTTTCTCTGACCCAGCTTTTCCCGTCCAGCTCATTGTCCCCTTCGTCTCCGTTGGTCCCTCCCAGCTCCTTGTCGTCTTCATCCCCGTTGGTCCCTCCCAGCACTGATCTATATAAATTACTGGATTGTGCATGGAGTGCTAAACCAATGACAGGAGGTGAAGCCACCGGAAACGTTTGAGCGGACATGTTCGACACAAACACTGGCCCAGGCCAGCCAAAAAAAGCAAGAGACGCAAGAACAACAACAAGACTTGACGAGTGCTTGCAGTGCTCCAGACTGTGAGAAAATGGTCATTTTTTCTGCCGACTAAATTACAGATACAGTGAGAAGCATTTGAATTCGCCCAGAGTGAATAAGGTTGCTGCGAGATCTAGTGAGAATCATTCAAATTCTGCTCAGAATTATGTTATAAACAGTGCTGACGTATTTTAGAAAACCAGAAGTAACGCAAACTTAACCATGGTGTTGTGGCAGAAACAGTCGAATGTTATTACATTATTAATTTCACTGAAAATGTATGTATATACAATTTATAATTTATGTGAAGATTGTTTTAAAATCACTTAAAAAGTTATTCCTGTTACAATTAAAATCAATTAAAAGTTGTTATATATTTCAGAGCTTATTAAATGTTAAAAATAATGGCTTTCAATTATACTGTAATGTTGAATGGCTATAATTAATAGGTGAAATTGAGGGAAAATGCATTTAATAGAAACACCAGCAGTATTGGTATCAATACTTCATTAATAATAGGCTACTTGGTAAAAATATGCCATTAAATACATATTTAAAATATACTATCTTTGTTTCCACATTAATCTGGAGGCTCAGTGTGAAATTATGACAATATAAATATATTAATATGCAATTAATCATGATTAATTACAGAAAAAAGTGTGATTTTTTTTTTTTTTTTTTTTTTTGATTAACAGACAGTACTAATCATAACCTTTTATAGATGTTGGTGTTGGTAATATTAGTTCATTTTATTAGTTTCATTTCATTGCCCCCCTTAAAATTTTCAGTTTAATAACCCAGCCCTCAAATGAATCTAACTGAATAGCCCTGTTATAAACTCTTCATGTAGACCCTAAAGAATCATACCAACTTGTGAAAATAGGCATCTGATGACCCCTTTTATACAACAGAATGTTTGGGCACACCAACATGGTGGCGCGGTGGCTTCAATGTAATGACGTCATGAGCAACCCAGTTCTTTATTATAGATAAGTGGTCCATGCCCATCTCAAGCTCCACCCATGACTCTGCCTCACTCTATCAGTTTCATCCCTTCATCTCCATCTTGGTCACTCATCCCTTTGGGTCCACTGAAGCCTTCAGCAACTCTCTACCTCTTCTGCTCCACTGGGTTTTTCCCCTTCTATCCACCTCAGTCACTTACACCAAAATCCATTGTGGCTCATCCCTCTATAAGCTTCACTCCCTCTACAGGCCCACTGCACACTTCCATCTGGCCCACACAATGATTTGAGTTTTAAATTGAATTTGGCCCACATTTTAATCCAAACACACCACACTGCACTACAAATCCCAGAAAGCACTGTGGACATGCCACATGCTAAATATCGAGCAACTTTTCAAACCCTGCTCTCGTGTACAGCTGTGATCAAGCACATAGTCTGAATGTAGTTACCCTATATATTCACACCAATAAACTACTTGAGTGTTATAGTTAAAAGGCATCAGTCAGTTCCTGATCTGGCTTTGCTGAGAACCGATGCAGTTAAGTCTGTGGCGTGATACCAATTTAACTGATATCTGACTACAAATGCAGAGGTCTGAGGATGTCCTAAAATGTGCACTGTGCCATGAATAAAAACATGATTCTCTGTAAAAAGTGGTGCCATTTTAAAGTCTTACCTGTTGCTGTCTCCTTTCCGCTTTACTAAAATCCTTGCTCGGTGTCTAGCAAGAAAAAAAACAAATAAGCGTTTTGAAACAGTTAACGCAGAAACGTCACATACACACAGGCACAATTGCATCCATTTTTATTCAGTAGTTTTAGTGCTTTACCAAGGCGCCGTCAGTAAAATCGTAGTAATGTAACAACAATCAAAGTAATGTGACAACAATTTTTGTTTGTTTTAAGCATAACTCACTTAATTTTGAAACTGTCTTTTAGAAAACAAAGCTTAAAGAGTTACTCCACTCCAAAATGAAAATAATGTCATTATTCACCAACTCCTATGTCGTTCCAAACCTGTACAAGCTTTGTTCATCTTCGGAACACAAATTAAGATGTTTTTGAAGCATTCTGACAGCTCTCTGACCCCTTCCAAAGATATCAATGCAATTAACACAATCAACATCCAGAAACGCAGCAAGGAGATCGGTAAAATAATCCATGTGACATCAGGGGTTAAACAGTAATTTTTTTTGAAGCTACGAGAATACCTTTTGTACGAAAAGAAAACAAAAATAACTAGTTTATTCAACAAATCATCTTCTCACTCCATATCCATTGAACGCAAACAGTGTATGCTTCTTTGTGTCAGCTGCGCCATGCAGATACATTGTTTTCAAAGCCTCAAAAAAACGTAGGAAATGTATCCGCGTGGTGCAGCTGACACAAAGCGGCATATGCTGTTACCATTTAATGGATATGGAGTGAGGAGGTGATTTGTTGAATGAACTAGTTATTTTTGTTTGCTTGTACAGGTTTCAAACACATGAGAGTAAGAGATTAATGACAACATTGTCATTTTGGGGTGGACTAACCCTTTAATATCTTAGGTCCTTTCACTTCTGAATTGTTTGTACTTATTTTGATTCCACTGGCCTCTGTGTTGACAGGCAGCATTAATGAAAAAAACTTAGAATCACGGCAAAAAAAGCCCAAAATATTCTATTTTACATGTCACATATCTTACCTCTTGCTGTCTTCTTTCTGCTTTACTAAAATCCTTGCTCAGTGTCTAGCAAGAGAAAAACAAATAAGCGTCTTGAAACAGTTAACACAGAAACGTCACATACACACAGGCACAATTACATTCATTCTTATTCAGTAGTTTTAGTGCTTTACCAAGGCGCCGTCAGTAAAATCATAGTAATGTAACAACAATCAAAGTAATGTGACAACAATTTTTGTTTGTTTTAAGCATAACTCACTTAATTTTGAAACTGTCTTTTAGGAAACAAAGCTTAAAGGGTTACTCCACTCCAAAATGAAAATAATGTCATTATTCACCAACTCCTATGTCGTTCCAAACCCGTACAAGCTTTGTTCATCTTCGGAACACAAATTAAAATATTTTTGAAGCATTCTGACAGCTCTCTGACCCCTTCCAAAGATACAGTGCCTTGCAAAAGTATTCATACCCCTTAATTTTTTTCACATTTTGTTTTGTTGCAGCATTATGTTAAACTGCTTTAAATTAGTTTTTCCCCACATCAATTTACACTCCATACGCCATAATAATGACAAAGCAAAAACCAGATATGCAAATTTTACAAATGTATTAAAAATAAAACACTGAAATAAGTATATTGCATAAATATTCATACCCTTAACTCAGTACATAGTTGAAGCACCTTTACAGCCTCAAGTCTTTTTGGGTATGATGTGACAAGCTTTGCACATCTGCATTTGGCAATTATCTGCCATTCTTTGCCTCACCTTTTCACCTCTCAAGCTCTGTCAGCTTGGATGGGGGCTGGCAGACATTTTTTAGAGTCCTGTTGTTCCAATCGTCTTCCATTATGGATAATGGAGGCTACATGCTTCTGTGAACCTTCAATGCAGCAGATTTTTTTCTGAACTCTTCCCTAGATCACTGCCTTAACGCAATCGGTCACTGAGCTCTACAGGCAGTTACCTTGACCTCAGGACTTGGTTTTTGCTCTGATATGCATTTTCAGCTGTTAGACCTTTTCTGAGAGGTGTGTGCCTTTCTAAATCATACTCATTCAAATTAATTTGCCACAGTTTAACTCCACTCGAAGTGCAGTAACATCTAGAAGCAATAAGAATGCTCCTGAGCTAAATTTCGAGTGTCCCAGAAAAGGGTATGAATACTTATGCAACGGGATCTTTTCAGTTTTTTATTTCTAATAATTTTGCAAAGTTGTTACAAACCTGTTTTGTGCTTTGTCATTATGGTGTATGAGATGTAGACTGATGTGGGGAAAAAAAGTAATTTAAAGCAGTTTAACATAATGCTGCAACAAAACAAAATGTGAAAAAAATGAAGGCACTGTATCAATGCAATTAACACAATTAATGTCCAGAAATGCAGCAAGGAGATCGGTAAAATGATCCATGTGACATCAGGGGTTCAACAGTAATTTTTTTTGAAGCTAGGAGAATACCTTTTGTACGAAAGAAAACAAAAATAACTAGTTTATTCAACAAATCATCTCCTCACTCCATATCCATTGAACGCAAACAGTGTATGCTGCTTTGTGTCAGCTGCGCCATGCAGATACGTTGTTTTTGTTCAAATCAAAGCCTAAAAAAATGTAGGAAATGTATCCACGTGGTGCAGCTGACACAAAGTGGCATATGCTGTTAGCATTTAATGGATATGGAGTGAGGAGGTGATTTGTTGAATGAACTAGTAATTTTTGTTTTCTTTTCATACAAAAAGTATTCTCATAGCTTTAAAAAATTGACTGAATCCCTGATGTCACATGGACTATTCTAACTATCTCATTGCTACTTTTCTGGACATTGATCGTGATAATTACATTGCTGTCTTTGGGGGGGCCAGAGAGCTGTCAGAATGCTTCAAAAATATCTTAATTTGTGTTCTGCTTAAGCTTGTACAGGTTTCGAACACATGAGAGTAAGAGATTAATGACAACATTGTCATTTTGGGGTGGACTAACCCTTTAATATCTTAGGTCCTTTCGCTTCTGAATTGTTTGTACTTATTTTGATTCCAATGGCCTCTGCATTGACAGGCAGCATTAATGAAAAAAACTTAAAATCACGGCAAAAAAGCCCAAAATATTTTACTTTACATGTCACATATCTTACCTCGTGCTGTCTTCTTTCTGCTTTACTAAAATCCTTGCTCGGTGTCTAGCAAGAGAAAAACAAATAAGCGTCTTGAAACAGTTAACACAGAACGTCACATACAAACAGGCACAATTGCATTCATTTTTATTCAGTAGTTTTAGTGCTTTACCGAACTGAAGGCGTCATCAGTAAAATCAAAGTAATGTAACAACAATTTCTGTACGTTTTAAGCATAACTCACTTAATTTTGATACTGCTTAATATCTTATGTCCTTTTGCTTCTGATTTTTTTGGGGGGGGATGGGGGGGATTTCAATGGCTCCTAAATGTGTTGACATGCAGCATTAATGAAAAAAGATAAAATCATGGCAAAAAATATATATATATTTCCACAATAAATTAAACTTTATGGTACAAGTCACACATCCTGTTGCTGTTATCTTTCAGTTTTACAGAAAGGTTTAAATGGCAATTGTTTAAATGCAATAGTTTAATTATATATATATATATAAACTTCAGCACTGCCATCATACTTTGGACTGAATTGTTTTTTTTTCCCCTAGTTGTAAAAACTAATACTTTCATAATAAAAAATTGTGTTTATCTTATATTACTGAATATGAATATGAATAGAGTAAAGATAATGAGGTCAGACAAGCAGGGTTGTGGTAGTATCATAGGGCTGGCTGGGTGATACTGACCTACATTATACATCTCTGTATTTTTGACATATCCTACTTTTGCAAACACACAGTTTATACACTGTTTTGGTTGTCAAGAAAAGCACATGTTAACAAGTTTGCGTTTTAATTAGATAAAAGTTTGTGATACACACATCATCACGACTTACCGCCACGTCTCTTTCCGGTTTAAACAAAATGAGGTATCTGTATGATTAACGCTGATTGGCTAAAGCAGTTGCCAGCAAGAGCAAAATTGACTAATGAGAAACATTTCGGTAAGCCCTAGTGATGGGAAGTTCGGATCATTTTACCGAGTCGGATCTTTGAGTCTCGTTTAGCAAAATGAACGAAACATTTTTAGAGTCATTTCGTTTATTTTAGCAAAATATAATTAAAATGCTACGTGTTACTTCCCTCACACATCTACTGCTTACACAGACGTTAATCACACTACAAACAAGACAAAACTATAATGCTATAAGAAAAAGATTAATTAATTGTTTACCTGAGCCTTTAGTCTATGATTAGCTCACATCACCTCAATCTGTCCGGATTCAAATCGTTCGTTCATCACGTGACATGCAGCCCCATATAAGCTTAACTAATGCAGTCTGAGCCGGAAAGAGAATTGATTAGTTCATCTCTCGAGTCTTCGGGTTTGAGTCGTTCGTTCATCACGTGACAGCCTGTAAACTAATTCCAGTACAGATCCTATAGTATGTTGAGCAAATGTGCAATTGCGCATGCACGACTGAACGTTCAAAAACGACCCATCACTAGTAAGCCCCCTACTTTTCGGGACACCAATTAATCCGGCCTGCAGAAACCAATACTTTAAATAAATTACTTTTTACATTCTTAACATATCTGTTGATTCTGGACAAGACATGTCAACACACCCATAACATATCATTTACATAGTGCCATCTAACGTTATGTGTTTATGTTACGTGAATAACCGGAACAGTTAATAAATATTCCACATTCTTTATGAAAACGATTCATTTTCCAGGACTAACAATATATTTTTTAAATGACTGGACCCGAACCGTTTTGTTCTCCACGTAAATCCTTTTTATCCATAAAACCTTATTCAGTCTAATATGGACATATCATAGCAACCAAAGTACAGTCTCATGATTCATTCGGAGGCCGTTTTGTTCAAAGCCTTCGAGATATGATGCCTATTATTTATGAATACTGTTACAAGTTTATGTAGATTCACAGCATTATCACTGTAAAATATACAAATCCAATACTTTAAGGTGGTTTCGCTTGACGCCTGCCTGATTGTGAAGGCCTTAGTCCCGACGCGGTTTTACTGGGCGCGAACTCACTTTAACAAATATATAACGTTACTGACGCCTTGTGTGACAAATAAAGACATAATTCCCTGAAAAATGGCCTGCAGTTTTAAAGTCTTACCGTAAGAAAGAGAAAAGCCTTCGTTTGAATACGCGGCTTCAAACGGTTACTCCACAAACATACACAGACACAATTCCAGATTCATTGTTATCCAGCAGTCCTTTACCAATCTAATGCCGTTATCAATAAAATGTTGTCAGTCATGAAAATATATAAAAATTTAATGTGTTTATTAGTAATATGCAAACACTTAGCGTTAATGTGGATAACGTATTCCACCTCTCCCTCTCACGCTCTCAAGGTGGACTCTGAAAGTTAAAGACGCATTACTTTACAAGTGAAAAGTGCAAATATAACAACAAAGACAAAAATAATGAAAAAATTAAGAGCAACTTTACCTTACTGAGGTAAAATTGTAAAAAATACGTGCGCCCCCGTCCGTTTGACCATCTCAGGAAAAAATCCCGCTCAGAATTACTGTAAAATGATTTACAGGAATGTATCATTTTACTGTAAAATTCCCCGCCAATGTAATTTTACCTGTAATGCTTTGTAGATTTACAGCAGTATACTGTAAACATATTTTACAGTATGGATTTGTTTATTTTACAGTAATAATGCTGTGAAAACTACAGAAATTTGTTACAGTGTGTGTAGACTGATTTCAAGGTTTGAACTCAGTGCCTGTTTAATCACGTTTGACTTACGGATTGCCCCTTGGATTGTTGACCAATCGGGCTGCTCTACTGTTATTGACCCACTGCCTGTTTCTACGTGTTTGTTTGCTGCTAACATCAATAAACTTCCGCATATGGATTCTAACGTCGCCTCAGCATTGTTGTTACAGAATACTTCACCTCCCCTGAATCCAGCGGAAGTTACCAACCTGCAAGCAGCATTCGTTTACCAAAGCGAATTATTAAAGAACTACCAGGAGCGACTCACAAAGTTGCAATTGGTCAACGAGCAACTGACGCACTACATCCGATCTCTTCCGCCTCCCATGCCATCAACGGTAAGCTTTGCGCTTCCTAACAAGTTTGACGGAACTGCTGAGCAATGCAAAGGGTTTATTCATCAAGTGAGGCTATATTTTGACCATCAGAGAGACCGGTTTGAATCGGAGGAGAAAAGATGTGCGTTTCTCATGACTTTGCTTACAAGTCGGGCTATTGACTGGGCCTCAGTGGTGTGGGATTCTGATTCCCAACTCAAGAGCTCTGTCGAATACTTTCTTCAACAAATCCGTGAAGTGTTTGAATATCCCGCAGGGGGCAGGGATATTTCAACTCAACTCATCAGCATAATTCAAAGTAACCGCACCGCTGCTGAATACGCCATCGAATTTCGAACACTGGCTGCTCAAAGTGGGTGGAATGATATCGCTCTCAAAGCCATCTTCTACAACAGTCTGAATGCCGAACTTCAAACAGAGCTCGCCTGTCGCAGGGAGGATTCATCTTTCTCAGAGCTGGTCAACATAGCCATAAAGATCGACAACCTAATGAGACAAACTCCCAAGCAAAAAACTACCAAAGTCAGTCCACGCAACTCACCGATCTCTGTTCCAGCAACCATGCAGCCACATGATGAACCCATGCAGCTAAATGTTTCCCGACTTACTGAGGAGGAACGGGCGAAACGCCGACAGAATCATCTGTGTTTTTACTGCGGTGAACCAGGCCATCGCAGTTTGGGATGCCCGCACAAGACCAAGTCCTCCTCTGGGGTAAATATCCAACATTTCTCTCTGCTCAGCAATAAATCACTTACCTTACCTGTTTCCCTCAAGACTGATACTCGGTCTCTCGAACTAACAGCGATGATTGATTCCGGAGCCGTGCTGAATCTATGGATATCGTTTCAATCAACGACACTCTCATTGTCCATGGAATAACCAGTCAAACTAAGACCCTCAAGCTACAAGTTACTACATGTAGAATCCATCACGCTGTACATCGTCGACTCACCCAAGTATGAAATTATCCTGGGGTTTCCCTGGCTCTCCATCCACGACCCAGCCATTTTCTGGTATCAAGGTGAACTAACTCACTGGTCCCAGTTTTGCGTTCAGAATTGCCTCCCTGTCAAACCTCAACGCTGCCTCACCACAAGCATTGAGAGTCCCGAAACTCAGGTAAAAATAACCATCCCCACTCATTATTATGACTTGTCTGAAGTTTTTAGTAAAACCAGAGCCACACAACTTCCTCCACACCGTCCTTGGGATTGTGCCATAGACCTGCTCCCCAATGCCATGCCTCCGAAAAGCAGAATTTACCCGCTATCCAGGACCAAGGACCAAGCTATGGAGTATATTAAAGAAGCTCTCGACTCTGGTTTCATCTGTCCATCTACCTCACCAGCTGCAGCAGGCTTCTTCTTTGTGAGTAAGAAGGATGGTGGTCTAAGGCCCTGCATTGACTACAGAGGACTCAACAATGTCACCGTAAAATTCCGTTACCCCCTTCCTCTAGTACCCTCAGCCCTGGAACAACTACGAGAGGCCACCATCTACACCAAACTTGACTTGCGAAATGCCTACATTCTGATCAGGATCAAGGAGGGCGATGAATGGAAGACTGCATTCCTCACCACTAGGAGGCACTACGAATACCAGGTGATGTCCTATGGGTTAGCAAACTCCCTAGCCATTTTTCAGTCCTTCATCAATGAAATACTCAAAGATTTCCTGAACAAGTTTGTTATCGCTTACATTGACAATATTCTGATTTATTCTAAGTCTGAGGCGGAGCACATCAACCATGTCAGAACCGTCCTATCCCGCCTGTTGGAGAACCAACTCTACGTCAAAGCCAAGAAATGTGAATTCCACGTAAACCAAACTTCATTCCTCAGCTATCACATCAGTCATCAGGGAGTCAAGATGGACACGGCAAAGGTTCAAACAGTCACAGAATGGCCACAGCCCACCACGATTAAGGAGCTTCAGAGATTTCTGGGCTTCGCCAACTTCTACAGATGCTTCATTCGCAACTACAGTACCGTAGCATCCCCTCTAACTTTACTTCTTAAAGATAAGCCCCATAAACTCAAATGGACTGAAGAGGCCAACCAAGCTTTAATCTCCCTAAAAGAGAGATTCACGTCTGCCCCCATCTTGAAACATCCAGACCCCAATCTACCATTCATCATTGAAGTGGACGCTTCAGATTGCGGGATCGGAGCCGTCCTCTTGCAACGACATGGTCAACCAGGCAAACTGCACCCATGTGCCTACTACTCGAGGAAGCTCACCAGTGCCGAACGGAATTACGACGTCGGAAATGAGGAGCTCCTGTCGATGAAGGCAGCCATTGAGGAGTGGCGACACTTGCTAGAGGGCACCCTCTATCCATTCCAAGTGATAACTGACCACAAGAATCTAGAGTATTTTAAAGGAGCCAAGCGTCTAAACCACCCTTCAAGCTCGCTGGGCCCTCTTCTTCACTTGCTTCAATTACACGGTAACTTACAGACTAGGCAGCAAGAACAGTAAGGCGGACACCCTCTCTAGAAGGCACGACCTTCCCAATGACTCACTCAAACCCGAACCCATACTACCGTCATTCTGGCCCCCATTTCCTGGGACATTATGGACGAGATTCACCGCGAGCAAGAGCAGGATCCACCACCTCCCCAATGCCCTCCAAATAAACATTACGTGCCCCAAAGATTGCATCCACGAGTGCTGCAATGGGTCCAGACCTCCCTCAGTGCAGGTCACCCCGGAATATCACGCACCCTACACCTAACCAAGAACTCATTCTGGTGGCCCACCATGACAAAGGACACTACGACATTCGTCAAGTCTTGTCAAGTCTGCGCTCAATCTAAGACCCCCAAGGAACTGCCCTCAGGCCTCCTTCAACCACTACCCATTCCTCAACAACCCTGGTCTCACCTTTCCTTTGACTTCGTCACTGATCTCCCTCCATCTAATGAGTTCACTACCATCCTAGTAATAATCAACCGGTTCTCCAAATCATGCCGTCTGGTACCATTAAAGGGTTTACCCACAGCCATGGAAACAGCCTTAGCCCTCTTTAACAACGTCTTCCGGGTGTACGGGCTTCCCGAGCATATTGTCAGTGATCAAGGAACCCAATTCACTTCTCAAGTCTGGAGGGCTTTCTGCAAACAGCTAGACATCAACGTCAGCCTCACATCTGGTTACCACCCACAAGCGAATGGCCAGGTAGAACGCCTAAATCAGGAAATTGGCCGATACTTATGAACTTACTGCAGTCGAGAGCAGCACAGATGGTCTGAGTTCCTTCCCTGGGCAGAATACTCCCAGAACACCCTCACTCACTCCTCCACAGGCCTCACCCCCTTCCAGTGCGTCCTGGGGTTTCAGCCCCCTCTGTTCCCGTGGTCTGGCGAACCCTCATCAGTCCCGGCCGTAGACGACTGGATCAAACGTAGTGAGAGGGTGTGGGATAGTGCTCACGTTCGTCTTCAACGGGCCGTAAGAACACAGGAGTTCCAGGCAAACAGATGACGCCGCCCACATCCTCCCTACCAACCAGGACAGCAGGTCTGGCTCTCGACTAAGGACATCAAGTTGCGGTTGCCCAGCAGGAAGCTCAGCCCCCGGTATGCAGGCCCTTTCAAAATTCTTAAAAGAATAAATGAGGTAACTTACCAGCTAGAGCTTCCTGCTAACTACTGTATCTCTCCCTCTTTCCATGTGTCCCTCCTCAAACCGGTCCACCCGGAGGCTGACCCCGGCCAGGAGACCCCAGAACCACCACCACCCCCGGACATAGACGGCATGCCCGCCTATCAGGTGAAAGAGTTGCTGGACTCTCGACGCAGAGGGGGTCAGCTCCAATACTTGGTGGACTGGGAGGGTTATGGACCCGAGGAGAGATCATGGGTGGCCGCCCACGACATCTTGGATCCATCTCTCACCGAGGAATTCCATCGAGCCAGACCCGACCGTCCAGCGGCACGACCACGGGGACGTCCTCGCCGAGCTCCAGGAGTCGCTCCTGGGGGGGGTTCTGTAATGCCAAGCCAGCAGAGGGAGCCCTCATCCGAATGCTGAGCTTCTTGCTCCCTCTGCTGCTTCTACACTCACTTCCTGTTTGGGACTCTTTAAACAGTGACCATGTGCTCTCTCATTGCGAAGTACTGCCAGTTTACCTGCCTTACCGAGCGTTTTCCATTGATTACTCTGACTGTTTGCATGTCTATGATCCTGCTTTGTTTCCTGACCCTCGAATTCACGGATTACCCTTGTTGGATTGTTTGCCTGTGTGGACTGATTTCAAGGTTTGAACCCAGTGCCTGTTTAATCACGTTTGTCTTATGGATTGCCCCTTGGATTGTTGACCGATCGGACTGCTCTACTGTTATTGACCACTGCCTGTTTCTATGTGTTTGTTTGCTGCTAACATCAATAAACTTCCGCATATGGATTCTAATGCCACCTCTGCATCGTCGTTACACATATTTAAAATGTAAGAATCACTTTAATCTAGCTTGTGCTAACAGTTGTACAGGGAACTTGCTTCTTTGACAAGGGCTGTGACTGTACTGAAACACTGTCTAAGCTGTTCACCAATCGCAACGTAGTGGGACAGCTAACCAATCACAACACATTTCTTTTTTCAGAAGGCGGAACCCGGAACTAATTGAGTCATTTATGCCAGGCTGGGAGAAATGTATTGTAATAATGTAAATTATGTTAAAAATAATGTGTTTTTCGAACCACCAAGCATGAAAGCATGTTTTAGTACACCCCCGAAACAAAATCAAGTCTCTGTTAAAGAGCATAATAGGACCCCTTCAAAATAGAGGCAATGCCTTTAAAATCTAATTTTTGAAGTCAGATTAGTGCCATCTGGTGGGAGCAAAAAAAAGAAAAACATCTGCAATTCCATGGTTGAGGATCCAGCAGCTTTTCGCACGGACATTGGCCAGGTATGGACATTGCAAGACTGTTATTACCCCTCGAGCAGGGCACACGGTCACTCGAGGACTATGTACAAGAGTATTTGGACATTGTTTGCTATTCTGATTTACCGGACTGTGTTTTGATAGACTTTTTCTGTGAGGGCATTAATCAGCCATTGAATCGAAGCTCATTCACGAGGGTCCGCGTTCATCTCTCTATCAGTTCATGGATTATGCTTTGTTGTCTGTGGGCTTCTTGTTTAATGTGGGTGTCGTGGGTGTTTGAAATAGCAAGTTTAGTCAAACGCAAGCTCCGGGACATTCTAGTATGCCGATTGCTACTCCGGTGGTTCAACCCGCTCGTGAAATGGTGGCTGCACTGGAGCACGATCACGTAATGGGAGGACAGCGGAGCGCATTAACAAAATGGCAGCGACAACAATGCCTCGTCATGTCATTGCTGCCATCCCTGAGTCAAGTCCAGTCACGTCACATCTGGTTTTCCTGAGTCAAGTAAAGTCACAGCAGATCTTCCTGAGCTAAGTCAAGTTACAGCTGATCTTTAGAGTCAAGTCAAGTCACAGCTGATTTTCATGAATCAAGTCTCGTCTCAGCTGTTCGTCCAGAGTCACGTCAATTCACAGTTGTTCATCCAGAGTCACGTCAAGTCACAGCTGTTCATCCAGAGTCTCGTCACGTCTCAGCTATTTGTCCAGAAACTCGTCACATCTCAGCTGATCTCCCAGAAACTCGTCACGTCTCAGCTGATCTCCCAGAAACTCGTCACATCTCAGCTGATCGTCCAGAGTCTCGTCACGTCTTGTCTGATCGTCCAGAGTCTCGTCACGTCACGTCTGATCGTCCAGAGTCTCGTAACGTCTTGTCTGATTGTCCATAGTCTCGTCACGTCCTGTCTGCTGCACCCAGATCCTCAAGGTCTGCTGCACCCAGAACCTCCAGAATGCCCCTTCTGGATCCTACGGAGGTGGTGGTGTATGCTGCAGAACTTCCTGAAGTCTTTACTTCAGTTCTGGTCATGGTAGTGGCGCCCATACTGTCTGTCTAGATCATCGCGTTTTTTTCATTGTCCAATCGAATGAATTGGCGGGCCTTCCATTGTGGTGACGAAAGTTTTACCGTTGCCTAAAAAGTCCAGAGACTGCAGTGATGGAGGAGAAACTTTCGGTGTCTATCGCGGGTTACCCGATACCAAAGATTTTAGAGTGCTCACGCTATAATCCTTTGATTAGATTGACAGGACGGATGATTTGATGGTTGCCTAGCAACATAAAAAACACAACACACTGCTCTTTTTTTAAAAGTCACCAGAAAAAGGCAGTGTGGTGCATCTTGCGTTTTCAGACATAAAAAACGCGTTCGGTGTGATCAGGGCCTGACCCTGCCTGTCATAAACCCAGAGACTAAAAATACACTCTACATCTGTCCCTTCACCTATGTCACTCTCAAGGAGACCAACACTGAACTTTCAGTGCCAACTGAACAGTGCCCAAGCTCACAGTGTAAGCTCACTGTATTTCCTGTTCCGACCCTTGGGGCCGTAGAGTCTTTGTCTGTGTTCTGTGTTTCAGATCCGTCTGCACCAACCTGGGGGTCTCCTGCTCTCTCTGCTCCGCTGTGGAGGTCTTCAGTCCTGCTCTGGTGGCCCTCAGCTTCGCTTGTCCTGCCGGCTCCACCCTGGCTCCCTGCTCTGCCGGTTCTGCCTCAGCCCCCAGGTCCTTCATCTCCACATGGACCTGGCCCTCGCCTTGTCCCGCCCCCACTCCACTGCTCTCTTGGATTGTTTCATGTTTGGAGCATCTGGAAGCCACTCCTTGGGGGAGTCCTATTCTGGTCTGCCCACCACTAAAGGTTGCCTTGCCATTATATTGACACTCAAACTACACAGACTCTTGCACTACACCCTGGACTACACTTCCCATATTCCATTGCACGGATTGCACTTTCACCTGCAGCCAATCAGGCACACTACAAATATGAGGCTATCGCCATCATTCTGGGCAGAGTGTTGTCTAGTGTTTATCAGTGACTGAGTTGGATGTTACAGTGGACGTTATCTTTTGAAAGATAAACTAAAATTTCTTGGAAGAAATAAGGTAAACCTTATTTTAGTTTAAACAAATCAATCGGAAAATGATTTGTTATTAACTGACATCAGTTCTATAGAATCTAATGTGAATTAGTTAATCATAAACACTAATGCCAACAATCTCTGGAAAGAGATTTGGAAAGAGTGATATTTTTACGTTTCGCATCTGGGCTGAACTGGGATGTCTTCCACTTTTGACCTGGGCCACGTTGTAGTGGGAAGAAAGGAGTTAGATCTGTTTCCAGTCTTGAACCCGAAGCACTGGTGAACGATGAGCTCCTGAGCACAGAGAAGGTCCTTTGGTCTGGAACACGCAAACCGGAGCCTTGAAGGTGAAGGTTCTGAAGTCTATACAGAAGATTCAGACTACCTGAAACACGCAGGAGGGATGGCAGTTTGGAACTCGCAAGCAGAGGATTATTGGAGATAATATTTTGAAGTCGTTGCAGAAGATAAGGGGGCGCTGAGCTTGTGGTCTTTGTTGCTGTGGCAGTTTCCAAACTCCCCAAACTTACTTCTTGCAGAACTTGTTTCTCTGCCAGAGCAGCTTAGCTCTTGCTGTAGCAGTAGACCACGCCACTTAGCACACGGTACACCACACCACTTAGAACTTAGTACTTAACACTTAGCGCAACTTCTTTGTCTTGAAGAGAACCTTTTAATCTTTCTCTGAGTAGGCACGAATTGCAAGTTGGCACCTTTCAGATCCAGTGTTTTGACTGGCCGATGCCATCAGAAGTGGCCATGCTATGGCCCCTCTAATCTGAGGTCTATTTGCATACCTTAAATGTTCACACTTAGCTCTTAAGAATGAAGAACTGTGATCTGTGAAAGACCACATGGTGATCAAATCAGTCTTTGATCCATAAATGAGTCAGAGGGAGAATAAAGCAGTTCTTGACTGGGGGTTACAGTATGTTAGTACAAGAGGTAGTGTTGTTATCTTACAAGAAAAAGCATCCTTTGTTGTCCACAGAGACTGATGACATCAGAATATAACTTTCTACATGCTATAAGGAAAGGGGTTTTGCCATCTTGACTGCTGTTCACTACAGTACTGTTGCTGCTTTTGCCTACTAGAGAAAGAGAAGAGTTTTAAACAGTGTTCGGTAAAGATAGCCCAAAGATGTTAGTGAGAACTAAAAAACTTCATACTGAACAGTGCCAGAGAATGCAGAGCAATTCCAGTCTACCTTATATAATTTGAGTAAAAAAGTCCTGCCTTTTAAATTTATTGCAATATTTCCACACTACTGCAAATTTTTTGGTTGATATTATGTACAATATATTAGAGAGGGTGAGATGAAATTACTCATTTCAGCAACAGATTTTAATTGAAAGGATAATTGCCGCTTTCCTTACACACCAGTGCATTAACAAACTCACAAACATCAGTGTGTATTTAACAAATTTATTTTTTATTTTTTTTTTGCTAGTAATTAATTTAAATGTCCAAGCCCAGGGGCACCAAAGAGTCTTAATCCGCCACTGAGCACTGGTATTTGTTAATTTTAGAACATTTACATTCATTCTAGCCAGAGTTCAAGCACTCTCAAAAACTCCCATTATAATCACTGAAGCTGTTTACACTGTGAAATTAATATCTTACTTACATTTGTAGAGGTGCGCGGGGCACAAACTATCGCGGGGTTAATTGTAATACACGTGGTCTAAATATTTCCACACACACTAGCATAACCAAATTTAGGGAATTTACTAGTTGCCATGGCAACACTATACAGAGAAAAAAGTGCACCAAAATTCAAAAGCCTTTTGATGATATCGCTGAATATTTATTTTACCATAGTAAAAGTAAATTTCTGGCTAAAGTAAATTTTTCTTCTCAGTTTTTAGTATTCATTTAAAATGAGACAAATCTGCTATATTATTTTAATCACCAATCTGTTATTTATCAGTGCTTCGCAAGTCAGCAGAAGACACTAACCACTTTATATTCCAGTCGGGCTGATGGGGAAAGTTGTAACACTACGTTACAATCTGCCCCTCTATTATTAAACTATGCTATTCTATGACATTACAGATGTAATTTTCACTATTTACTTTTATGGATTTTAAAAAGAAACCACAAGAAACAGGTGAATAAAGACTGACAATCGATGTTTAATGATTACAAATTATTATTTCAAGAAATGTAAAGCATTTTGGCTCGTTTATGTGTCTCGTGTTCTATGAGAGCTGTGTTTGGAGGGAGGGGAGTGTTTTTTTGAATGTCTGAATGCATTTCATCTATTTGCGCACATTGTTTTGAACTATACTGTATAGCTGTGTTTCAGTGCCGGCCTGTAGATTTGCGGGGCCCTAGACAAGATAATGAAAATGGGCCCCTAGTGTAAAAAAACTATCACAGAAATTTGACTAGTGAAGATAAAGCACATGAAATGACTAATTCAGTATTTAAGCATGAATTATATGATTATATATATATATATATATATATATATATATATATATATATATATATATATATATATATATATATATATATATATATATATACACACACATCGATTGTCAGTCTTTATTCACCTGTTTCTTGTGGTTTCTTTTTAAAATCCATAAAAGTATATAGTGAAAATTACATGGCTAATGTCATAGAATAGCATAGTTTAATAATATATATATATATATATATATATATATATATATATATATATATATATATATATAAGCAAATAAAATAGTCCAAGTGAGTGAGCAAAGTAGAGTAAAGTATGCACAAAAACTACACAGAATAAACAGAGCATAAACAAAATAAACATAGGCCTTAATATTCAAATGATAAGAAATGCAGGCTATTCTGCTTGTTTTTAAGGATTGATTGATGATCACATGAAAAAAAAATATATGTATTAAACAAAAACTTTACTGAATTACATTGGATCCGGGTCTGTAATTATTTAACATAACATGCTAAATGTGGCTCAATTTTTCCTGATATGACAAGTCTGTGATGGGCATCATTGCATGTAAAAAACAAAACAAAACAAAACAAAAATACTACAGCAATAAATATTATGTATATAGCAGTCAAAAAAAATCTTTTTTCCAGCCCCGGAAAGATATTTCTACCACAACTTTATTTTAATCTCTCTGCCATTCTTTCATGTTAAATAATTTAAAAATAGCATTAATGTGTAACAAGACTACATTTCTAAGAGGCAATATTAAGTGATTTCCAAAATCTAAACCATAACAACAAAATCTGAACTGTAACAAGAAAGGTTTTCTGACATTATTTACCAAAAAATTATAAAGAAAACTGAGTTTGTTGTGCTTGTGTGTAGGACTACACAATTTGGCCAAAACATTGTTTTTATCAATATGACTAATGCTGATTATTATTTTTACTAAATAAAAACATTAAACAAAACAATAATTATTGTTAATGATTATCAATATATTCTACAGAAAACCGCAGCATGGCCTGTTAACATACAGGAGGCCTAACTATAAACGTTTAGAAAGGTATAAGAATTTATTATAACATTAATTATGATTTAAAATCTTTGACCAAAAAAAAAAAAAAGAAATCTTAACTTTGTCAGAAAATCTAATGCATTTACTGAGAGAGAGGAAAAAACTCCTACACTGAAAAGAAAAAAAAAAAAAAAAAAAAAAAACTTACAGAGAAGTATTATTATTCCTATTTTTACTGTAAAAATAGGAATAATAGGTGTAATACATGTAATAAAATGTTTAATTCATACAGGAAATCCTTAATATGGACAAAGGTATACGATTCGGCGTAGCTGAATGAAACTCAGATAGAGACATTACCCAGCAGGCTCAGGACGTCAATATAACGTCAGATTGACGTTGGACCCCAACGTTGGACAGACGTTGCATTTTGGTTGAAAATGAAAATCGGGTTGACGTCAGATCTCAACGGCAGATTGACGTCAATCTCCAACGCTGGACAGACGTTGCATTTTGGTTGAAAATGAAAATCGGGTTGACGTCAGAACCCAACGGCAGATTGACGTCAGTCTCCAACATTGGACAGATGTTGCATTTTGGTTGAAAATGAAAATCAGGTTGACTTCAGAACCCAACATTAAATTTATTTCAACCTCCAACATTGGTCAGACGTTGCATTACATTCCTACTGAACCTGGCCATTACCACATTTGTCATCAACCTATGAATACAAAAAGAAAAGGAGTTAAATGTCCAAATAATTTATTTATAGATAACACATTATGAACCGCTTGTTATAGTTTGTGTTAGGTTCGTCATATCTAACGTAGATATCACACTGGTTCTACTGTGGTGCTAGATGGAAGATTATGGGCCTACCCAAACTGCTAGATTTTTGTCTTCTGGAAACACAACTGATACTGTATCATACAATTTCAAAACCTAAAATCTTCCTGGTGTTGATGCTACAATGCAGTGAGAATGTGAACATGTAGAAAAAATCTCTAAACATTTACCTAGAGAGAACAACCAACAACTGATTGAGAAGTTTATGACACTTTTATGGTATCAAAAGCAATGTTTCGGGATGTTTCACACTATGAATTCAGTAATATCACCAGTCTGTCATAATTTTGCAAGGAGTAACACTGTCATTTTACAGATTTTTTTCTAGATTATTATGATCAAACGCATTCAATGAAGTGCTAAAAAGTACTTAAGAAGTGTTTCTCTGCAGAACCTTATTTTAAGGTTATTTAAAAAAAAATAAACCAAAAATTAAAGTGTTGAAGCATGCTCAAGATGTTAAATTAAAAGTTTTATTTTTAAAAGTCAAAATACAAAGTCTGTACACTGTACAAAAGTGAAAATGTAATCATTCAGTTTTTGAAGAAAAACTGTATACATTTTAAATGAAATACATTTCAACATTTAAAATACTTTACCAATTAAAGGAGAAGTCCACTTCCAAAAGGAAGATTCACATATAATGTACTCACCCCCTTGTCATCCAAGATGTTTATGTCTTTCTTTCTTCAGTTCTAAAGAAATTATGTTATTTGAGTAAAACATTTAAGCATTTTTCTCCATATAATGGACTGCTATGGTGCCCCGAGTTTGAACTTCCAAAATACAGTTTAAATGCAGCTTCAAATGATCACAAATGTGGTTGTAAAACGATCCCAGCCGAGAAAGAAGGGTCTTATCTAGCGCAACGATCGGTTATTTTCATAAAATAATACAATTTATATACTTTTTTTTAAATATCAAACCTTACTCTGCCTGGACTGTTTTTTTTTTCCGGTTCATGACAGTTAGGGTATGTCGAAAAATTCCCATCTCATGTTCTTCCTCAACTTCAAAATCGCCCTATATCGCTGCTTTTTTACCTTTTTGGTTGAGGGTGTTTGATCTTCTTTGCATGTTCACTTTGCAAAGACGGTACTTCTGCAGTGATGTAGGATGATTTTGAAATTATTTTAGAAGTTGAGGGAGAAAATACTTTTGGAGTTTTTCGACATACCCTAACTGTCTTGAGCCAGAATACACAGAGTTCAAGGAGAGTGAGGCAAGACGAGCGTTTGAGATAACCGATCATTTCGCTAGATAAGACCCTTCTTCCTCGGATGGGATCATTTACAACCACATTTAGGATCGTTTGAAGCCGCATTTAAACTACATTTTGCAAGTTCAAAATCGGGGCACCATATCAGTCCATTATATGGAGAAAAATCCTGAAACGTTTTCCTCAAAAAACAATTTCTTTATGACTGAAAAAAGAAAGACATGAACATCTTGGATGACAAGGGGGTGAGTACATTATATGTGAATCTTTGTTTTGGAAGTGGACTTCACCTTTAACAGAACAATTTGAAGTTGATCAAAGAAGTTGAATTAAATATTCTGAACTGAAAAAATACAAAACATCTACAAGATTTACACTGTTTAAAATGACTATTGATTCTAAAACTTTCATTATTCATAAATGTAAATTAATGTAACCAGATTCCTCACAAACAGTTCTTAAGGAGGAATTGAAAAACTATAAATTGCATTTTTATCCTACAAGTTAGGGTTAGTATCATGATGAGGTCATGATTTTACCTTTTTTTAAAACCTATTTTAGCTTGTATTTTCACAATATTTTCCCATATTTAACTAGCTCTGATAATATATGTGGACAAACATTACGTTGTATTTTAAAGAAGTAATTCACTTCCGGAACTAAGATTTTATTAAATTATTTCATTAAAATTTACTCACCCCCTTGTCATCCCAGATGTTCATGTCTTTCTTTCCTCAGTCGTAAGAAATTATGTTTTTCTGAGGAAAAAAATTCGGAATTATCTTTATATAGTGGAGTTCAATGGTGCCCCCAATGGTGAACTTCCAAAATGCAGTTAAAATGCAGCTTTAAATGCAGCTTTAAATGTCTCTAAACCAGGGCCCCTGGAGGGCCGGTTTCCTGCAGAGTTTACCTCCAACTTTCCTCAACACACCTGCCTGGAAGTTTCAAGTATACCTAGTAAGACCTTGATTAGCTGGTTCAGGTGTGTTTGATTAGGGTTGGAGCTAAACTCTACAGGGACACCGGCCCTCCAGGACCGGATCTGGTGACCCCTGCTCTAAACGATTCCAGCCGAGGAAGAAGGGTCTTATCTAGCAAAACAATTAGTCATTTTTGTAACAAATTGATAATTTATCTACTTTTTAACCTCAAACTCAACTCCCATCCCATTTTTTCCCCAACTTCAAAATCATCCTACATTGCTACAGAAGTACCAACCCACCGTTTACAAAGTGAACATGCAAAGAAGAACATGCAAAGAAGATTTCTTTACAGGAAAAAAAAAAAAAAAAAAAAGGTAAAACAGCGATGCAGGATGATTTTGATGTTGAAGAATAAAACAAGATAGGAATTTTTCAGCATATCCTAACCGTATTGACATGGATTACACAGACTATGCATGTGCATCACAGAGATGAGACAAGACGAGCATTTATGGTTAAAAAGTGAACAAATTGTCAATTTGTTAAAAAAAAAATAATAGACCGTTTCGTTAGATAAGACCCTTCTTCGTCGTCTGGGTTTAGAACCATTTGAAGCCGCATTTTGGTTCAAAGTTCAAACTTGGGGGCACCATTGAAGTCCACTATGAAAATAATCCCTGAAATGTTTTTTCTCAAGAAACATAATTTCTTATTGAATAAAGAAAGAATGACATGAACCTCTTGGATGACAAGGGGGTAAGTAAATTATCTATAATTATTTTTTTTTCTAAAAGTGAACTTCTCCTTCAATCCTGAGTCCTAGCTACAAATGTGTAATGATAAGTGTAATGATAAATCAAAACATACAAATAAAGGTCCATGATTCTGCACCAGACATGACAGACACAGCAGATAAAGAGCAGTCCTTCAAATCTGAAGTAATCAGCTGGATCCTTGGTGCATCTGGATGTTAAAAAAATAATAAGAAAAAAAAAGATGATTTATTTAAAAGTCCATAAAAATGAGAATTTCATTTATGTACCTTTTCTTTAAAAAACTGTTGACATTATGAGACATTCTGGCTAATTTAATTATCTAGTTGTAATCTAGTAGTAATCTGAATGTCACTGGTTTGAGTCTCAGTACTGGAAATGTAGGTGAGTGAATGAACAGTGCTCTCTTCCACCCTCACTACCCATAACTGAGGTGTCCTTTGAGCAAGGCACGTAACTCCCACGGGCCCCGCAGCAAAAAAGGCTGACCACTGCTCTAGGTGTGTGTTCTCTACTCACTGCTGTCTGTGTACTCTACTTTGAGATGGTATTTATAAGGAATATGAGTATTCACAACAATGAACACATTTTTCCAGATGTATCATAACAAAGTAAACAAATTTTGCACCCAGAAAAATGGCTTACAACTAATATTAAAACAACTAATATTTTTTATTAATTGCTAATTGCATGTATAATAATACCTGTATATTTATAACTAATATTATTATTAATAAGTTTACACTGTTTTTCTATCACAAGTGGGTGAAATGTCTAGCAAATGTACTTGAGAAGATCATTAAATTTCTCATAATATCACACTTATCCACCTTATTCCTAAACGCGGAAGTAAGCCAATAGCCGCTGTAGGTTAATAACGAGAAGAACAACAACGTGCTGCAAACAGTAAAACTGTTTGCATTACAAACCAGTGTGTTCATAATTAAGGGTGTGTTTACACTTGTCATGTTTGGTTTGATTAAAACAAACTTTGATGTGATTGCTCTGTTAGTGCAGTTCATTTGAGTAAGTGTGAACATTGCCATGCGAACCTTGGTGCGCACTAGGGACGTCACAATACTCAATATAATATCAAACCGTTCGGTACGACATCCACGGTTCAATATGCGCTTGTGAATTACGGTTTTTCGGTTTTGCATTTAAAGAATTTCCTTGTTTTACAGTACTGTGCGAAAGTCTTAGGCCACTAGTATTTTCATCAGCTACAAAATGGTTTAAAGTCAGTTAAAGTCGGTATTTTGCTGTAGTGTGTCAGTAGGAAATACCAGATTACATTTCCAAACATTCATTTTGCCATTAATCGTAATAATCCAGTGAGATTTTTGTTTGCACAAGGAGTCTGACAACAGCGAGTGCTCTGCACAGAGATCTGATCTCATCATCATCATCATCCAGTCTGTCTGGAATGACATGAAGAAACAGAACAAACTCAGACAGACTAAATCCAGAAGAACTGTGACAAAGTCTACAGGATGCTTCAAGAAACCTACCTGCAAAGCTGCAGCACTGTTAAAAGTTTTAGGCACTTGTGTAAAAATGCTGTAAAATGAGGATGCTGTCATAAATAGATTTTCTTTATCAATTACCTTCTATTAACTAAATGAAATCAACATTTGGTGCGATCATTCTTTGCGTTTAAAGCAGCTTTTGTCCTAGGTGCACTTGCGCAAAATTTTTCAGGTGGCTTTGCTGGTAGGTCTCTTGAAGCATCTTGGAGACGTTGTCACAGTTCTTCTGGATTTACTCTGTTTCAGTTTGTTCTGTGTCTTCATGTCATTCCAGAGACAGACTGGATGATGACGAGATCAGATCAGTGTGGAGCACTGGCTGTTGTCAGACTCCTTGTGAAAACAAAAATCTTACTAGATTATTACAATTAATGGCAAACAGAATGTTTGGAAATGTAAACCGATATTTTTTACTGACACACTACAGTAAAAGATAGAAATAACTTACTTTAAACCATTTTTTAGCTGGTGAAAATACTAGTGGCCTAAAACTTGGATGCCCTGGGGATAACCAGATAAATATCAAATTTTCATTTTTGGGTGAATTATCCCTTTAAAGCGGTGCTGAGCAGACCGATCAGTGAATGAGCACTTTTATACCTGCATTTTCCTTATGTTTGGAGTGTTCAGTGAGTTCTGTAACGAAATATACGTCATTCAATCAGGTCGTGAATGTATCACTATGCCTTTAGGTTCTGTATCTTTAGGTTCGCTGTGAAAAATCCCAGTGTGAACGCTAAGCGGACTAGCACCAAATGTATTATTTTCCTTTTTGCTCCAGACCAAATGAACCAAACAAACCAAACTACAAGTGTGAACACACCATAAGATAATACACTAAAAAAAATATGGTAAGAGACGGAAGCAAGACCAATAAAATTTACAAATGGCCATGCCCATTTTTACATTTAAGGTGGATAAGATGAAAATTCTGTCATCATTTACCTACCCATGTCTTTTCCAACCTGTATAACTGACTTTCTTCTGTGGAACACAAAAAAAGATTAAAAAAAGACATGAGAGTGAGAAAATGATGAGGGAGTTTTCATTCTGAGTGAGCTAAATTTAAGAAGCAAGTTTGAGAAATCAGAGTGGTGCCCTGGTGCAGTTTTCCTGCTTTGCCTGTTCACATTTTCACACTATAACAGCACACAATCATTTAAAGTATTAATGTTAAAATTACATGAATACTCACTTTTACGGGAAATCATGTGGCAAATTTTCAATCCCAAAACCTCTGGACCATTAGGGGGAAAACACACACACACACACACACACACACACACACACAAATGAATATTAACAGGATTAATAAAACAATATTAACTACTGACAGAGACATGGGCTTAAAAAAATTTAGCCTACTCACCAGCTTTATACAAAAACTTCACAGTAGATCCAAAAGCATGATTTGCATAGTATTCTTCAGAGTCCAAGAATGATGGTTTCATGTCCTCTCTGTTAAACGAGTGTAACAGCCAGTTTTTCATATTCCAGTCAGACATCTTCTTTTACAGTAACATCACAATAGTTATTTTTACCATTTCATTTTGTTAATAAAAATAAGATAGCAAAAGGCAGCCTTCTGTACTTAACTCATATTAACGTCATACATGTCCCGCTATTTATTCTGTCATGTTATGCCTGTTTCTTTATTAAAACATCAATAACTTGTAGTGCTACGCGGACATATTTACCTACATCAGCGATATAAAAATGATTTTAAAGAATCTAACCAGTTACTTCACATCATGACCACGACATCGTCATTACACACAGCCTTATCTCGACAGTATTAAAACATAATAACAAAACACGGTAACAGATTGTCATCGCGACAAGTATATCCATTTAACAGTAACAGTAGATGTTTACCTTCTGCCGTTTGCAATGTGTCCATTGGCCATTGGTCACGTTAAGTGTCTGTGTTCATATTCGCACATTTTCGTTCTCAATCGAACTCAAAAAAGAATTAATCTGTCAGATATGTGATAATCCATGTAAAAGCCATTACTAGTGCACCGAGCAAAGCAGGACTGCAGTTAAACCGAGCGAGCAGTAACGGAACTGATGTGTATCTTCAAATTTGTTCGGTAGAAGGCGCGCACAATTGTCATTGGCCAGATTCCTGGATGACATTCAGTTTAACCAATCACGACCAAAGCAACACGGAGAGACATCAAATAACGTTGCAACTGTAGAAAAATAAACTCGTTTTAAACGAAAGTTTGCAAATATATGTATGTTGATTTTTATTTTTTAAATGCTGTTATATTTAATTAATTGGTCCAATGGCGTTTTCACATTTGCTTACAAGCAGGGTTTGGTACATCTGTGCTATTTACTGTTTGAACTTTAATAAATCCCTTGCCTTAATTTCCTTTGTAACCACTCTTATGCCTAAATGCAGCTGTGCAACTGTGGCATTTTCTGTATCTGACCCTTTGTTGTATTGCTGTGTTACACCACCTGTTAGTTTTGGTTTACAGTAATCAACATTTGAAGTGGGTCAAAAATGTTGATCAAAAAAGTTGTCCTAAAACAAGAACAGTTTTTGTTTAGGTTGTTTTGGACAGCTTAGATGAAAGGTTTTGATTCACTTCAAATGTTCACTACAATATTCTTCTGTCCACAGTAACACAGCCTTAATTGCAGCAAACACTGCCATAATTTCATACAAGTTACATTTGTCTACAGCTTGCATGTTGACTGCAGTGGTAATGCTGTTACAGTGTTCATGGAATGGGAAAATGTAAACTGTAAATGCTGAAATGCTGTCCAACTACTTCAACAATAATTGAGGACTTTGATAATGAATGTCATTCATTTCAACACTATTGCTTGCAGCAGCAAGATGACACAGTTAAGATGTCACCTCACAGCAAGGTGTTTCCATAATGCAGACATGAACATTTGACAAACTGAGGATTCTAAATTTTCCATATTTTTTTATTGTGTGTTTTCTACACATTGCATGCTTGTATGCATTTCCAGTCCTTTCAGACCCTATTTCTCCATGCTCTGTTCTGGTGAAAAAAACAGCATATGCTGGTAGGCATGTTTTGATGCTGGTTAGGTATGTTTTGGTGTTGGTTTAAGCTGGTCCTTTGCTGGTTTATGCTGGTCCTTAGCTGGTTTATGCTGGTCCTTTGCTGGTTTATGCTGGTCCTTGACCAGCTTAAACCAGCACCAAAACATACCTAACCAGCATTCCAGCTTCAAAACTTACCTACCAGCATATGCTGTTTTTTTCACCAGGGTCATTAGGGATAGCGTTTCTCTCACACAAATAACAAATGCATATTCTGATCAGATAACATATACCAATACTTTACGATCGCTGTATGCCCTCTGTTTGTGAAAGTCAATGTGTGTTTTTTGGAGAGTATGAGCTTGTAAGGATTATGTGTACTTTTCTCTGTTCACAATTTCCATTGCAACACAATTTGGATCAACTGGTGAGTGGACAGAGGCCTGAAAGTTTCAACCTGGAGAGTAGTGCAGATTTACTCTTTAACAACAAACTGTGCATTATTTGGTGTGATAAAATAAGTCAGCTATGTTTGTGTTTAGATTTGCAGTGTTTGAATGTAAAAACACCTAAACATTAAAAAATATGATGTACTTTGTATTTTACAGAATTTAGGGTAATTTAAAATTACAGAAAAATGCTGTAAATATATAGTTATATACAAAAAAAAAAAAAAAAAAATTGTACTGTTCCTTATGACTAAATGTTAGTATTAGTAAATGCTACAACCTAAAACTAACGAAAGATCAATGTCTAATGATGACCATACCTGACGACTAAATGTCAGTATTTGACATCAATATGACGTTGGCTTGAGACGTTGGCTCGACGTTGGATTTTGGTTAGTTAATGCCACAACCTAAAACTAACAAAAGATCAATGTCTAATGATGTCAGAATTTGACGTTGGGTGGACGTTACAATTATGACGTCTAGGAGACGTTGGGTTTTGGTTGCCATACCTGACGACTAAATGTCAATATTTGACATCAATATGACGTTGGCTTGAGACATTGGCTCGATGTTGGATTTTGGTTAGTTAATGCCACAACCTAAAACTAAAGAAAGATCAACATCTAATGATGTCAGGATTTGACGTTGGGTGGACGTTACAATTATGACGTCTAGGAGACGTTGGGTTTCGGTTGCCATACCTGACGACTAAATGTCAGTATTGGACATCAATATGACGTTGGCTTGAGACATTGGCTCGACGTTGGATTTTGGTTAGTTAATGCCACGACCTAAAACTAACAAAAGATCAATGTCTAGTGATGTCAGAATTTGACGTTGGGTGGACGTTACAATTATAACGTCTAGGAGACGTTGGGTTTTGGTTGCCATACCTGACGACTAAATGTCAGTATTTGACATCAATATGACGTTGGCTCGACGTTGGATTTTGGTTAGTTAATGCCACAACCTAAAACTAACAAAAGATCAATGTCTAATGATGTCAGAATTTGACGTTGGGTGGACGTTCCAATTATGACGTCTAGGAGACGTTGGGTTTTGGTTGCCATACCTGACAACTAACCCAGATAGCAAAATTCATGTGGCCCAGATCCGGCCCACACCAGACGCTTACATCCGGCCCACATACCGCATGGAATGATGGCACTTGGGCGGTCCACTCCTGTTTGCCACATCTGAGCCACAAAAAAGCCATAGCAATACCACATATCAGCCAGAATTCAACCAAATAAACCAGAACTGACCCTATTCTGGGCCACAGTTTGCTTTTATTCTGGACCAGATCCGGCCCACACCAGACGCTTACATCCGGCCCACATACCGCATGGAATGATGGCATTTGGGCGGTCCACTCCTGTTTGCCAGATCTGAGCCACAAAAAAGCCAACCAAATGAACCAGAACTGACCCTATTCTGGGCCACAGTTTGCTTTTATTCTGGCCCAGATCCAGCCCACACCAAATGCTTGCATCTGGCCCACATACCGCATGGAATGATGGCACTTGGGCGGTCCACTCCTGTTTGCCAAATCTTAGCCACATAAAAGCCATAGCAATACCACATATCAGCCAGAATTCAACCAAATAAACCAGAACTTTTGCTTTTGCTTTTATTCTGGCCCAGATTCTGCCAAACCTGATCATCCAGCCCACATACTGCATGGAATGATAACCATGAAATTACAGATATACCAGAAATTACCCTAATGTGCACCACTGTTGATTGTTATTCTTACCCTGGACTTTCTCACATTTGTATTGTTTATACGGCCCACTTGCTGAATGAAATTGTGGCATTATGGCAGTGTACTGTATTTGCTAGATGTGGTTCACAAGCAGGCCATTTCACAGCTACAGGTCAGATAAGATTTAATATAAAAAACTATAACTTTACCCTAAATTGGCCACATAACATATTTTACTCAATGACAATGGCAAGTAAATCATGTATCAACAAAATAACAATAACTAATTAAACAAACAAACACAAAATAGCTTTGTAAGAAACACTTTATGAAAAAATAAATCATTTATCAACAATATTTTAACATTCAGTAAAGAGAAATGAAAAATAGCCTTCTTATATTTAAAAAAGGTAGGAAGAAAACATTCCTGAAATAATAAAATCATGAACACAAAACAGCTTTACAAAAAAAACACTGTAGAAAAAAAATGTGGAAAAAGTGAATCAATTATCAACAATGTGCATGTTTTGAAGACAACAGAAAACATTCCTGAAATTATTGCATCATTTAGTATTATTATCAAATGATCTGTTTTTGCAAAATATTCAAAAAAAATATAGTCACAAAATTAATTAGAAACACTATACACAATAACATAGAACAATACGTTTTTATAAGATAAAAAAACCTCTTAACTATTCACAGTATAAAAAAACAGACACTACATGGCAACAGACACTATGTAAACATTTTAGTGTTCTTCTTGACTGAGCCCAGCAGTGTCATTGTGATCTTGTACACCAACCCTCATGCTGTCTTCGGGGTCTTTTTGACCCGCAAATGACTTTCGCTTAATTTTTAAAAAATGTTCTCTTTGTCGAAATGACATGAGACTTTCTGAACCTGTCCACACTATCTAGATCTACAAATAAAAAAAAAATTGGAGTGATATCTTGATTTTATGTTAGTGTTAAAAAAAACAGTAACATTCATGGTCTTTGGGGTCTCTAGAGACCCCATGCAACAAAATTTAATTTTGTAACAAAGTAATAGCTTTTTTTTTAAACAAATATATTTTTCCCGTTTATTAATGTTTTTACTACATTTGTGCCATTTTTGGAGCATTTATTATATTTTTTTAAATTTATATAAATTAATAAATACATATTTTTTTATTAGGTTTTTATACAAAAACAGCTTTTTGTGTAAAATTCACTTTATAAAAGACCCACATTTTTAACTTTCATTCATGGGGATAACATGGATAATTTGACATGGTTTGGTGTAAGATTTTTGCCCATCATTTGTAAAATGCCCTTTTAAAAATAAAAGATGATCATTTTTACCAGTAGATGGCTACAGAGCTCCACTGTTTACTATGTGCTATTTGACCAGCTAAAAGATATCTTTTTACAAGTTTTTTCAGTTGGATTGATATCTACATATAATAAAATCACAATTATAACAATAAAAATTACTTTTTGTCAAAGTTTAATATTTTTTGTACTGAAAAAATCAGTTTTTCAATAATCTTACATTATGATTAGAATCAAATGTTGATTCAAAATTCATCCATTCAAAGTTTATCAATTCATCCATTACTTTGACAAATATATTTTATAATTGTGATTTCATAATATGTAGATAAAATCCAAAAATCCAATACAAAACAAAACAAAAAACAAAAAAACAAAAAAAAAAAAACAAAACAAAACAACAACAACAAAAAAAAAGACGTGGTCTAATGGTTAGGGAATCAGGCTTGCAACTGAAACGCTGCAGGTTTGAGTCCCTGATCCGGCAGGGATTGAAGGTGGGGGGGGAGTGAATAACCAGTGCTCTCTCCACCCTCAATACCATGACTGAGGTGAGTCCCTTGAGCAAGGTCCCCAACCGCTCCCCGGGCGCCGCAGCGATAGCAATATGGCTGCCCACTATTTACTATTTGCTATTTGACCAACTAAAAGATATCTTTTTACAAGTTTTTTCAGTTGGATTGATATCTACATATAATGAAATCACAATTATAACAATAAAAATTACTTTTTGTCAAAGTTTAATATTTTTTTGTACTGAAAAAAATCGGTTTTTCAATAGTTTTATGATTAGAATCAAACCAACAAAATGTCCATTCAAAATTTATCAATTCATCCATTACTTCGAGTAATTTTTATTTTTATAATTTTGATAAAAATCAAAAAAAAAAAAAATCAAAAAAAAAAAAAAGATGTGGCCTAATGGTTAGGGAATCGGGCTTGCAACTGAAACGCTGCAGGTTCGAGTCCCTGATCCGGCAGGGATAGAAGGTGGGGGGAGTGAATAATCAGTGCTCTCTCCACCCTCAATAGCAATATGGCTGCCTACTGCTCTGGGTGTTTGTTCACTACTCACTACTGTGTGGGTGCACTTGGATGGGTTAAATGCAGAGCACAAATTCCGAGTATGGGTCACCATACTTGGCCACACATCACATCCTTTCCTTTCCCACTGAAAAACTTGAAAAAAAGATGACTTTCAGTTAGTCAAATAGCACATAGTAAATAGTGGAGCTCTGCAGCCATCTACTGGTAAAAATTATAATTTTTTATTTTTAAACGGGCATTTTACAAATGATGGGCAAAAATCTTACACCAAACCATGTCAAATGGTCCATGTTATACCATGAATGAAAGTTAAAAATGTGGGTCTTTCATAAAGTGAATTTTACACAAAAAGCTGTTTTTGTATGAAAACCTATTTTTTTTTATATTTATTTATTCATTTATATATATTTAAAAAATCATAATAAATCCTCCGGAAATGGCACAAATGTAGTAAAAACATTAATGAACAGAAAAAATTATTTTGTTACAAAATTAAATTTTGTTGCGTGGGGTCAAAAAAGACCCCAAAGACCATGAGTGTACAACCCTACGCGAAGACCGCACAAGGGTTAAATAATTTAAAAATAAAATGTTGAGTCAATAAAACATGCATGTTCTCTTGTTTTTGCAAGGTCTGGCTAATTTATTTAACTAATATTATTTTCTACATTTTGTTTTGAGTTGTGCGCTTTGCTTCCAGAAATGTTATAAAACAGACATTGCAACTGACTTACAGTTTTTCTGGAGAGTCCGTCTTCGCTCCTCTCTTTCTCTTCTCCCTCCATCTCGGTCACTTGCAAGGTGAAGCCATCGTTTTATGTAGCACTCAACCTCTTGATCAGTTGCTGTTGCTGTAAGTCTGTTGTTTCTCACAGTCCCTAAAAATATGAACAGTCTGGTGACCCAAGAATCAAGTGCAAAATGTTCTTGTTTTCTGAACATGATTTGCATGGCAAAACTTTAAAAACTTTCTGGTAGTGGACAGAGATGCAAGTTTGACACTTGCTTGGGACATCATACTTCAACTATCCTTTCTGATTCCATCTAGGCCTATAAGATTAACAGAGAATGCCTTGCCTTTTGCTAAACATAGCAAAAACATAGTAAATATCTTCTGTAGCTTCTGAAGGGCATTACTAAATGAATTGATCAAACCTACAAGTATTCAAATGTTTACATACCCTTGTCCCATACTTGTTTTTGCTCTGTATTGTATTTACAAGTACAGATATTGAAATATCTCATTCTAAGTTATCAAAGGGGAATGATATGTATTAGTTAATATCCACTGTCTATGTTTAGATAAATAACACCCATGAATCTATTTCAGACTAAGATTAAGTTAGACTTAGCACAAACACACAAGACTTGTGCTTCACGTGAGCAGAAGCTGAAGCAGCATTTAAGGTGATTTCTAGCGTAGTTTACGCTTGGGAAATTAATTGTATGTTATAGTTAATGTCAGGTTTAATTATTGAAAATACTGATTTAATTGTGACTTTTACTAGCGATTCCAGAAATATCTACCTCCCCTATTCAAGTAGATAGAACTGTGGTCTTGCTATGACTAAAATAGCTGCACAGAAGCGTTTTGAACTTGGCCGCCTAGAAGCACGACTCCCGCAAACGGACTTTAACATGGCATGAAGAAACAAAGTGAGAGGAGCAGATGATAAACAGGACTTAATCTTGGATACGTCTGACAGGGAATTTAATATATATTTATTCTATATTACTAATAAAATTATACTAATAAATAAATCTTTCTTGCGAATAGAACAGGTTACTTTAGAATCAAGCTATGACAAAAAAAAAAGCCAGTTCTTCAAAGCTTGATTCAGTTTTCATTTTGTAATCTAAATTTATTTAATTGTAAAATATTTAATGCAGGCCTGTTTATTTTATTTGTTTTATTTATAATATTTTGTTTTTCTCTGTTGTCAGAAACACTGCAGGTGCATGGAAATTTAAGGATGTGTAAGGATGCTAATCTGAACGGTTAACGGTTAATGTTCGGATAACAAAGTGCGGTTGTTGGTTAGGAAAATTAACCAAAATGAGCATCCCTAGTTTGATGACATGAATGCATGTAACACTTACCAGTTATGACATTTTCATATGCAGTCCATGGAAAGCTGTTTTGCCATTGATGCCACGCCAGTTGAGCTGTTTGGCAAGGGGGTTGGCAAAACAGTGCTTCATAATTCGCCAAACACTATCCTTAATGTCAACTCCTCCAATGACACTCAAGGTAGTAATCTGAAAAAGTGAAATTGAAAAACTATGGATACCTAAACCAACGCCTCATTTATAACCCAGTTCTAATAAAAGGAATTTTTAACTTTTCCCTAGGTTGGAATTTAGGATGGTATTTTAGAATGGACATCAACACTACCCTTGAGTGCTTTTACTCCACCATTTTGTAAAAGAAATGAGTGAAAATGTAGTACAATTGTCTATAGCTAAAGACAGGAAGTCAAATACATAGAATGGCATGAGGGTTATCAGGTTATGAATTTTATATTTGGGTGACCTAGTAAATTGTTCAAAATACTGTGCATCACTCAGTGAGAGAATAGAATTGCTGCTGTCCAACATACAACTTAAGTGGCTGGGAATACTAATAAACTAACCTATTGTTTTATGTGGTAAGGCAATGTTATTACCATTTTGTTTTTGAGGTCTTCCTCTTCTCTGAGAAGTTTTTCCAAAGCAAGGAGGGCAGTCACATCTTTGAGCGGCAGCACTTCTCCCTTGAGGGGATCCTGCCCCTGGGGTTGGCCTGTTTTTTGCAGATTCATCTGAATCACTTTAAGTTGTTCCAAAATAATTTCTTGATTTGTAATTAGTTTGTGCAGTAGAGCTAAAAAAAAATGACATTGAACATACAGTATAAGAAAAATCACACACACATGAAGCCTCATCACCGCCGCTGTTAAAATGCCGAGCGCGCCTCTCCTCAGGAGACCGGTCTCTTCCCCGTGCATGCACGCTGGTGTCCTCGTGGGTCCAGGAAGGGTGCGTTGAGGGACGAGCGCCGCCGATGTGATGGACAAGCTGCCGGACCCGCGGTCCGGATGTGAGCCGCATGGAAATGGCTGTGGGCCAGGATATCGGGCCTTCTCACCCGACTGAGGAAGTGCCGCCGCTAAGGAATGGATGAAGCCGCTAAAGGAAGCCGCTACCCGTCGTATTGCCGCGGACCCCGGCGGGGAGCAAGTGCGGCCGCCGGACTCCACCCCTTACCTGGACCCTTCCCTTCTGTACACTGCCCCTCCTTCACAGAACCCCTTCACGTCGAGGACACCAGATCCCCCATTTATTTTGGACACTTTTCCCTCTTTTTGGACACTTTCTGTTTATATTGTTTAATAAAAACCTCTCCGAGGCCTGACGTCACGCCCACTGTGTCTGTCGCTTTGCTCCGCACCCGTGACATTGGTGGAGAATGCAGGCAAGGCGGAGCTTAGACAGCGCAGTGGGAAACACCTGATGACGTCATCCCCTCTCGCTCGCAAAAGAAGTCAAGGAAGATTCGGACCCGGAGGGACGGAGAAACAACAGTGACGGCCTCCCAGCTGCTTAAGGGGTAAGGGGTTTAGGGGTTTAATTTAGTATCGCTTACCCTGCGGTTGGTTGAGGCTGTCGACTAAATTCCGGTTTCTCTGTCCCCGGTCCGGTGGCGTTGCGAGAGGGAGTCGCCCGGAGAGGAATCCCCACCCACTCCGACCGCTGGAGCCTGGTTGAGGAAGGTAGCACTCCTGCGTGGGCGGCGGCCTGATGACGGGGATGTCGCTTGGGGGGGGGGGTGTGACGAGTCGGCTGCCTCCCCCCTAACTATCATTTTCACCCCGTCGGTAATCGCCGCCCTTCACCAGGCTCCCGACGGGAGTGGGCGTGTGGGAGGAGGAGGGGCGCTGAAACATCCAGGTCTGGCGGGGTGTGATGAGGCACACCTGATGTGAATGAAGCCTCATCACCGCCGCTGTTAAAATGCCGAGCGCGCCTCTCCTCAGGAGACCGGTCTCTTCCCCGTGCATGCACGCTGGTGTCCTCGTGGGTCCAGGAAAGGTGCGTAAAGGGACGAGCGCCGCCGTTAGGATGGACGAGCTGCCGGATATATATATATATAATATAAAATGTTTATTGGCCAAAAAAAATGCACAAAGTCCATAAATTACTTACAAGCCAGACCACTTGAAATAGTTGTTCCTGAGTGTCTATGACTTTCATCTAGTTGATGAGTTTGAGGACTAGTCACAGACCATCTTGTTTCAGGACTTCTTGATTGTCTAGGCTCAGGACTTCTTACAGACTGCCTAGGCTCAGGACTTGTAAGAGACTGTCTGAGATCCAGGCTTGTCCTTTGTTCTTGTGGTTCAGGCCATTGCACTTTTCTCCTCACTGCAGACTGTACATCAAAGTTTGGCAATTTTATTTTTGGGGCTGAAGGCAATGTCCTTTTGTTTTTGACAGCAGCTTCCTCCTCACTGTCACTTTCAAAGCGAATGTTTGGTCTTGTAATGGGAAACAGAAATCAAACCAAAATTGATTTCAATTAATTAAAAAAAAAATTTTAAATCTGTTTTAAATCAGGATTAGAAAATATGTCTCTTTATAGTTCTAGTCTGGCCCTGAATTCTTTGTTTTCCCATTTGCCCCAAGCCTTCTAAGGACTCACATTTTCTGCACTGCTGTCTTCTATGTAAGTTCAGTACTGAAGGGTCTGATACCCTCATCTTCTCTGACCACTGTACTATTTTTTTAGACCAGGGCTTCTCAAAGTCCGGACCCGGAGGGAATTTAATCCAGACCCGCTTGATTTCATGTGGTGCAGCTCATTTTCATTCGACCTGGTAGCACAGATGTAGCGTGTCAACCAGGAATTGATGTGCTGTTTGACACATTTTCAGAAGGAAACTTTTCAGACGCAATAAGATGTGATGAGCGGAGGTGCGCTACTCAAAGTCAACAAGATGCACGCACCCGAGTGAAGAAATACTTCAGAATAAAGTCAAATCATGAAGAAAATGAACATGAAAGTTTTATGATGAAAGGAGGAAACATCCGGATTTACTGAATGAGTTCAAGTGGTAAGTTTTAAATTCTGTTAGTGGTTGAGTTGAATGTTGTAGTTTATGTTAAGTTAAATGATAGATTAAAAATGTATTAATAAACATCTCTGATTGCGTGTTAATGTATTTGTGCTAATGCTAATCTATTCACTTGTCCTTATTAACCATTTAATGCTTTAATAAATTTACTGGCATAAAATAAACATGCCAAGTTTTGTTTATAGTATATATCCAAAACCCATGTGCTATAAATAATAAACGCATGACTATCAATGTGTATTGTATGCTGTTATCATTCAGTCTGGATAACTAGGTTTATAAAGTTTGTCTGTTGTCTTTAATTATTTAAAGACAACAGCTTGTTCTAATATTACATATACATGTATGTTCAGTCCGTTAAGTTTAGTGTATGTTTACAAAATTGTATTACAGGTGTAGACTGTAAGAGGAGGATGTTCACCAGCATAAAAGACTCCAGCAAGCACACAACTATTTCAGCAAGATTTGACTTGTATACTAAATATATACAAAATGGCAATGCTTTTAAACATCTATATCAGAAATTGGTAGCAGTGGAATTTTACTGGTATTGGTACTGACTACTGAAATTTTGGTACCGTGACAACAGTAGTTCTAGAACTTTGACATTCATGTGAATTCAGATTTGGACCTTTGAATGTAGACTTTGAGAAGCCCTGGTTTAGATGGTAATTCTGGGCAGATGTATTGCACTTACAGGTGTTTTCGCTTTTTCTTTGGATTGTCATCCTCGTCTTCCTCTGCTGTTTGAAGATCTGTGTGGGCTTGAGCTTCAGGAAGTTTTAGTCGAGCACTTTTGTAGTTTGCTGTAAAATAGAAAAATCTCATAAGATGATTGGTAAAACCACTGAATCATAAAAGTAAATGTGATATGCATACCAGCTGTATATAAAATTCGAACATGAAATGCATCCCATGTGTGTCCAGGCTGCTCCTGGCTCCGTATGGCCTTCACTAATTCGTCAGCTTTGTACTGAGCTGGCCATTGATAAACTTCATCTGCAACCCACAGTGCTGGTACATTCAACCCACAGTGCTGGTACAACTTCTTGGGTTTTCAGAAACTCCACAATGTGAAACATGGCTTAGAAAACAAACAGACATTAGCTGTAAGATTATGAACAATATGAACAATATTATATACAAACAATAAAAACTATTTAAAAAAAAAAAAATAACTAAAAGAGGTTTTACTTAAAGTTATCCATCCCCTTATGAAAAAGAAGATTATTGAAGTGTGCTATTTATTTTAAACTTAAAATAGGAATGTATACTTTTTATAAACTAGAAAGTGGGCCAATTTAGTCCAAAGTGCTATTAGTACACTAACAAGTACACTAATAGTACATTGATATTAATATACTTACTAAATAAAGAACAATTTTACATATACTTGAGCTTTCCTTAAATATACGTATAAAAATGAACTTCAAGTATACCTCTTTTTCTTAAAGGTCATTAAAACTCATGGAAGGCAGGCTGTCTCCGCAGTCTAAACTTGATGTTGATCTGTACAAAAGGTATCAATATTCTTTTTCAAGATAAAAAAAAAAATATGTAAAGCTTAAAATTCCGCTGTCTACCACAACCACCACAACACTAAGACTGCAACCTAGGATGGGTCTGCATGTAAAAGTGGAATAACAACAAATCCAACCTCCAAAGGCAACCGGACACACTTTTGCACACTACTGTCTAACTTTAAGCACATCAAATTTGATGACAAATCTGATACAAAGCAAATTCCCAATTCTGTGGAGTCAATGGGATAGTCAAAAAACTTTGCGATGTGTCTGTATTCTTTGTAAACAATGTATTCCTCGAACTCACAGATTATTATATTTTGAACCAAGACAATCTTGTTGTTCAACTTTATGCACCTGTCCCTCTCTGATGAGTTGATGACAATGTCATCAATTGCTACTTCTCTGAATTGGGAGACTGTTCCTGTAAAGCCAGATGGAACCGGTCCATCTGAGTGAAACATTCTAAATTTTTTGTTTGGTTTACATGCTTCCTCATCATTCAAACTGTTTGAATGAAGTTCAGATATTCGGCGTACAACTTGTTGCAGGGGTGAGCTAGGTTTTCTAACCATCCCTTTAATTTGTTTTAAGTAGTTCTCAAAAGGAAACCCTGATATTAAATCTAAGTGTCCATGCACCTTCACATCATCACTAAGATGAGTCAGACCATGAATGTTATAAACTAAAAACCCATGACCATAGAGTTCTCCAAAATGTTTAACAAATGATCTAAGCAGAGTGTTGGCAAAGTCATTTAACAGGAAACAGTATGTTGGACTTGCCAAGATGTATATACCCACAGACAGCAGCATAAAATTGTGATAAACCTCAGTAGGCAGAAAATCCCTCAAAACTACTGGACCAGTGTAAAGTAAGAACTGCCTAAGTTCTGTGGCTTTCCAACACAACCTCTCATCTAGGCCCCTTGGCCTTCTAGCAAATTCTGAAGGTATATAACTTCTGAGTGCAACCAGTTTGTCTGAAATTAATTTCACCTGTGTGGAAGAAATACGACTACGTAATTTTCCGCAAGCACCGATCCACAAATCAAGAAGGTGACGCATCACACCTAAGCATACTAAGTGCATATAGTCATGTGGAAATCCACTGACCATAGGGACAGAGGTTTCACAAAATGGGGAATGCTTTAAATGGTGGTCTTCATCTTCTGCATTTAAAAAAGATATGTCCATTCTCACATTAGCATCAAGCTCTGGGAATGTCAGGCGATTATTAATGTAAATGCCTGGCTGTACACATTTATCACACCCACTGTACCCATTGTGTGACTTAATACCCTTAACGAAGGCTCTCGCTGGCGCATCACATATTACAGAGCTCACAGTCAAAAAAAAGGTCTTGCCATTTACAACAAATCCAGTGCTCATAGATTTCAACTCACAAATCAGATCATTTAGATATTCTGACAGTGACTGAGGCTTTGAGTTTCCACAGAAAAGAGCAATGAGCACAGGCTTTCTACTGTAACCCTGGAGCATTCCTAAAATTGGCCAAAACTGTATACCTGAACTTTTAAAAATTGGAAGACCATCAATGTTTAATTGTAATTTGAAACTGTGCTGATTCTGAACAACTGATGTCAACTTCTCAAAAAAGTGACTGAACATTTTCTGTATGCCAAAATAATAGAATGACCCACTTGCCAAAGAAGCAACACTATGGCAAGTCTGTGTTTTAAGTAAAGTTCTGGCATCTTTTGGCAAGAAGGGATGATGGAACTTTAGTATAGTCAAAAGGGCGGACAAAGCAATTAATGAAACACCAAAACGTGTTGCCCAGTCTCTCAAACAACCTGCTAAATCATTGTTAGGAATATCTTCCTCTTGATCAACATGGTTATCTTCATCAAATGATTCACTTTCTTCATTACTCTCTGATCCAGAGTTTGATGGCAAATCAAAGCCTGAAGCAACTACTTCATGTTCCACGTTATTTTCTGCAGTAATATCTTCAACACTGATGTCCTCATCATTTAAAGATTGAAACAACTGGTTGACTCTTTTAACAGCCTTTTTTCTTAAATTACTTCGAGTAATGTTCCAGTTTTCCCTCTCCATGACACACACTAACAATTACTCTTCAAAAATTAATTTAACAAGTCAATAGCCAGGTATTCTGAAAAAGAAAGGAAAACAATTACATAGGTACTTCCAATAAAGAATAAAATGTAGAGGCATCAAATGTACCTTTATGCTGACAGTGCACTTGCCACTCTTCTTTTACCCCTCACCAGCAAATTTCTGTAACACAAGCACACTGTTAAAACCATGTGCCTAATTTGTGCATTATTGTTAGCATTAGTTAAAGATTGTTAGACCAGAGCTTCCCAAACTTCAGAGACGTTGGATTCCCCAAAACATAGCAAAATGCACAAGACCCCTATATTATTTTTATTATTGGTGATTTTAAATGTTTAATACACAGACTAGCAAAGTCTTTTTTAAAACAATCCACATTCATTACCAGTTTGTAAGGATTTCCTGTGAATTATATTCACCCCAAATGTACACTACAGTACTATCTACTACAAACTGTAGTAACATTTCTAGATATTGTGTTTTGGATTCTCTTATGAAAAACAAGTTTATTGAAGTAAGCTATTTGTATACTTATTTTAAAATTAAAATAGGAAAGTATACTCTTATAAACTAGAAAGTAGGCCAGTTTAGTCCCAAACGCTATTAGTAAAACAATAAGTACACTACTAGTACATTGATACTAGTATACTAATTAAAAAAAGGATACTTTTACAATTACTTGACCTTTGCTTGAGTATACTTATAAAAATGAACTTCAAGTATACTTTTTCCCAGGTAGCCAGCGGAATCGGGCCGGTTGCGGCTGAGTGTCGGCTCACTCGGCTATGTGCTGGCAGCGGCTCGCCAGAAGTAAGCCAGCTCTGGCCCAGTAACGGTTGCCAGATTTGGCTGGGTTTTGGATCAGTGGATCTGGCCCGATTCTGGTTGAGAAACGGCACATTTAGCCGCATTCAGCCCGAATGTGGGCCACAAGTGTTAATCCCAAAAATATCAAGATTTATGTATTTACTGCTTGTGTTAATATTTGGTCCCCACAATGGAGATTAAACCTGTACAGGCACACACAATTAATTAATTAGGCTCAATTACAAATTTTTACAAAATTTTATTTGTCATATTTTTTCAAAAGTTTTTATTACTATTTTAAGTTATATTTCTATTCATTTTTAGGCTGACCTCAAATGGATTTCGCTTATTATTTGAAAATGTTCCCTTTATCTAAATTATATGACACTTTCTGACTGTGTGTGATTGTTCTACACCCCCAAAATAGAATGGTATCTGGCTGTAACAGAGCTAAAAAAATGCTTTCACCAGATCTCCCCTTTATAAAACTATTTTCAGGCTTGATAATCATAATGTGGCATAATTTAAAAACTGATACCTCAACTTTTGACAAAATATGATTTCAAATATTGATAATAGTCATTTTATTTCCAAATAAAATCCAAAAACAAAATTTAGTGAGTATGATGAGCCAATAAGTGATCCTCTGCTGCCATCTCCTGGTTATGAAATCCGTGAGTGAAAACAACATTATTATTAATAAGTGTTAAGTTATAGTAATAATAATAATAATAATAATAATAATAATAACAAATATAATTCAAGGTATAATGACTTAAATGTACATCTCAGATGATAAAAAATAAATGAATAAAATAGATATAAATATAACTTTGACTATTTTACACCTCACGTGCGAAGCCCGCGAAAGAACCAGAGGCTATATAAGCTGCGGTTCGCTCACATTACGCGCACAGCCGGACTCCCTTCGACAGAGCGGACATCGCTTGACGGAAGAGCTTTCCTCAGGTAAACTATTTTTGTGTACGTAAGTGTAAAATTGACGGACTGTCATTTAAATGTACCATATCTAAGCCTACTGTTCACACAGACGAGTCTTTCCGTCTTTATTTTCTATGGGCCGCTCTTAAGCACCGCTGACTGTTACCGTTAATACCGTTATCTGTATGACGTCATTTGCGCAGATCTGCTAGGATTGAGAAAACCTCACATTTATGTCGGTCAAGGTAACGTTAGTTAAAAAATATATTCATTTTACACTTATCAACAATAATATTTTCACAGTTAAATTGTGTTGTCTCACAGATTTGAGAGAGCGCGCGACACTGACGCACACTGAACGCGCGCGCGCTCTCTCTACGTGTGTGAGCGAGCGAGAGACAGAAAGACTCACAAGCCAATGTAGCCTATCCTTATCATAATAATAATAATAATTTTTGTTTTTTATTAATAACAAAGAATTACAATAAAAGTAAAATATTTAGGCCTGTGTATACAGCAGGGAAGAAAAAAAAGTCATATTCAAGTAAAATAATTATATTCAATTTTGAATATATATATTTTTTTTCCTTTTTTTTTTTTTAGGTTGTCATCCGATTGTTGTAAGTGATCAATCTAGTCATTCTGCATCTTGGACTTGCCATGTTCAACACACTGGTAAGTCAATAATCATTTATTAAAAATCAGTACATTTCAATTTGTACAGATATATGCATCTGACTCATACTGAGTGATTCTTCTTTTTTTTCTCCCCTTTGTTTTTGTGTCAGTAGCTGCTGCACCCCAAATGCTCCACAGCATTGAGCGTCTTTTGCTTTGTAAGTATATTTTTTTCAGCTGACTATTAAACACATTCACAATATTTGTATGCAGCAGTTTTAATTCATGTATTCATTAGTGGTTAGTGAAATGTAATTATTTAATTATACAACACACTATGTGAATAGTGTAATGTGCCTTCCTGCTATACTACTTTTAATCTTTTTGTGATTTATTTTTTCTATTTTTGTCAGATTTGTCAAGATCATCTGAAAAGAGTGCATCTGTGCCATGTAAGTAATTGAATGTTATTTTGTTTTCTTTTAGGAAATTAAAATCAGATAGGCCATAATATCTTAAGATTAATATTGTTGTTCTGATCGAGTCAGAGTGTTGTGAGTGGTCAAGTATAGGGCCAAAATTAATATTATTAATTTTACTGACATTTTACATGTAACATTTTGAATACTCTATTACTCATATAGCTGTAAACTGCACCATTTCACAGGCTGTGATATTCGCCAAAGAGTGCATTGCCAAGTAGTGCAGGGTGCCCAAACTTTTATAAGACTTTGTCTCTTTTTTTTGTCATTTTTAAACTGTAAAATTGTATTAGTTTAAAATCAAATCTACAACATAATAAAGTTTGCGAAAAGTGAAAAAGTGGTCTAAATACTTTTTAAAATGACTAACCACATAAAGTTTTTTTTTTTTTTTTTCTTCTCTACTTCCTAGCTGGTCTTTATGCTACGCTTGATGTTTAAACAGGCAAACTTCTGCCACATACACAAGACTGAGTTTTTTTATTTATTTATTTTTATTTTTTTTATTTTTTGCAAATACTGCAGTTTGCTGGATGGAGAACCCGAGAAGTTTATAAACAGATGGCATGGTGGAGGAGCGATCAGGCCCTACAACAACAAAAAAATCTTTCTGAGGTATGCTACAAATGTTGTTAACATTTACCATTGAGATCACATGAGATCTGACTAACATATTGTTTCAATATGTGTCCCCTCTTTAGGTCTCTCTTTCATTTATTCTGTCCCTCTTTTAGGATAAACTTGAGGTCCTGAGGGGAGTTTCTATTGTGCTTTTATGCATTTGTTGATGTCACTTTTTCAATAATAAATTCAAATAAATTTTTCTTATACAGTATTTATATGGTGTCATTCTTACTTGGGATAGGGGTGAGAGGGAGGTACATGTGTGTGTGATATTTGTGGAAATAACGTTGTTTAAAAAAAAAACTGGAGGAAGTCTTTAATAATATGTTTTTGTAGTTTTTAGCGAACCAATTAATTAGGCTATATAGGCTACTTTAGCAAACCAGCTAATATTGATTCGGTAAATGTTGTTGTTCTTATTAATTAAATAAATATTGGTATGTATTTCATACACATTTCCATCTGAAATCCAGACTCGGGCCAATACCGGCTAACTGTATAATCTATGCTGGCGTGATCACGGCCCGATGCCGGCAGTGTCGGCTCAGTTTCGGCACCCGGACTCGGGCCGATTCTGGCGCGTCATTCACTCCCGTGATTCACACGAGTCCGGCAACCGCATCTGGCCCGAGTCATTTCTTCCGGCTTGCCGGATTCGGGCCGTTATTGGGCCAGATCATTTTGGCTACCTGGGTTTCTTACTGGTAAATAATACGATAGCTGTTACAGTACTGTTTTAAACGGCACCATTGTATGTAATAATAATATTCTGGTGAAATTATGAAATGTACACATTAAAACATAAAATGGTGAAAGGTAAAAAGATATAAACGAGCTGTGGCAGTACGTCTATTTCAGATTGGGAAGCATTTTTAACCGGAATTTCTCTTATTAGAAAAGCTGAGATTGTACTTAATACAAGCATAGCCTACCATCTCAAAGCTCTATGTAATTCTGGTCAGAGGTTTATCATTATTATTATTACTATATCTTTGTTAACAGACATTTAAGCGTTTGTCATCTAACTCCTCAATACAAATAAAGCAACGTTTATCGAAACGTAAAGCGAACGTTTTTCACAGTCCAATAAAAGGTTGTGATAGCAGGTCACGTTATATGCGTCGAGGGCGAGATAATATGAACGTATATCAGCAGCAGGTATATCAAAAGTTAGTGTTATGGATAGTTAGCAAATGGCATATAGCTAGCAAGCTCCATTCGGCTAATCTATTAGCAAAAACATTTTACTTAAACATTTTTACCTGATAGAGCTTTGCTGCTGAACTGTTAAATATTTCTCCTCAAACAACATATAAACTAATGTGCATACTAGCTAGCTGAATAACAATAATAATATGATTTAGGCAGACATACAAGTTTTTCAAAAGCTTACCTTTGCACAGCTTTCCGCCAACACCATCAGTCCGTTCACCGAGCGAAAGTGCGCCTGTTCGCTTTCCTCAAACCGCCAAAATTCAAATTTAAAGGGCCAGAACTGGTAACTCCCGCCTGAACGCAGGCCACAGATTGAAGTATTGGCCATATTTATACAAATATATATACACTATCTTAACGAGGTTAAAGCATTAGCTTTTACAAAACTGTCACTTGTAATGCAGCATAATAAAAAAAATATTTAAAAATGAATAATATAAAGATATAATTGTTTATGTTTATGTGTAGCACCACAGCCCTGTGAACTGATCACTCAATCACAATTTCATCAACATTTTATGACATTATTTAGCGAATATTGGACAAAGTGTTAATGTGTGTGTGGAAAAAAAAAATCATGTCTGAAATATAGACTGTGCTATTGCTGGTGCAACCCCCAGAAAAACAATTAATCACAGTCTTGCACTTTACAAATAATGAGATATGAATACTAAAACAAAGTATGTGAAGGGCCTGCACTTCAAAATACCCATGACACAGCGTGTTCCATGTGCTATTCCACAATGGCTTGAATTTCAACCTGACCTGGAAATGTTCTGCATCACCGTTTCCTGTTTTTCTCATATGCTTGAAAAATAGAGACAAATTATGAATCCTAAACTAAAATTAAACACAGGGCAGGCTAATCCTCAAATATGTCACATACAGCCTGAATGTAACACAAACAAGCTTGCACCACGAGTTCACATCCAGGACTTCTCTCATCCTGCCCAAAACTGTTTTTTGGTGCTTTCAGACCACTACCAGCAAATTTTCCCAGAGCTGTCTATTTATTGAAGTCTGCCCCTGTCTGATCACACTGCCTTTACTATACCTGGCTAAGTTTGTGTTTTTGCACCATTGATTGCTTCAGTGCTCTACTGGACTGTCTACACATAACATGCACACTTGCACTACCAGACTGTTCATTTGCACCGCGTTCATTACAGTACAAACTGTTTACAATGCATTTTTGCACTCTGGTACTAAATATTGTCATATCTTGCCATTGCAATGTTACTTGGACACCTTCTGTCTAGAATTTATTTGCACTATTCTATATCCATTGCACTACTGATCACTTAATCATAACTTATTATTGTCCAGCTGTACATTTCTGTTCATAGTAATTCTGTTTATTATGTTCACAGCATAAACCCATCTGTAAATTACTTCCATAATTCAACTGGATGCATATTACCTGTAATAAAAAATGTATATAAACATTCAGGACATATTTGCTATTTCAAACATTTCTAATCATATGTATACATCTAGCTAGTGTCAAAAGTCATTGCAAGAAGTGGCTGTCATCCATTTAATGATATTTGGCCCATACCAGTTGATGCCTATGTTAGGGTTACACCATAATTAATCACAGTGCTCACTAATTGGAAATTTTGCCTAAATTTATATTTCTAGCCATATCTGCCAAGGGCTATGGTAGGTTTAACCCCTATAACTATCAAATGATCATTGTACTGTACCTTTACCAAAAGTAACATATTTTATGTTTTAAGATAATAGTTCCATGTTTGCCATATCTTACCTCAGCCACCTTACCTCACCGTCTTTCTCCGAATCTTACCTAAAACTGTCCCACTTATGTTTTGTAATGAGTGGTCCACATTTGCCGTATCTCATCTGGGCCACTTTAGGCTCACAGCCACATTAGCCAGAGCTATACAGTGCCGAATATTTGCCAAAAGTGGCCCACATATGTCTTAAGATAACAGGGCCGCATTTGCCATATCTCCTCTGGGCCACTTTAGGCTCACAGCCACATTAGCCAGAGCTTACTTTGCCGAATATTTGCCAAAAGTGGCCCACATATGTGTTAAGATTACTGGGCCATATTTTCTATATCTTCTCTGGGCCACTTTAGGCTAACAGCCACATTAGCCAGAGCTTAATATGCCAAATATTTGCCAAAAGTGACCCACATATGTGTTAAGATAACTGGGCCATATTTGCCATATCTTATCTGGGCCACTTTAGGCTCACAGCCACATTGGCCAGAACTTACTGTGCCGATTATTTGCCAAGAGTGGCCCACATGTGTTTTAAGATAACTGGGCCATATTTTCTATATCTTCTCTGGGCCACTTTAGGCTCACAGCCACATTGGCCAGAACTTACTGTGCCGATTATTTGCCAAGAGTGGCCCACATATGTGTTAAGATAACTGGGCCATATTTGCCATATCTTCTCTGGGCCACTTTAGGCTCACAGCCACATTGGCCAGAACTTACTGTACCGATTATTTGCCAAAAGTGGCCCACATATGTGTTAAGATTACTAGGCCATATTTTCTATATCTTCTCTGGGCCACTTTAGGCTCACAGCCACATTAACCAGAGCTTACTTTGCCAAATATTTGCCAAAAGTGGCCCACATATGTGTTAAGATTACTGGGCCATATTTGCCATATTTTATCTGGGCCACTTTAGGCTCACAGCCACATTAGCCAGAGCTTACTTTGCCGAATGTTTGCCAAAAGTGGCCCACATATGTGTTAAGATTACTGGGCCATATTTTCTATATCTTTTCTGGGCCACTTTAGGCTAACAGCCACATTGGCCAGAACTTACTGTGCCGAATATTTGCCAAAAGTGGCCCACATATGTTTTATAATAACTGGACCACATTTGCAACTACACATGTGGGCCACTTTGGGTTTAGACCCATAATACCCTTAAACGACTATGCCATATGTTTGCCAAACGTGGCCCACATTTGTCCTCTGACATTTGGGCCAAATGTATCATTTACCACATGGGCCACATTAGGTTCACATCCAGAATACATTTTGCCATAAGTGCCGCATCTTTGCCTTAAACGGCCCATATATGATTTGGGATCTTTGGCCCACATTTGCTATTGCACAGGTGGGTCACTTCAGGCTCACATCCATTTTGACTGGGCCGAAGGAAGACCACCAGTGCCGCATTACTGCCTAAAGTGGCCCACAATCGTATGCTATCTGGGAAATGTCAGTATTTGACATCAGTATGATGTTGGCTTGAGACGTTGACTCAACGTTGGATTTTGGTCACTTTGCAACACAACCTAAAAACAACAAAATATCAACGTCAGCTGATATCGTTATTAGACATCAATCTAACGTTGTCATTAGATGTTGGCTCGACGTTGAATTTTGGTCACCCGACGTCGCAACCTAAATCTAACCAAATACCAACGTCTTATGACGTTGTGTGCCTGCTAACTCATGAAACATGAAGACATATCTGTACGATTGAGACTAAATGGATCATCTCTGTTCTTCAAACCATATCGGGCAGTTGTATATGAATATGCAATGCAATCCTAATCAACAGTCTTTATCACTTTATGGAATACTATATAAAATAATGATTTTGTGTCATTCTGTGATGTGAAACCACGTCAGGCCAAAAAAATGAAGTTATTTCAAAAACTCGACTGATATTATTAAATGAGTTTGGAGCAAAATCATGTCATTAAAACGTTTTCAATAGACAACAGGCTTGTAAACGGACTCAGAGCCGTGCAAAATTCATGCATGCGTTCCACTGAGGTAAATTTGAACTCTCAGACTGATTTCTTTTAAATTTTTTTTCTCACACGTAACTGAAAAAGTTAATCATTTGAAAAAGTTAATCATTTTATTTTATTAAAATATTTTAGCTCGTCGTGTGTATTTTTTCATTCGATTAAATAACATTTTAAGCTGTCTTATGGTCACTTTTCACGTCCTTTCTTTTGAGGTAAATAACGAAAAACGTATACACTGTAATTATGAAACAAATAAGTGACATATTCGTACAAGACAAGTGTGAAATTAACGTGGATAAAAATTATACTCTGAACCCCACGTGGATTTACACAAACTGAGAAATTCAAAAAGTGTTTTAGATTGTGCCCTGCGCTCCCCTACGCACATCTGCACTTTGTTTTTTTCTGATGAGAGAATTCACTCAGCGAGCTAGTGAAGGAAAAAAAAAAAAGAAAAGTATCTTGGAGTTTCTTGGATGGCTAACCTGAACACCTCTGATTGGTCATTGCATTCAAAAGCTCAACAGAATCGTGTGTGATTAGTTATAATGCGCAGCGCTGTAGAAAGTATTTGGCTCAGCGCCAGCCAGCGAACACAGATTTGAATTTAATAGATGAATTGATGTACTGCACGCACTTAACGTTCTAATAAATCAAATACAAAAATATTGTTCGGCTCTTTTTTGTCTTTTGGAAGATGCATTCAAAATCCACTTGGCTCAAAAATCTGACTTCAATTTAACTGACCCTCACTTTCAATGAGCATGACACTTCTGAACATAAAGATAGTTCTAAAAATAATTTTCGGCATCAAAGAATACCCAGATAGCAAGAACCTTTGGGCCAAATGTGGCTGATAGCTGTCACATTTGGCCTAGGTTCTGCATGGCTGAGCACATATGGGCCAAACTTTTACCATATATGTTTTGCCATGGCTTTAGAATTGGATGGAATTTTCTTTTGGGTGACTATTTTTATCGAGGTATACTCGGAGCCATATATGGCTTGGTTATCCCTGGTGAAAAAAAAAACAGCATGTTTTGATGCTGGGATGCTGGTTAGGTATGTTTTGATGCTGGTTTGAGCTGGTCCTTAGCTGGTTTATGCTGGTCCTTATATGCTGGTCATGTTGTAGGTCAAGGACCAGCATAAACCAGCAAAGGACTAGCTTAAACCAGCATCAAAACGTACAGCATCCCAGCATCAAAACATACCTACCAGCATGTGCTGGTTTTTTCACCAGGGATGATGTTTTACATGTTTTTTATTTATTTATTTATTTTAGGGGGTGTAATGGTACACTTATTAGTACAGAAAAAATGGTTTGTTTCAGTATGTGTACCGAACATGCGGATAAATGCCGTTTTGACGCTCTTTGCTGTGCAGCGACAGACCACTGTCAGTACAAGCAGCAGCGCAGAGAGCGAGTGAATGCGATCATTCCTGTCTCTTTTCTAGTTATAATGGGAATTAAACGCGAACGCATATCTCATGTCTCATTTAACCTCAATCAGTTTTGCAACCGTGGAAAAATGGCAATAAAACAGGATTAACTTGACCTCAGGCAATATATTCAGTGTCCACAGCTTGATACTTTGCTAGAAAACTGCCTGTGTGCAATTTACTTGTTTGGATACTTTCATTTCACATTTTCATTAATGTAATGTATATTATTAAGCATTATGTCCTAAAATAGTTTGTTATTAGCTAAAGTTTTACTCATCTAGCAGCACTCATGTCATGGCTTGTCTTAAAATTCAAATAATATCTAATGTATGACACTAATTATGATACTGTTCTTTTTTCTCTCCTTCCTGACAGACTGTGAGTGAGAAAGGCTGGTGAGACTCACTAAAAGTATCCATTATTGTACTTTAATTTACTACTTTGACATTTACACTATAGCACACTTCTGTTATGCTCTGTATTGTACTTCTGTTATTAAAAATTTTATTAGAAAAAAAGTCTGTAACGGGACTCGTGAGAAGCGTGAATAGATCCAATTATGAGCTTTATTAAACACAACGTAGTCAGACAGGCAAGGTCGATCTCCAAACAAACAGTGATATCCAAGGCAAAACAATAGCGTAATCCAATAAACAGCCAGAACGTCAAAATACCACTGAGTAGTCCAAAGTAACAAATGAACAAGGCAATGAAACGAGACAAAACTATGACAATGAAACAAGGTATAACTATGACTATGAAACAAAACAAAAACCGTGGAAAAAAAAAAAAAAAAAAAAAGGCAATGAAACAGGGAAAACGCTTGGTAGAGTCCACACAGACAAAACAATACTTCACACCGCCTGTTTGGCATGGCCCTCCTTATATGGCCACCAAACAGGAAGTAACCAAAGAAGCAGCAGAGGGAGCAGGAACAGTCAGTGCATGGGTGAGGGCTCCTTCTGCTGGCGTGGCGTTACACTGTGAATCAGTTTTTTGTTTAAGATGTGTTTAAGATTTACTGTGTAATGGGTATTTTAAATTAAAAAATAGGTGTGGCATAAATATGGTTAAGTAATGGCTTTTGGTGTATCAGCCACATGTGGGCCACGTAACGGATATAGCCCTTTACAGAATTCAGCCATATAAGAATACCATAAGGTCCATATATCAGCCACATCTGTTTTCATGATTTGGCTCATTTTGGGTTGGGTTATGGCCCTGTTTTGGTTCAGTTCTGGCTAAAAAGATGTGGACCGGTTTTGGGCCGGCGAACAAATACTAATCCAGGCCACACTTTAGCTGTTGATATGGGCCAGATCAGGGCCAAAGGAAATTTGCTGACTGGGTAGCAGTGTTCACACCACAGCTATAAAGATTAAAGGTCATTTCACACCAAGAACAACAACTGTACATATAACTATATTAGCATCCAAACCAGTGGATCAGATATCATCAGATATCGCGCATGCTCGTCTGCCACTTCAAATTCTTGAGCTCATGATAGCAGAATTGATTCTGATTGGGTGTCAATATTGTTACAATATTATATTGGACACACTCTCTCTGTTTAAATCTAGATTAAAGACATCTTTTTAGCCAAGCATTCAAATAATGCATCTCATAAACTTTTACTGCAGTTATATCGGATCAAATGCACATTATTATTCTTTTAGCTCTGGTTGAACAAATCTTTCTTTGCTTGGTTTGAACAGCATCTATGCTAATTATGTTCCTATTTGTTCTCTGTTTCTGCCATGGGATTGACATCCCATGGGAACTAGGAATTCACAAGCTTCATTCTGGATCCAGAATACTTAAGAAGAGATGATGCCAATTACTAATAAACATATTGTAAAAACTTTAATTTGCTGTTAAGTTGCTTTGCAACGATATGTATCGTGAAAAGCGCTACACAAATAAATTTGAATTGAAAAAAAAAAAAAAAATTGAATTATTGTGCATCAGCTGGAAAAAAAAAATAAAAAAATCTGACAGTGATTCCAACCATATTGTTTCTCTGTGCCTTTATCGTTACAACTGTGGTGTGGACTCTGCTATTCTTTAATTTTGAGGATGATTTTAGAATGATATTTTTATTGTTTTCTTTATAGTTACTGAGATAAAGGTATCTTTATAGTTATTTTTTATAGTCCTCACGTATCAACGCACATTGTATCCATATTCCCAGTAACATATTACAGACTCTGACGTTCTGTCTGTGGCAAGAGAAGGTAATGTACCAATCACACACCCACAATTAAACTTCATAAACAATAGCGACTACGCCACCCCGTATTAATACCTGGGGAAAGACAAGGACAAGGTATTCGAATTGTCCTCGACACAAAGGGACAAGGAGACGTGGATATGCACATTTACATTTTGTCTTTATTAATACAACTTTATTAAACAACCATAAATAGATAAAAGAGGACATTATCAAGTTCACAATAAGTAGTCGTAAACATGACAACTGGCTGTGGCATTAGAGTTTAAACCACTATAATGATACAAAGTAATAGACCAGAGACACAATTCATCTTATTTTCACCAATAAGCGAAACACACACACACACACACACACACACACACACACACACACACACACACGCTCAATCGGCAAGATATTAACGGAGGCATAGGAAATATTTACCTACCGGGCAGGCGGACAGCAGACACACACGCACGCAGCAATGTAAGCAGGGATTCAATACGCCAAACTTTCACGCTGGCAAGACAACATAGCCAAAGAGAGCGCCGAACAGACACCAGCCTTCTAGAAAGACGGCACAATTAGAAACGCATAAACGAAACTAAAAAAATAAAACACGCCAAACACATACCTCAAACACCAGGCAGCGAGACGCCAACAACGAAACTGGCAATAGCTGAAACACATCGTTAATAAATCATATATACTATGTACAGTATAGTATGATGTATTAATAATGTGTTTACCGAGTTTGGTCTTTTAAAACACTATCTTAGGCATTAAGCCACATTAAGCGTTTTCCTTATTATGGTTTTCTATCGGAGGAAAACGCTTAACGCATATTTAAACGCGTTGCTTTCGTATTTTGGGCTCCTATCTACTTGTCTGTATAGTATGATTGATTTATTAATAATGTTTGTTGAGTTTGGTATTTTTAAAAACACCTTTTTAATGCATCTAGCCACGTTAACTCGTAATTAAACGCGTTATTATTCTGGGCTCATTTGCTTATTTGTACATTATATGCTTTTTTTTAAAATAATGTGTTTACTCAATTTGGTCATTTAAAACCACTGTCTTATGGCATTAAGCCACGTTAAGCGTTTTCCTTATAATGGATTCAATGGGAGGAAAACGCTTAATGCGTAATTAAACGCGTTGCCTTCGCACTCTGGGTTGACTACAACGGCATCTCCACATGCCACGACTTCAGCGGCATCTCCACATGGCAGCGGCATCTCCACATGCCACGACTACAGCGGCATCTCCACATGGCAGCGGCATCTACACATGCCACGATTACAGCGGCATCTCCACATGGCAGCGGCATCTCCACATGCCACGACTACAGCGGCATCTCCACATGGCAGCGGCATCTACACATGCCACGATTACAGCGGCATCTCCACATGGCAGCGGCATCTCCACATGCCACGACTACAGTGGCATCTCCACATGCCACGACTACAGCGGCATCTCCACATGGCAGCGGCATCTACACATGCCACGACTACAGCGGCATCTCCAGATGCCACGGTCTTTCTCCGGCATGTGCAACTACTTTCTTCGCTGGCCGATTACATAATGCGATGTAATATTTTTATTCTAAAAACTACATGTCAACAAAATAACACTATATACCAGGACTCTCATTTGTAAGCATTTACCATAAAGTTTGTTAATAAAGTTAGTTTATGTTTGATATTCGCTGCATTTTCGCCAAGGCTGCTATAAGGACTGTCTGCAAATTTACCTGACAGTACAAAACTAAGTCCAATAATTCACTTAAATTAATGTTTTCAGGGCTATAGTAGTAAAGCCTAGTGGGCAAACTGGCTAAATATATTTTGCCAGTATCTCGCCTTAGACAATACTTTCAATATTTCCCTTACTGTACGTACAGTACAGTACATGTTACAAAGGATGTAGAATGTTTTTAGCAACAAGACTTACAGGTGAGATTTTGCTAATACCTCCTTTGCTGTATGCATAGTACACAAATGTGTTTATAAAAAATACTGTAATCCACCAAAAGTTTTTTTAAAGGTTCCAAAGGTTGTATTGCATTTACAAGACTGACTTACTACAGGTGAAATTCTGCCAATACCTCATTTACTGTACGTACAGTACGCAAGAATTTTACAAGAAAAATGGGGCTTACAGTAATTTTTTTTTATTTAAATAATTGTCCGATGTATTTTAATATATTTTAATTAAAATCACTTTTAACACTTAAAATAACTAATTATCAACTGTAAAGCTTGTATTTAAGCTTTGTATTCAACCCAGTCTGTGTTAATAGTCTTCATATATGTACAGTACACAATTAATTAAATAACAATTACTGTAAGCCACATTTTTCATGTAAAATTCTTGTGTACTGTACGTACAGTAAGGGAAATATTGAAAAATAAAAGTTTGCCCACTAGGCTTTTACTATAGCCCTGTAAACATCTGAGTGAATTATTAGAATTATTAAACATAAACATAAACTTTATTAACAAACCTTATGATAAATGCTCACAAATGACAGTCCTGGTATATAGTGTTATTTTGTTGATATGTAGTTTTTAGAATAAAAAGTATTACATCGAATTATGTAATTGGCCAGGGAAGAAAGTCCCTGACATCTGGAGATGCCGGTGTTGCACATGCCGGAGAAAGACTGTGCCGCTGCTATGTGGAAATGCCACACATTATTAATAAAGCTTACTACAGTATGTACAGGCAAGCAGATCAGCCCAGAGTGCGAAGGGAACACGTTTAATTACGCAATAAGCGTTTTCCTCCCACTGGATCCATTATAAGGAAAACGCTTAACGTGGCTTAATGCCTTAAGACAGTGTTTTTAAATGACCAAATTAAGTAAACACATTATTAAAAAAAAAGTTGCTTTGCAACGATATGTATCTTGAAAAGCGCTACGCAAATAAATTTGATTAAAAAAAAAAAAAAAAAAAAATGGAATTATTGTGCATCAGCTGGAAAAAAAAAAATAAAAATCTGACAGTGATTCCAACCATATTGTTTATCTGTGCCTTTATCGTTATAACTGTGGTGTGGACTCTGCTATTCTTTAATTTTGAGGATGATTTTAGAATGATATTTTTATTGTTTTCTTTATAGTTACTGAGATAAAGGTATTTTTATAGTTATTTTTATTGTCCTCACGTATCAACGCACATTGTATCCATATTCCCAGTAACATATTACAGACTCTGACGTTCTGTCTGTGGCAAGAGAAGGTAATGTACCAATCACACACCCACAATTAAACTTCATAAACAATAGCGACTACGCCACCCTGTATTAATACCGGGGGAAAGACAAGGACAAGGTATTCAAATTGTCCTCGACACAAAGGGACAAGGAGACGTGGATATGCACATTTACATTTTGTCTTTATTAATACAACTTTATTACCTAATTTAATACCTCATTTACTGTACGTACAGTACACAAGAATTTTACAAGAAAAATGGGGCTTACAGTAATTTTTTATTTAAATAATTGTCCGATGTATTTTAATGTATTTTAATTAAAATCACTTTTAACACTTAAAATAACTAATTATCAACTGTAAAGCTTGTATTTAAGCTTTGTATTCAACCCAGTCTGTTAATAGTCTTCATATATGTACAGTACACAATTAATTAAATAACAATTACTGTAAGCCACATTTTTCATGTAAAATTCTTGTGTACTGTACGTACAAGGGAAATATTGAAAAATATTTTCAGTAAGTTTGCCCACTAGGCTTTTACTATAGCCCTGTAAACATCTGAGTGAATTATTAGAATTATTAAACATAAACATAAACTTTATTAACAAACTTTATGATAAATGCTCACAAATGACAGTCCTGGTATATAGTGTTATTTTGTTGACATGTAGTTTTTAGAATAAAAAGTATTACATCGAATTATGTAATTGGCCAGCGAAGAAAGTCCCTGACATCTGGAGATGCTGGTGTTGCACATGCCGCTGCTATGTGGAAATGCCACACATTATTAATAAAGCTTACTACAGTATGTACAGACAAGCAGAGTAAATTGAGTAAACACAGAGTAAATTGAGTAAACACATTATTAAAAAAGCATATAATTTACAAATAAGCAAATGAGTCCAGAATAGTAACACAACGCGTTTAATTACGCTTTAAAGTGGCTAAATGCACTAAAAGGGTGTTTTTAAAAATACCAAACTCAATAAACATTATTAATAAATCAATCATACTATACATATAAGCAGATATGAGCCCAAAATATGAAAGCAACACGTTTAATTATGCGTTAAGTGTTTTCCTCCGATAGAAAACCATAATAAGGAAAACGCTTAATGTGGCTTAAAGCCTAAGACAGTGTTTTAAAAGACCGAACTCGGTAAACACATTACTAATAAATCATACTAGTATGTATGATTCATTAATAATGTGTTTACTGAGTTTGGCATTTTAAAAACATAACGCATTAAGCCATGTTAAGCGTATTCCTTATAGGAGGAAAATGCTTTACGCGCAATTAAATGCGATGCATCTGCTTGTGTGTATATCGTGTGCTTTATTAGGGCCCGAGCACCGATGGTGTGAGGACCCTATTGGAATTGCTCCGTTTATTATTATTATTAGGGCCCGAGCACCGATGGTGTGAGGACCCTATTGGAATTGCTCCGTTTATTAGGGCCCGAGCACCGATGGTGTGAGGACCCTATTGGAATTGCTCCGTTTATTATTATTATTATTATTATTATTATTATTATTATTAGGGCCCGAGCACCGATGGTGTGAGGACCCTATTGGAATTGCTCCGTTTATTATTATTATTATTATTATTATTAGGGCCCGAGCACCGATGGTGCGAGGACCCTCTTGGAATTGCTCCGTTTATTATTATTATTATTATTTTTATTCTTCTTCTCCAAAATGAATCGCATTTTTGAGGGCCTAAACATGGCCGAAAAGTCATGAAATTTTGCACACACGTCAGACCTGGTGAAAATTTACATCTGATATGGGTTTCAGAAGTGGGTGTGGCAAAGTGGCTCGATAGCGCCACCTATACACTTTCAGCGGAGTGCGCCTCGAGCTACGTTTTACATACATGTATGAAAATCGGCACACACATGCAACACACCAATACCTACAAAAAAGTCTCCAGGTACGAAATCCAAATCCCAACAGGAAGTCAGTTATTTTAATTTTTCCAGGCAAATTTTGTGTCATTTTTGCCATTTCCAGGTGTCATACTTGAACGAACTCCTCCTAGAGATTTATTCGGATCAACACCAAATTTGGTCAGCCTAATCTAAAGGCCTTTGTGACGTTAAATTGCGAAGATCTAGAGTTTTCGTTGGAGGGCATGTCCGTGGCGGCCTGTCAAATTTCGATGATTCGCCATGAAAAAGGAAGTGGTTATAACTCAGCCATACAATGTCTGATCTGCCCCAAACTTCACATGTTTGATAAGAGTCCTGTCCTGAGCACATACGTATGATCATATTCAGTTATAGTCATAGCGCCACCTGCTGACAACAGGAAGTGACATATTTTACGCTGTGAGAAACTCCTCCTAGTGATTTCATGAAATCAACATTATATTCGGTCAGTCTAATCTAAAGGCCTTTGCCATGATAAATTGTGAAGATCTAGAGTTTTCGTTGAAGGGCGTGTCCGTGGCGGCCTGACAAATTTCGATGTTTCGCCATGGGAATAGAAGCTGTTATAACTCAGCCATACAGTGTCCGATCTGCCCCAAACTTCACATGTTCGATAAGAGTCCTGGCCTAAACACATCTGATGGCCAATAGTCCATTATTATCATAGCGCCACCTGCTGGCAACAGGAAATGACTTGTGTTACACTAACTTAGACATGCAATGTCCAATTTGCACCAAACTTCACATGTTTGGTAAGAGTACTGACCTGAAGACATATAAAGGCCAATATTCAATTATAATCATAGCGCCACCTGTTGGCAGCAGGATATGTCATGTCTTACACTATCTCAAGCATGCCATGTCCAATCTACACCAAACGTCATATGTTTGACAAAAGTGCTGGCCTGAACACATCTACATGCCAATATTCAGTTATAGACATAGCGCCACCAGCTGGCAGCAGGAAGTTTGGCACATATTAATGACTTTGACATATTCCTCCTAAATTTACTATGTGAAAAGCATAGTGCCCACCATTCGCCACCGATCGGCGGTGAGCCCGGGTGCGAGGGCCCGTTCATCGCTGCTTGCAGCTTTAATTATTATTATTATTATTATTCTTCTCCAAAATGAATCGCATTTTTGAGGGCCTAAACATGCCCGAAAACTCACGAAACTTTGCACACGCATCAGAACTGGCGAAAATTTACGTCTGATATGGGTCTCAGAAGTGGGTGTGGCAAAATGGCTCGATAGCGCCACCTATACACATTCAGCGGAGTGCGCCTCGAGCTACGTTTCAAGTACATTTACGAAACTCGGTACACACATGTAACACACCAATACCTACAAAAAAGTCTCTTGAGGCAAAATCCGAAACCCAACAGGAAGTCGGATATTTTTAATTTTTCCAGCAAATTTTGTCTCATTTTTGCCATTTCCAGGCGTCGTACTTGAACGAACTCCTCCTAGAGATTTATTCGGATCAACACCAAATTTGGTCAGTCTAATCTAAAGCCCTTTGTGACGTTAAATTGCGAAGATCTAGAGTTTTCGTTGGAGGGCGTGTCCGTGGCGGCCTGTCAAATTTCGATGATTCGCCATGAAAAAGGAAGTTGTTATAACTCAGCCATACAATGTCTGATCTGCCCCAAACTTCACATGTTTGATAAGAGTCTGGTCCTGAACACATACCCATGATCATATTCAGTCATAGTCATAGCGCCACCTGCTGGTAACAGGAAGTGACATGTTTTACGCTGTGAGAAACTCCTCCTACAGATTTCATGAAATCAACATTATATTTGGTCAGTCTAATGTAAAGACCTTTGCGATGTTAAATTGTGAAGATCTTGAGTTTTCGTTGAAGGGCGTGTCCGTGGCAGCCTGACAAAGTTTGATGTTTCGCCATGGTAATAGAAGTTGTTATAACTCAGCCATACAATGTCTGATCTGCCCCAAACTTCACATGTTTGATAAGAGTCCTGACCTGAACACATCTGAAGGCCAATATTCTATTATAATCATAGCGCCACCTGCTGGCAACAGGAAATGGCTTGTTTTACACTAACTTAAACATGCAATGTCTGATCTGCCACAAACTTCACATGTTTGGTAAGAGTACTGGTCTGAAGACATCTAAAGACCAATATTCAGATATAATCATAGCGCCACCTGTTGGCAGCAGCATATGTCATGTCTTACACTAGCTCAAGCATACTATGTTCAATCTGCACCAAAGTTCGTATCTTTGATAAAAGTGTACGCCTGAACAGATCTACGTTCCAATATTCAGTTATAGGCATAGCGCCACCAGCTGGCAGCAGGAAGTTTGGCACATCTTAATGACTTTGACAGATTCCTCCTAAATTTACTATGTGAAAAGCATAGTGCCCACCATTCGCCTCCGGTCGGCGGTGAGCCCGGGTGCGAGGGCCCGTTCATCGCTGCTTGCAGCTTTAATTAGGGCCCGAGCACCGATGGTGTGAGGACCCTATTGGAATTGCTCCGTTTATTATTATTATTATTATTATTATTATTATTATTATTATTATTATTATTATTCTCCAAAATGAATCGCATTTTTGAGGGCCTAAACATGCCCGAAAACTCACGAAACTTTGCACACACATCAGAACTGGCGAAAATTTACGTCTGATATGGGTCTCAGAAGTGGGTGTGGCAAAATGGCTCGATAGCGCCACCTATACACATTCAGCGGAGTGCGCCTCGAGCTACGTTTCAAGTACATTTACGAAACTCGGTACACACATGTAACACACCAATACCTACAAAAAAGTCTCTTGAGGCAAAATCCGAAACCCAACAGGAAGTCGGATATTTTTAATTTTTCCAGCAAATTTTGTCTCATTTTTGCCATTTCCAGGCGTCGTACTTGAACGAACTCCTCCTAGAGATTTATTCAGATCAACACCAAATTTGGTCAGTCTAATCTAAAGCCCTTTGTGACGTTAAATTGCGAAGATCTAGAGTTTTCGTTGGAGGGCGTGTCCGTGGCGGCCTGTCAAATTTCGATGATTCGCCATGAAAAAGGAAGTTGTTATAACTCAGCCATACAATGTCTGATCTGCCCCAAACTTCACATGTTTGATAAGAGTCTGGTCCTGAACACATACCCATGATCATATTCAGTCATAGTCATAGCGCCACCTGCTGGTAACAGGAAGTGACATGTTTTACGCTGTGAGAAACTCCTCCTACAGATTTCATGAAATCAACATTATATTTGGTCAGTCTAATGTAAAGACCTTTGCGATGTTAAATTGTGAAGATCTTGAGTTTTCGTTGAAGGGCGTGTCCGTGGCAGCCTGACAAAGTTTGATGTTTCGCCATGGTAATAGAAGTTGTTATAACTCAGCCATACAATGTCTGATCTGCCCCAAACTTCACATGTTTGATAAGAGTCCTGACCTGAACACATCTGAAGGCCAATATTCTATTATAATCATAGCGCCACCTGCTGGCAACAGGAAATGGCTTGTTTTACACTAACTTAAACATGCAATGTCTGATCTGCCACAAACTTCACATGTTTGGTAAGAGTACTGGTCTGAAGACATCTAAAGACCAATATTCAGATATAATCATAGCGCCACCTGTTGGCAGCAGCATATGTCATGTCTTACACTAGCTCAAGCATACTATGTTCAATCTGCACCAAAGTTCGTATCTTTGATAAAAGTGTACGCCTGAACAGATCTACGTTCCAATATTCAGTTATAGGCATAGCGCCACCAGCTGGCAGCAGGAAGTTTGGCACATCTTAATGACTTTGACAGATTCCTCCTAAATTTACTATGTGAAAAGCATAGTGCCCACCATTCGCCTCCGGTCGGCGGTGAGCCCGGGTGCGAGGGCCCGTTCATTGCTGCTTGCAGCTTTAATTATTATTATTCTTCTTCTTCTCCAAAATGAATCGCATTTTTGAGGGCCTAAACATGCCCGAAAACTCACGAAACTTTGCACACGCATCAGAACTGGCGAAAATTTACATCTGATATGGGTCTCAGAAGTGGGTGTGGCAAAATGGCTCGATAGCGCCACCTATACACTTCAGCCAAGTTAGCCTTGAGCTACATTTCACGTACATGTACGAAAATCGGTACACACATGTAACACACCAATTGCTACAAAAAAGTCTCTTGGAGCAAAATTCTAAACCCAACAGGAAGTCCGTTATTTTTAATTTTCCGAGCAAATTTTGTGTCATTTTTGCCATTTCCAGGCGTCGTATTAAAACGAACTCCTCCTAGAGATTTATTCGGATCAACACCAAATTTGGTCAGTCTAATCTAAAGCCCTTTGTGACGTTAAATTGCGAAGATCTAGAGTTTTCACTGGAGGGCGTGTCCGTGGCGGCCTGTCAAATTTCGATGATTCGCCATGAAAAAGGAAGTTGTTATAACTCAGCCATACAAAGTCTGATCTGCCCCAAACTTCACATGTTTGATAAGAGTCTGGTCCTGAACACATACCCATGATCATATTCAGTTATAGTCATAGCGCCACCTGCTGACAACAGGAAGTGACATGTTTTACGCTGTGGGAAACTCCTCCTAGTGATTTCATGAAATCAACATTATATTTGGTCAGTCTAATCTAAAGGCCTTTGCCATGATAAATTGTGAAGATCTTGAGTTTTCGTTGAAGGGCGTGTCCGTGGCGGCCTGACAAATTTCGATGTTTCGCCATGGGAATAGAAGCTGTTATAACTCAGCCATACGAAGTCCGATCTGCCCCAAACTTCACATGTTCGATAAGAGTCCTGGCCTGAACACATCTAGAGGCCAATATTCAGTTATTATCATAGTGCCACCTGTTGGCAACAGGAAATGACTTATTTTACACTAACTTAAACATGCAATGTCTGATCTGCCCCAAACTTCACATGTTTGGTAAGAGTACTGGCCTGAAGACATCTAAAGACCAATATTCAAATATAATCATAGCGCCACCTGTTGGCAGCAAGATATGTAATGTCTTACACTAGCTCAAGCATACTGTGTTCAATCTGCACCAAACTTCATATATTTGACAAAAGTGCTGGCCTGAACACATCTACATGCCAATATTCAGTTATAGACATAGCGCCACCAGCTGGCAGCAGGAAGTTTGGCACATATAAATGACTTTGACATATTCCTCCTAAATTTACTATGTGAAAAGCATAGTGCCCACCATTCGCCACCGATTGGCGGTGAGCCCGGGTGCGAGGGCCCTTTCATTGCTGCTTGCAGCTTTAATTATTATTATTCTTCTTCTGCTTCTTGCTTATTCTTGTCTTCTTCTCCAAATAAGAATCGCATTTTTGAGGGCCTAAACATGCCCGAAAACTCACGAAACTTTGCACACACAGTCAGAACTGGCGAAAATTTACGTCTGATATGGGTTTCAGAAGTGGGTGTGGCAAAATGGCTCGATAGCGCCACCTATACACATTTCAGCGGAGTGCGCCTCGAGCTACGTTTCACGTACATGTAAGAAACTCGGTACACATATGTAACACACCCATACCTACAAAAAAGTCTCCTGGCACAGCATCCGAAACCCAACAGGAAGTCAGTTATTTTAATTTTCCAGCAAATTTTGTTCATTTTTGCATTCCAGGCGTCGTACTTGAACGAACTCCTCCTAGAGTTTTATTCGGATCAACACCAAATTTGGTCAGTCTAATCTAAAGGCCTTTGTGACGTTAAATTGCGAAGATCTAGAGTTTTCGTTGAGGGGCGTGTCCGTGGCGGCCTGTCAAATTTCGATGATTCGCCATGAAAAAGGAAGTTGTTATAACTCAGCCATACAATGCCTGATCTGCCCCAAACTTCACATGTTTGATAAGAGTCCAGTCCTGAACACATGTCAGTGCCCATATTCAGTTATAGTCATAGCGCCACCTGCTGACAACAGGAAGTGACATGTTTAACACTGTTATGGACTCCTAACAACATATTAAAAATAATTAGCAAGTTTTAAATAGGCTAGCAACATGCTAGAATCATGATAAAACATGCTAGCAACATTTAGCTAAGAGCTAAAGCATGATACTAATACAAAGAAAAAGGAAATTGCTGTAACTCATGCATACAATGTCCAATCTGCCCCAAATTTAATATTCAACATGCTACAAACATAGTAAAGCATGCTAGCAACACTTAGCTAATATGCTAAAGCATGCTAATAATACAATGAAACAGGAAGTTACTGTAACTCAGGCATGCAATGTCCAATCTGCCCCAATCTTAACATGTTTGATAAGAGCCCTGGTCTGAACACATGCCCATGCCCATATTCAGTTATAGTCATGGCGCCACCTGCTGGTAACAGGAAGTGACATGTTTAATACTGTTATGGATGCCTAACAACATTTTAAATAATATCAACAATTGTTAAAAAGGGTAGCAACATTCTAGAAACATGCTAAAACATGTTAGCAACACTTAGCTAAGTGCTAAAGCATGCTATTAATGCAATGAAACAGGAAGTTGCTGAAACTCAGGCATGCAATGTCCAGTCTGCCCCAAACTTAACATGTTTGATAAAAGTTCTGGCCTGAACACATTTACGTGCCAATATTCAGTTATAGTCATAGTGCCACCTACTGTCAACAGGAAGTGACATGTTTAACACTGTGATACACTATTAGCAACACACTAAAATAAACCATTGAGTGCTAAACTTGCTAAAAACATGCTTAAACATGCTAGCAAAACATACTAAGTGCTGAGGCATGTTGTTAAAGTCATGAAACAGGAAGTTGTTGTAATTCATGCAAACAATGTCCAATCTGCCCCAAACTTCACATGATTGATAAGAGTCCTGGCCTGAAGATATCTACATGTCCATATTCGGTTATAGTCATAGCGCCACCTGCTGGCAACAGGAAGTGACATGTTTAAAGTGCCTCTATTATGCCATTTTAAATGTTGCTAATATTGTTTTAATAGACTCCCAAAACAGGTTTACATGTATGCAAGGTCAAAAAACACTTCAGTTTTCTCCAAAAATAGATTTAATTTTACCCCATTTCTAAATGATTCATAAACGACTCGTGCGATGCAGTTCGAAGAATCAGTCTCTCTAAACCCCTCCTTTCCGTGAGCCCTCACTGCTGTGATTGGTCAGATGGCGCAGTCCTTTATGATTGGTCTACTGTATACAGCGTGTCGGAAAACGAAACGCCCATTGCCATAACTGACTGACAGCCCTGGATACTTGTCAATACATAGAAAAGATGGCATCGATTTTAGCATAACAATTCCAGCCAGAGTCTGATGATGAAACGGCTGAAGTGGCTGATCGACAAGTTAGCACGGTCTACAGTGGAAAGTGCTCGCAATTTGCGTATGTAAGCGAACCGGGCACACCTCTCTGTTGTAAACTTCAACATTGTATAATGCATTAAGGTGGCTTTCACACCGAACGCGGAAAGCACTGCGCTGGCCGCTGTGTTCAGTGCAGCCCTTCAGAGCGCAGCGGCAAAAGTTCATTTGAACAACTCATTTGAACATTGTCTGCAGCGTGCGCGCTCCACTCCACTGGTCGAGGCAGAAACAAGCTGTCCTCGCACGGCGGAAGCAATTAAAACGAATGGGTTTCATAGCACAGCGCTTTCCGCATTCGGTGTGAAAGCCGCTTCGTGCGCCATCCTTTATCATTACTCCAACTAATGAGACAGACAGACAGTCAAGCTGCATCAATCACAAATTATCAGACTACAGTGGGCCCACAGCTGAATGACAGAACTACAGAAGCGTGAGTTAGCCGGTTAGCAAGACATGTTCAGGGTTGTTACACAACATAACATAAACAACTACTTATTTTGAACGTTCGCTAGAAAATACAATCTTTGTGGATTCATCATCTTTCGGAAGTGAATATAAAACAATTTTACTCACAGTGTAGGATACAGCGTCTTCTGTATAATGTACGTGTAAATTTCCATGTGACGTAAACCACATGGAAATTTATGGGCGGGCAAGTTGTTCGCGACGTAGAACGTGGGTGGACATTATGCAAATGTGTTACTTCGTGACGTGTGGCTGTAACAGAAAAAGATACGAAATCCTGACGACTCGTTCGGGCAAATGTGAGCCGACTCTTTTTTTTTGATAGACAATAACTTTATTTATCGTGCACTGTCGGCTTCACAACTTTGCAGATAGTTTATGTTCACATACAGCTACATGACACACTACATGAAAGATCATATTTGAAAAGGCATAATAGGGGCACTTTAATACTGTTATGGATGCCTAGCAACTTTTAAAAAATATCAACAATTGTTAAAAAGGGTAGCAACATTCTAGAAACATGCTAAAACATGCTAGCAACACTTAGCTAAGTGCTAAAGCATGCTATTAATGCAATGAAACAAGAAGTTGCTGTAACTCAGGCATGCAATGTCCAATCTGCCCCAAACTTAACATGTTTGATAAGAGTTCTGGCCTGAAAATATCTACATGGCCATATCTGGTTATAGTCATAGCGCCACCTGCTGGCAACTGGAAGTGACATGTTTAACACTGTGATGGACTATTAAAAGCACAGCAAAATATGCCATATTGTGCTAAACATGCTAGAAACACTTACTAAGTGCTAATGCATGCTATTAATGCCATGAAAGAGGAAGTTGTTGTAACTCAGCAACACAATGTCCGATCTGCCCCAAACTTCACATGTTCAATAAGAGTCCTGGCCTGAACGCATCAAAAGGCCAATATTCCATTGCAATCGTAGCGCCACCTGCTGGCAACAGCAAATTACTTGTTTTACACTAACTTAAACATGCAATGTCCAATTTGCACCAAACTTGACATGTTTGGCAAGAGTCCTGGCCTGAACACATCTAAAGGCCAATATTCCATTATAATAATAGCGGCACCTGTTGGCAGCAGGATATGTCATGTCTTACACTAACTTAAGCATACCATGTTCAATCAGCACCAAACTTCATGTGTTTGATAAAAGTGCTGGCCTGAACACATCTACATGCCAAAATTCAGTTACAGGCATAGCACCACTAGCTGGCAGCTGGATGTTTTGCACATTTAAATGACTTCGACATATTCCTCCTATGTTTACTATATTAAAAGCATAGTGCCCACCGTTTCCCTAAAGCCACCGGTCGGCGGTGAGCCCGGGTGTGAGAGGCCTTTCATTACTGCTTGAAGCTTTAATTGATATTGGTCTTTTAAAAAACCCTGTTTTAATGTATTAAGCCACATTAAAGCGTTTTAAAATGTCCCTGTAGCCGTGGCATCTGGAGATGCCGCTGTAGTCACGGCACCTGGAGATGCCGCTGTAGGGGCACCTGCCAGAGAAAGACCACGGAAGTGCCACTGCGAGATGCCGATGCCACATTTTGAGCCAGGCCTCTCTCCTGGCTGGCTCGGTACCGTTAGGCTCAGCGATGTCTTGGTGAAGCAGAGGAGGTTGCAGTCCTGTCTGCCCCTCTGGAACTTCATCCTGGCCCTGAAGTCATCCAGATTGTTCTTCAGAGACTGAACATTAGTTAGCAGGATGCTGGGCAGGGGAGTGCGGTGTGCACAAGCCCTCTGACTGTTTCTGATGCTGACCCATTTTCCTTACTTGCAAGTAAAATGTCAGACACTGTAATATGCTCTTGCCCTAGGGTGACCACCTGTCAGCTTTACGTTGTACCACACAGCATTTTCACCCCTTGTCCCGCACGTCGCATACTGAGAAAATGTCCCGCATTTTTATCAGCCTGTTGGTTTTAAATGATCATATTACGAAAACGTCCGTGATCCAGCACTACCAACAGAAATGGTCCAGCGCACACGGAAAACATGATATTCTCTATTCAGTTTAACCAATTAAAAAAAATTGAGGCAGCTTTCAGAAGCCGCTTTCTTCTTATTTTAATAGTTTGTTTGATGTGGTTTCGATGGTGTTATTTTAATGACAAATAGAGCGCATTATTGTAATACAGGAGCGCATCAAAATGCGCAAGCACAAATCTCTTCTCTCGCAGGTGGATTCTCTTAACTTTCAATAAAAAAGACGCGCTTTCTCTCGCTCGCATGTGCGCTTAGAAACATAAATCGGCTCATATGACAACGGATGTAATCAGTATTTACATAGCATAACAGCAGAAAATGTATCTATCTCAGACGTGTCCCGCATTGTCCCGCAAAATCATATCTATGTCCCGCAACAGATCTATTGCCAGGTGGTCACCCTATAGACTGGCCCCCTCCCATCTTACCGTGGTGACATAATATATAGCAGACTGTGACTGTCATCACTCAATGGATGGATGTCTTATGGTGCCCGCAGAATAACATGTTTTTGGGGCAGACCTGACCTGTTGAAAAGAGATGGTCTTTATCTCTCCAGGGGTGGTGTCTCTCTTCTCTCTATAAATATGGCACATAGTCTTAGAGTTGGTACTTGACTGGGGCCCGGGTTAGGAAGCAGGTAGACTGGCTAAACCGACTGTCTGCTAGCTGCCTCACAATTCTCAGCACGTAGAGACTCTTAGATATCAGAGACTGTGACTGTTCCCCGAACTAGCAAATACATACATATATATATATATATATGTATATATATATATATATAAAGTAATCTGGTTTTAGCCAGGTGTCTCTCAAATAGAGCACATCTAGGTCATGATCTGTGATCATATCATTTACAATAAGCACTTTGGTAGAAAGGGACCTAATATGCGTTAGGCCAAGCTTTATTATTTGTTTATCTGTTTTTTATTTGTTGAAGATCAATTAAATTATTACCCTTAAATTAATTTGGACATTTTTTTTGTATTTGCTAGTTCGGGGAACAGTCACAGTCTCTATAGTATGATATCTAGGCGTAAAAGTCTCTACGTGCTGAGAATTGTGAGGCAGCTAGCAGACAGTCGGTTTAGCCAGTGTACCTGCTTCCTAACCTGGGCCCCAGTCAAGTACCAACTCTAAGACTATGTGCCATATTTATAGAGAGAAGAGCGACACCACCCCTGGAGAGATAAAGACCATCTCTTTTCAACAGGTCAGGTCTGCCCCAAAAACATGTTATTCTGCGGGCATCATAAGACATCCATCCATTGAGTGATGACAGTCACAGTCTGCTATGTATTATGTCACCACAGTGAGATGGTAGGGGGCCAGTCAGAGCATATTACAGTGTCTGACATTTTACTTGCAAGTAAGTGTAATGGGATGTAGTTTGGGCACTACAAGTCCCAGCAGCCCCAGTGTTAAGGAAGTGGTGAAGGTTGTTTGCTCTTTCTCATTTCCACTTCTAATTTTGGGGACATCACGATGGATTTAGAACTTTGAAAAGAATGGTAGGTAATGAGATTCGTTTGTGAGAGGTGTTCTCTCAATACTTCGCTAATTTTATTGATAGTTTATGTATGAATTGATGTCGCGGCGGGCATAGCACTTCAAAAGAATGACAGCAGATAAGCAGTTACGTTAAATATTGCTTCGTCAAGAACTGAACATATGATGCACCAATTAAGGAGGTAGTAGTGTTGTAATACTGATCATCTAGTTTTTAGGAGTTGTTTTAATATTATTTTTCTCTGTTTTTAGTGTTGTGGCTGAATTATTTCCTGACTGATCGTTGTCTGACTGTCCCAGTTGAAATAGCGGATGTTAGAGGTATTGTATTTTTATAAAGGGTTTTTTTATGTTTTAAATTGTGTATTAATTATCGTGGGTGCATTTTGTTTAATTAATGTGTTTTTATATTTTTATATGTAACTCCAGCAGCAATTACCCACTATGCTACAGCTGGGGCCTGGGTAAGTATACTACAATAAACCAATTAACTGTTTTCCCTCCTGCATCAATAAAGACTAAGCTTGGTTTACGTGCGTTTTATATGTATCTGAGTGAACGGATGAATTAAAGCAATGTAAATACAAAAAAAAAAAAAAAAAAGGTTTAAGTAACACGAAGTAGTTGCAAAAACAAATCCACTATGTCACAGATTTCCTTTTAACGGAGTGGTACGTGGAAGTAAAACAACCTCGTATGCTTTTTAAGTGTACCTTTAAAGTGAATTAACCTCTCGGCTTTAACTGAATTATTTAATATAAACTTCCAACTGGATACAAGGTTACAATTGGGATTAAGACCCCCACAAACGACTTAGTACATTTGGTTAACAAATAACAGTTATGTGGGCCCACACTCGCACTAGCACTCACACACCCACCCTACGTTGCAGGCCTGATATCGTCCAGCACGCAATAGGGTCTGGCTGCAGACATGCACCTACACTCTCAGACACCTGCACTTCTGCAAGTGACGTAATTTGCAGTCTATTTTATTTTTTACTTTATTTTATATATTTATTATTTTTTTAATCGAATCTCTTAACATTTTACAACAGTAGCCAGGTGGTGAAGCCAAGAAAAAAGAAACTAAATTACAATGTCTCTGGCAATCGCCACCTGCACTCTCAGCTACCTGCGACGTCACTTGCAATCCACACAAATCGTGCGTGTTGCCAGTGGAGACAAGAAGCTGTGTTGGTTAAACGATTAAAACTAATTTAGCATAACATACAGGGTCCTGCAAGTCATCTGTAGGAGATAAACACAAGACCCGCAAATCCGTGGCCACAGAACAGCAGAATATGAACGAATATGAATATGAAGCAGAATATGAAGTCTCTCCTTAAGATTTTTTCCTCCCGTAGAAAACCATTAACACTTAATATGGCTCAATGTATTAAGATGCAAATAAAAGATCAAATTCGATATATGGTTTAATAATTTAATGCATATGTAGGCTATCTAGTGGTTTCGCAAAACGTGGCATAATGTGGCATAACGGATTAAGAAGATAAAGACTAAACTCAATATGCTCCTATTCATTATTAAAACTACACACAAGCAGTTGAGCCCAGAATAAACGCAACGCCGCGTACATTCGCGTTTTCCCATAAAGAATAATCTCTACAGCTGTTTTATATCATTGTTTTTTGTTAATATTGATTTTCTATGGGAGGAAAACGTTTATTTAACGCATTACGTTCTGGGCACGTCTGCTTGCCTATGCAGAGTTGGTCCTTTTAATATCACATAATGCCTTACTTATTGCGCGTTCATATCAGCTGGTATATCGTTTGACAACAGCAAGGTTTATTTTGTATTTGGTCTTTATCATCTTAGTCCGTTTTGCCACATTAAGCGTTTGCTGGGCAGGTATAAAAGTGAAAGTTTGCGCATTCATGTGGTTGCCTTAAAGTACATTACATTAATAAACTATATTACAAATTTGATCGTTTAATGGCACTTAATGTATCTTAATACATTAAGCCATATCAAGTGTTAATGGTTTTCTACGGGAGAAAAAAGCTTAACGAGAGACTTTGCGCATTGCGTTCATATTCTGTTGTTCTGTGGCCACGGATTTGCGGGTCTTGTTTTTATCTCCTACAGATGACTTGCAGGACCCTGTACGTTATGCTATTAAATTAGTTTTAATCATTTAAGGACCACAGGGTCTTGTCTCCATTGGCAACACGCACCATTCGTGTGGATTGCAAGTGACCTTTTTTGTGACCAATTGCAAGAGGCATTGTAATTTAGTTTATTTTATTTTTTTTTGTCTTTACCACCTGGCTACTGTTGTAAAATGTTGAGAGATTCAATTAAAAAAAAAAAATTAAATAAATAAAAATAAAGTAAAAATAAAATCGACTGCAAGTGACGTCACTTCCGGAAGTGCAGGTGTCTAAGAGTGCAGGTGCATGTCTGCAGCCAGATCCTTCTCCCAGCACACGATGGGTCCCGCTGTACAGCAAATCGTCCGGACGTCGGCTCGCCTACGGAGTTGGCGAGTGTTTCCTCGCAGCAAAAGAGGAACTCTGGGCTTTTCCGGTCACCCGGAGCGCTATCTGTTGCGGCGATCTTTCCCTTGAAGCCAGAGGAGCTCCGGGCTTTTCCGGTCACCTGGAGCACTATCTGCTCCACCTCTCCTGAAGGTTGATCCAGCCAATGCTAATCACCTCTCCTCGTATGAATGGGATGAACGCAACAGGTGTAATCCTTCACACTATCACCTATACTTGCTAAATAAAGTTATTATTAGCACGGTACACATTACAAATGTGGTGAATGACTTCAGATAGTATATCCTGTTTTGGGCGAACTACAGAGTCTTATTTATTCCTCGCTCCTTCTTGCGCCTCTTCCCTTTCTTTCCGCAAGCCCCGCCCTCCTTATCATAATCATGGATCACGTAAACACGCAAACAAATCATTAAATAATTAAAGAAGATGAAGCATTATTTATATACTATAGACACAGTATGAAACACTAAAGGCACAACATAAAATATACGTTATAATATAAATAAACATATAACTCACAGTGTAATAATCTTTACACTAACCGGGTTACACCCTCCCCCTTCTAAATGTTTGATGTCCCCATCAAACTTTTAGGGATTTTACACATGCTTAATTATGTTTTTCTCTCTTACCTTACTACATTTATTGCACAAAGCGAGAAGATGGCATTAAAAGTGTTACAATTACTTCTCCTACCCTCTGAAACAAAACTGCAGTGTACCGGCTTGCCATAAGTAATGATATGTACCGGACAGTTTGTAGATTGGCCCAGCTCATCATAACTGAGTTTAACTACTGGTCGACTTTCCCTTTTAGGTCTTGTTTCCTTATATGGCTCCGGACCACCTAGATCACTCTCACTCTCAAGTTCTTCCAGGAAAGGTAAGTCATTCCTTTCTTCCACTGGAGTGTCAACACCCTGGTCCCGACTAGGATCTTCTACAGTGGGTATTATCATTACATCATTCTCGTGATTGTCCCCGTGCCTGGGTGCTTTATCCTCCCCTGGAATAGACACTTTCCTATCTTGAGGAACAGGTGTCCGATTCTGAGACTCTGGTAGCCTCCAGAGTTTGTCAAGGGTCTGCAGAGGGATGTAAGTATCAACCTCTTCGGAATCAGAAGATGCCTCATCATCCTCATCTTTTTCTTCCACAGGTACACCAGCTATCCCTTTTTCACCAAGCTTAATTTTCTGTCATGTCTGGGACCTTGTTACTGTCCTCTGAGGTATGTCCCTTTCTTCTTTCTCTTCTGGCATCCTCACCAGGTATCAGATGGGCAAAAGATGATTTCTATGGATTGTTTTAATGGCTCCCTTGCCTTTTTCAGGTTTTACTCTGTAGACGGGAAAGTTTGGCATCTAACTGACGACCACATACGGAAAGGAACTCCATTTGTTTCCTAATTTGTTTTTTTTCCTACGACTCCAAGGTTTCTCATTAGAACTCTATCCCCCTCTTCGAGCATCTGATCACATACTCTCTTATCATGAAGTCTTTTGTTCTTCTGATGATATTTATTTGCAGCCTCTGAAGCTACTTGGTAAGCTCTTTTTAGTTCTGTTCTCAGCTTAGACACATAAGGCGAATATCCGGTTGCATCGTTTCTTGTACAATTGTATGCATGTACAAGTTGACTGACATGCTGGCTCCACTTTTGTTTTTGGGACTTGTTGAGTATACCAAGCATTGACAAGTTTTGTTGAATCGTTCTGGTTGTGCATCCCCCTGGGGATGGTATGGAGCTGTTCGTGACTTTTGAATCCCCAACATCTTCAGCAATTCCTGAATTAACTTGCTTTCGAAGTCTCGCCCCTGATCTGAGTGTATTCTTGCTGGTAGTCCGTAATGCACAAAATACTTTTCACATAACACCTTGGCTACTGTGAGAGCTTTCTGGTCTTTCGTTGGTAAAGCTTGGGCATACCTAGTGTAGTGATCAGTGACTACGAGGATGTTAAACACTCCTTTGAAATCAGGCTCCAGGGACAAGAAATCAATACAAACAAGTTCCATGGGACCATTGCTGATGATCTTCAACGGTGCAGCTCATTGGGACTGGGTCTTACGAAGGATACACTTGCTGCAGTTCTTCACATATTGATCAATTTCACTTGACATTTTTGGCCAATATAAACAATCTCTTATTAAAGCACTTGTCTTTTCTACGCCCAGATGTCCAGTTTCATCATGGAGTGATTGCAAGACCATAAGTCGATGCTTCTGTGGTAAGACAAACTGTAAACACTTTTCATTTTGTTGTTTCTTTACCACTCTAAATAGTAGTCCTCTCTGTACTACAAGTTTAGATCCTTCTTTATATAGTAAATTCACTTCAGGGTCTTTGCCTCCAGCCAATGATGACAACTGTCCTTTCACCACAGCGTGTCTCACTAGAGAAATGGCAGGGTCTTCTTCTTGAGCTTCTATTAAGTCTTTGGAACTTAACTGCTTAAGTGACCCAACATCCAGTCTGGTTGGGAATGCATAGCACTCTGGTATCACTTCAGGTGAAACTCCCAACTTCTCCACACACTTTTGAATGCTACCAGTTTTGCAAAGCGCTTTAATACCCAAGGGTATTTCTTCCCAGCCTTCCTGTTCTGTTTTGGGAAAAACATTCCGAGAAAGGGAATCAGCATCAACGTTGCTTTTCCCTGGTTTATACTGTACATTAAAATTGTATATGGACAGCGCAGCTAACCACCGATGGCCGGCAGCATTGAGTTTGGCAGTGGTAAGTATGTACGTAAGAGGATTGTTTTCCGTTTTTACTGTAAATCTAGCACCATATAAATAATCATGAAACTTGTCTACCACTGCCCACTTGAGCGCTAAAAACTCAAGTTGGTGGACAGGGTAATGCTGTTCTGATGCCTTTAGCTTCCGGCTGGCAAATGCTACGGAACTTAACCCTTCTGGGTATTCTTGGTTTAAAACGGCATTTAAACTGGCATCAATGTACAGAATGTAGGGTTTAGTGGGATTAGCAATTACCAGCACAGGTGCATTCGTAAAACAATGGATGATCTTTTTGATTGGCTCTGTACATTCTTCTGTCCATCTTTCACCAAACGTTTCTGACTCTTTATGGTACATCCCTTTATGGCTTTCTTGCCCTTCTAAGTAGGAGGATACCTCTTGGTGAGTTCAGTAAGAGGTCTAACTATAGCTGAATAGTTAGCTATGGAGCGTCTGGAGTACCCACAGAATCCCAGAAATGACCTGAGGGATTTCAAATCAGTGGGCTGCTTCCAATTTGTTACCGCTTCAACTTTAGCTGGAACTGCGGCAATGCCCTGCTCGAAATTATATGTCCCACATATTTCACCCGAGGTTGACAGAACTGGCACTTATCGAGTGAGACTTTTAATCCAGTTCCTTCCAGTCTGTTGAGGACTTTTAACAGACGCTCTTCATGTTCTCCTGGTGTTTTGCCAAACACTATAATATCGTCTAAATATACAAGCACCTCCAGCAGATTCATATCTCCTACTGCCCTCTCCATTAATCTCTGGAACATGGCTGGCGCTCCAGAGATTCCTTGAGGCATCCTCTCAAACTGATAGAACCCAAGCGGGCATATGAATGCTGTCTTGTCCTTATCGTCATCGGCCATTTTGATCTGATAGTACCCGCTCCATAGGTCTAAAAAAAAAGAAACCACTTACTGCCCGCAAGACAGTCTAAAGCCTCGTTGATCCTGGGTACTGTATACTGATCAGGGATCATTCTTGAATTTAGGGTTCTATTATCGATACACATGCGCATTGTTCCATTTTTCTTCCTGGCCACAACAATGGGGGAAGCGTATGGACTTCTGGACTCTTTGATGATTCCAGCTGCCAACAATTCATGAAGATGGCGGCGTATGTCAACGATATCAGCAGGCGCAAGCCTACGGGATCTTTCTTTAAATGGTGTGTTATCACTTAGTTGAACGTGGTGTTCCACTCTTTTGGCTGATCCCACATCCCATTTATAGAGTGAAAAAAACATTCTGCCTCTCAGACAGTTTATGAGATAACCGGTTTTTCCAATATTTTGGAATCTGTGAATCTCCAAAGTTAAACAAGCGTGGATCTATAGGCAATCCTTTTGCTGGATCAGCTTTCTCCACAATAGTAGCAACTTCTGCTATGTATCCTTGCGCAACCACTGCCCCTACCAGAATACAGACTCTTTTCTGCGAAACATTCCTTAACAGAACAGGAAATGTGTTTAGCTGAAGGACAGAGGAAGTAATGATAGTAGGCTTTACTAATATCTCACCATGGACTACTTGAAATTGATGGCTGAGAAACAACTAGAATGCTCTTGTCAATGGATTGTCTCACCTTGACAGGTGGCTTGACAGTCACTTCTTGGTGGAATACTGAGTGGACCCGGACCTGACCATTGAATTTCTGCCACAGCCTCTTCTGGGTCTTTTTGTTTTTTACCACGCATTTCAAATGCTTTTGATGGTCAAATATATATTGGCATGTCTACTCCGACTGCCTCTTTACAGAGCTGCGCTAACCTCTGGAACATACTAGCATTAGTACCGATGAGTAATGGGACTTGCTTGGGCCCATTAGGCTCTGGACATACTAAGGCTAGTACACTGATGGGTGAACTTCACAGAACACTCGAGGGTTCCATCCTGAGCAAAAGAAGAGAAAGCTCTTCTTTAGTTGTTGGTCGTACAGTCATCCCTTTTACCTGCTGTCTGAGTGTTTTCACCTCTTTCTTCAGAGCTTTTACATCATGACTTTCATCAATGAACTCAGATGCTCATTGGCTTCTCTTGTTCTTGTCAGAAGCAGGGTCTTCCTTCGCCTTAATGGTTAACTCTGCCACCATTGATTGTAAGTCTTTGATTTCTGTTGTGAGCTCTTGTAGAAATGAGTCTTTGGAATCCTCACCTCCCACTAGCACTTGACAAGAGTGCTAGTGGGAGGTGACTTTCGTCTTTCAGTTTCTGGTACCTCCTCTTCCCGAATCTTATGAAGCAGCTCTAGGAAATCAGGAGGGCTGCTCTTCTGATCCCTTAAGCATAACTGAAGCAGCATGATATCAGACTGGGTTGCCCCTCTGATGAGCTGGAAGTCGTCCTTTTTGTACAATTCTGATCAAGATTTTCTCAAGTCTCCTTAAGAAATCAGACAACATTCTCCATGACGTTGTCATAGTGCTCGGAACACAAAATATAGATGTTCACCAGACTCAGAGCTTCCAAAAGCACTTTCAGTGGCTTCCAGATACTCTTTTGGAGATGCTTCTGAATTTGTAAACCTTACTGCATGGATGATCTCCAAGGCTGGTCCTCGCAAACTCTCCACTATCCTTAATTTCTTTTCCTTTTCAGAACGACCACTCCCCTCAACCATTAGCATAGCTTGTTCCATCCAAGTCTCTAGATTATCCTCCCCAGCTGGAGTTGGAATGATACCTGAAAAGGTCCTCAAGTGTCTAAAGGAACTGATATCATTTGAGTTTTTTGTAGTTTTTGCAAGCACCTCACCTACAGCTCTGATGATAGACTCCAGAGTAGAAGCATTCACCAATTTAGGCTTTAATGCTAATTTATACATCTGTATCTGTTTTATTTTGTAATAGTGTTATTGATCTCATGAGTTTTCACTGGCAGGAAAGTCATCTGTGTATTTGAATTGTGTGTAAGCATTTAAGAATGTCTGTGATAATTAGATTGAAAAGTTTGAAAGACAAATTTATGCTGGCTTGTCTTAAAGTCTTGTTTAAAAACATAAATAGTTTGATCAGATGTTTTAGATGTTTGCTAAAGTGTTGCTAGTTGGTTGCTAGGATATTCTGGGTAGTTAGGCTCTTGCTATGCAGTTGCTGGGGTGTTGCTAGAGTAGATGGTAGAAAGTGTGTTGTGGGTGATTACAGACATTCCAACCTCTGTTAATAACAGAAAATCAAACATTGTTTTCAAAACTGATCCATTTTTAGTGCTTTGATATTATTGCATTTCTTTCTAATGTTAGGAAATTCAAACGTTTTTGTTGCTTGCTCTTAAACTTGCAAATGTGATTTAGGCCATCTAAGCATGTCATTTTAATAGAACTGCATGTCTTCTTTAGTGATACAAGCTCCGAAACATTTATAACCTGCTGAGGTTTTTTATGCTGTGTATTGACTTGGTGCCATGATGGATATTGAAATGTTATTTATTTTTAATTCTAAACAGTATAGATGATTACCTAATGGTAATGCAATATTTGTGAACACAGCTTTGTATGTCAGACTATAAATCCCCTAAAACTAGGCATGGTGGCTTGCTTTGGTGTTGCCACCCCTCATAGATCCCACGCCACCCCTTTGCCACCCTAAAAATTATTTTCTAGATCCGCCCCTGGGCGTCCTGCACCAAACTGACCAGACTGGACCTGCGTGGAAACCCTGTCCACAAAACTGCCAACATAGAATCTGAGCTGAGCCAGCTCTTGCCATTAGTTACTGCTCTGTCTCTTTGATGTGTGCATGTGTGTGTCTAAGTAAGTGTTCATGTGTATGACTTAATGCCTGTAATGCTGTAGAGATAATTAGAGCTCACTAACCGTACCTCATATGCTGGACCTAAAGGAATAGTTTAGCCAAAATTGAAAATTCTGTCATTTATCTGTATTTTGGTAGGCTGTATATTTGATGAATGTTCATGCTGGTTGTTTCTTCCATGCAATGACAGTCCCAATGTAATTCAAATAAAATTGAAAGGAAGTATTGACTTTAGACGCATTTCACTGAAAAAGTAACATCATACAGATTAGGAAAGATATGTATAAAATGTCTAAAATTTAATATTCGGGTGAACTATGCCTTTAAAAGTGTTTAGCTTTGTCTGTAAGTTTGTCTGTGTTTGTGTGTGATAAATGACGGTTCACATTTCAAGTAACAAATAACTCTGCATGCTGATAGAGAGAAATATTTCACCACATCTGCTTTTAGCTGTAAGTCCCGAGGGTTCTGTTTTAGGCAGAGATATTGTTCTTGCAGTGTATCAGTGAAGATGCAAATACTCAGCTTTGTGTTTATTATACTGTATGAATTAGACACCTTTTTTAGCACTGCAAAAATCAAGCATTTGTGGTGTGAAACCTGCAGGTGTGAGTCTCCATGCCAATAACGAAACATGTTTCTTCCCAATGTCTGTGTAACGTCTTTCCATTAAGCCGCTGCCAATGATAATAAGAGCGAGCAAGTTTTTGAACGCGTACAGAGTCCGTGCAAGCGGAAATAGATGAAAACAAATGTCTTTATTTATTTGTGCTCCAATAGCAAAATGTCTCAAAACAACTTGCTGTTAGTGTTCCTTGTTCACGAATCTTTACAATTAAAGTCCATACCTTGCAGACACAGCATACAAACACATCTTTCACGCTACTCTGCTGTGCGGTCAAACACTGTGTGATTCCTAATTAGCAACGTGTACTAGAGATGCGCTGATGAGCTCAAACGTCACCCGAATCCACAGCTTCAAATGAATTATCCGCCCGCCACCCACCTGCACCTTTATTCTGATTTAGGGTGTTTTCACACTTGGGTCCTCTTTAAAAGAACCGAACCCAGACCCCTTTAAGTGGACCAAGAGGTGGACCAAGTGAAAAAGGACCAAGTTTTCTTTATGTTCACACTGTCGCTGTGCCAGAAAGAGGACTCAGATCCTTTTTTGGTCCACTTAAGCAGTAATGGTGTCTCAGACCTCTTTGTGTTCAGACTGTTGCTGCTTGGATCTAGTCCAGTTCAGTGTTTGATGGCTGACACATTATGGCCTCCAAAATTGGAATATTTTTATCTTTTGCACAAAAATATAAGTTTTGTACACCTTTGTAATATTTATTTTGAATAGTTTTCCTTGTTTTTTAATTATGTTTATTTCATAGCACACATGGTTTCTGTAGGATGTGCAGGAAGCTCAAATTTAAGCCTTTTTAAGACCTACACAGATAAAATTATTGCCATATGAGTGGGGTAGGGCAATGTCTACAGCAACATATTAACTGTGAAATGTAGGCCTACAGGTTTTCAAAAATAACAAATAATAAAATGATGAACTTCACATTTCAGCCTTTAAACCATTTTTAAGAAAAAAAAAAAAAAGTCAAAAGTATCAATTATTATATTTATGGTTTAGTGGTTTATTGGCTTATATTAAACCAGAAAAAGGGCAGAAAAATCCTAATTCATTCTCTGCCGGAAGGTGGCGCTTTTTCACATATATAATGGTTTCCCCGGTAACGGCACTACACAAAGCAGCGCAGGACCTCACTTTGAAACGTGCAGCGCTTATATTTATCCAATAAAATCATACCCTTTTTAATTTTAATAATCACATTAAGCAATATGGCAATACTTGTCTTTTGAAAAAAATAAAATGCATATTATTAGTCGTAATTTTCATATTAGGCTGCTGTACTAGAACTACAGTAATGCACAGATCAGTTTATTGATAGACATGCAATTACTTTCTCAGATGTTTAGGTTCGGTTGAGACAAAACCAACTGTGTGTATGTAAACCATGGGTGTTTTGACAGAATAGACGCTAAAGAGACTGTAGCTTAGTCCCCATATGATGACCAAACTACATCGGAATTCGCGAATGGAAAAATCAAGTGAGCCCGGGTCGATTTGTGTTCACAATGCACGTTTTTAGCAAACCCTATCTTTAGCCGAAAGCAAACCGTACTCAGACCACCTCCCGAGATGGTCTCGGTTCGGTTCGCTTCTAAAGGGGTCTGAGATCGTTTGGAGTGTTCACATATGGGCCAAAAATCACGCGAACCGTGCTCAGACCCCCTGAAAAGGACCAAGTGTGAAAACATCCTTAGATAACCGCACCCGACCCGCACTCAATCGTCATTTACAATTATTCTAATTCTTAGTTTTGCATGATGACATGATGAATGGATGGTTAATTTTTAACAGCAGACTGCTTCAGATGATCTGCACACTTATATAAGTTTAATCGCGCGTGCTTTTAAGCCAAATCCACGCTAAAAAAATAAAAATAAAAATAAAAATAAAAAAGGTTAAACTGACACCTGGACGTGACTCTCCGTGATCTCTGATAAAATCCGTTGGGTGTTTAAAGGCCTACTGGATCCTTGGACAAAAGTTTAAAGGGGTTCACCCAGTTTAAGAAATTTTTGATCGTAAAAATCTAATTCTTTTAATTTTTAATGTATTGTTTTCGTTATAATGTACTGATTCAAATTAGTAATCAGTAATAATTATTTCAATACTCGGCGTGTCTCCCTTAACATGCTCTCCCATATGAACAGGCAGCAAATGTGGCGCGGGCGCATCAGGCACAATCATCAAACATATTTCAAAGGAAGCCGGCGCCAAGGTCCTCACGGTCTTTACTGGGTTTATTGAGCGAATATTTCCCTTTATTCACATACGATTTAATTAGAAATGGTGGCCTGTCGTGATTTTGGCTAACGCAGGGCACTACTGAATGATGCGCATCAGAGGGGATTTAGGAGTGGGTAAATGCAAAGCCGACTGATAAAGAAATGGGTATTCGCAGGTACTGTACACCACTGCATATTGCCCTACTCCGCATTACCACAGGCGTAACTCCATTCAAACTTTATCTGAATGTCTCCTTTTCTGTCACAAATTTTCGAACAGGCGAACAGACACACACAAAGTATTTAAAACAGGTTCATATTTTAGAAAATGTAGTAAATATTTGCGTCATTATTGATTTATCTCATCCACCCGTGACCCATCCGCAATTAATCAGAATACATTTTTTTATTACCCTACCCACCCGACCCGCGGATATAACTGCCATCCGCGCATCACTAAGGTGTACACACCTGACTCATACGCTGGTGCTGCAATTATACTGTGTCACACTGCCACCCAGTGGCCAAGTATATAATTGTATTAAATCGGCTCCTACACTCGGTGTCTAGCTGGATTTCTCCTTCGGTAATGTTCGAGGGGTCTTATAATCAACATAGGAGCTGCTAAGTGTTGGGTTTTGTTTGTGCAAATATGGCTACAAGCAGTCCCTATATTATGCTCTTTGTGAGAATGAGTTGTTCAGTCATTATACTTGTAGATACAACCTTAAGTTAGTTGAAAAGTAAAGAGTAGATATTAATTTATAAATTTAAAAAGATGATATCTGGAAAAAGACATATAGCTCACATTGATCATATTTAGCAAGTAAGCAAATAGAGGCAAGAAGCATGGTGGAATTATTACCACGTTATGATCATTTCTAGTCGTGTTTTAGGGTTGTTTCTTACAGAGCTGCTTTTTATGGTTTATCTAGACGCATGTTTTTGACCATTGTGAATGTGACGGAGTGGTGCAATTTTGAGAACCAAGCCCAAGCTTCTACCGATAAGAAAATCTGACTATGCCAATCTAGGAACTACTCCCAGGGAATAATACTCAAAAATTGAGTGAGGTTCGGTTCCCTCAAAGAATTAGGCAGGAGATGTGAGTAAAGTATAAAAATACAAATGTTTATTAATACAAAAATGTTTTAAAATACTAAGCACTAAAATCAAAAAGAAAAACTGGAAACCACACTTCAAATCAAACACAAATTACAAACAGAGGGGAAAAAAGGTAAAAATGCACACCAACTTTATGTATCTGTAACAATTAAATAAAACAAAAATAATCAGTACCAGCAGGGCTGAGGTTCCCAACGACCAGATACAAGATGGAGTTTGGTTTTACAAGGACACACTTCCACGCACACACCACCATGCACTTGGATCTCACTGCCAAACACTCGAAGTGTTACACAACTCAAAGAAGAACCACCACCACAAAGAGGAATATCTGTTCACCTGGGGGACCCCAGCTCCTGCAATAAATCAAAAATAAATAAATAAACAATAACAAAATTGACTTCAAACAAAACACAGTATGGACATCAGTTAATTGATAGAACAACCCTACACAATGTGGGTATCAACACCAAACAAAAAGAAAAAAAACAATGAAATTTTATAAGGATGAAATATTTGATCACAAGGTTATTATTACAAAGCAACTTGGAGTCGGACATAAATGGTAACATGCAAATCAAATTGCATTATCCAGTGACGTATAGCATGAAAATAAACAGCAAACAAAACTGCTAACAGAAATGAAGAAAAGAAAAATCGACTAAGGTAAACAACTTTCCTTCCACAGAATTAAAGGCAAAAGAAAACCAAAGAAAAGGATTTAACGAATGAAAAAGAAAAAGGGACAGAACAGTTCTTTTACATGTCTCTTAGAAGAATGAGATAGTCATACTCTCAAAAACAAATACACAGCATGAAGCGGGGCACTAAACGGCACGGTAAGAATCAGACACGGACAGTCCCCTACTAACGGTGACGATGGCGTCTATATGCCGATACAACCAGGAGGGCTCTAGCAGCACGAAGAAAACGACAGCAGCAAACAATCATGGTCAAAACGAGAGGGAGAATCCTACAGTAAACACAAAAGGAAACATTACTCATTGTATCGTGCTCACTTTTAATTATAGTTGCGTTTAAAACACTTACCGTCAGGATATCACGTCAAATAGAACACCTACAGGCACGGGTTTGTCAGTCATGCCCACCGATAGCACAATGGGATATAGGGAATCATGCCTGTTAGCATGCAACAAAACGTTAACCGCAAATCAACATGCTTCTTCTTCTTCTTCTTGTGGGGTTTAATGGCGGTTGGCAAACCAACTTAAAGGTGCATTCCCGCCACCTACTGGAAAGGAGTGTGGAGCCACTTGGCAGAACCTGATTTTACGAAGTACGACATGTTCCTGGGTCAACATCTTTGTTGACCCTGGAACAACATGGTGATTAACCAATCAGATTTGAAAAAACAGTTTATAGCTTTTGTGAAGTTTAGGCTTACAATCAGTGTTTGGTGCTTGTACATCAGTGTTATTCATCTATCATTTCCTCTAATTTTAGGGATTACTCATAGGTAAGGTTAGGTTTAGGTGTAGGGATGTGGTCAAGATTACATTTTTGGATTAAAATGTTGTTCCAGGGTCAACAAAATATGTTGACCCAGGAACACATCTAACTCAGCAAAATCAGGACGTGCGGAGCACTTGATGGTTGGATTGGAGATGCTAATCTACTTACTTTAGTAAGGATGAGGAGAGAGAAAGGAGGGGGTAAAGAAAAACAGAGAAAAAAAAAAAAATTTTACTTGTGTGTACCTACACACTTATATCAACATAAATTAAATTCTATTGATCAACCCAATCTCTTTCAGAAAAATAAATAAATCATGGAATATTTCTATTTGTTTGGTCCATCTCCTAACAACACCTGCATTGATATTTTGATTATCCCCAACTTATTTAATGCCTTAGTTAACTGGAATCTTTGCCTTCCGTAAGCCTCACATTTCATTATTACATGTTCAATATGTTCCTCCTGTCCGCTCTTGTCGCATTTTCCATTTTCATGTTTTCCTATTCTGTATAATGATTTATTTAAAAAACAATGCCCTGTACGCATTCTAGTGATCATTGCATCTTCCTTCCTATTTCCAACACTTTTCCTCATTTTTCCAACTTTTTCTTGTATCTTGTATAAATGTCTCCCAGTTGATTCACATTCCCATTCCTTTTGCCATCTTTTCCTTACTTTGCATGCTATCATACTTTTAACTTCTGATTTGCTTAATGTAACCTTTACTTTGATTTCTGACTTTTTTAAAGCCATTTTAGCCATTTGATCTGCCTTCTCATTTCCTTTAATTCCTATATGTGATGGAATCCACAGAAATTCAACTATAATTTCACTTTGTCTTAACCTGAACAAGCTTTGTAACACTTCATATACAAAATCTTGTCTAGCTAGTGATGTTCCACTAATCAAACTATCTAAAGTTGCTAATGAGTCTGTACATATAACATTTCTCTTTGTCTGTACTTCCTCTATCCATTGTAATGCCAGAGATATTGCTATTAACTCTGATGAAAAAACAGATAAATTGTTTGATAATCTCTTTAATATTTCAACTTTGAAGAGAGGAATATAAATTGCTGCTGCCGTTATCCCTGATTCCGGATCCTTTGATCCATCTGTATATATTTGAATATCACTTTGATATGTTTTTTCAATATAATCCTGAACTTCTGAGCTTTCTAACTTGTTCATTTCTTTATTATTTTTCCTACTGAGTAACTGTAAATTGATTAGAGGCATGTGAAAAAACCAAGGCGGAATGGCTGACATTACTACTGTAGGTGCTATACTAATGTTATTGATTCCTATACTCTGGGCTTCCTTGTTTACAATCCAGCCAAAACTTATCAATTTTTCCTGCTCATATTGCCAACATTCCCTTGATACACTTTTTACTGGATGTTCACCTAAATGTCCTTTAACACTAACCCAATATTTCATCCTTAATTTTAATCTTCGTAACTCTAGTGGCAACTCACTCATTTCTACTTGCACAGCTTTATTTGATGATGTTTTCATTGCTCCACAGCATATTCTCAAAGCTTGCGATTGAATACTGTCTAGTTTTTTAAGTTGGGATTTAGATGCCGAGCTGTAAACCATACATCCATAGTCCATAGTTGCTCTGATCAGTGCACAGTAAATGCTTTTAAGGGATTGCCGACAAGCTCCCCAATCTAATCCTGCCAAGCATCACATCACATTGATTGCCTTTTTGCCCTTATCTGTCACTTTATGGATATGAGTATTAAAATTCAGTTTTGCGTCCATCCAGATTCCCAAAAATCTTGCAACTGTGACTTGCTCCAACTGTTGCCCATATATTTGAATATTAATTTTTGGATTTGTTCTTTTCCTTGTAAAACATATCACTTGGGTTTTGTCCACTGAAAAACGGAATCCCCATTCATTAGCCCAATTTTCTACTTTTCCCACAGCTGACTGTATACATTTTTCAGTGCTCCGTCATCAGCATATAAAGACCTCCCTATACCCATACCAATTTGATTAAAAATATTGCTAATCATTATGTTAAAAAGAATTGGGCTACAAACACTTCCCTGAGGTGTCTCATTCTCTATTTCATATACAGAGGATAGTGCAGCTCCCACTCTCACTTGAATAGTTCTCTTACATAAAAAATTCATTATCCAATTGTACATTCTTCCCTTTACTTTAATTTCTTCTAGTTTAATTAATAGACCCTCTTTCCACATCATATCATATGCTTTTTCAACATCAAAAAACACTCCAATCACTACTTCTTTATTTACTTGCGCCTTTCTTATCTCATTTTCCAGATGTAAAATAGAATCCATAGTATTCCTTCCTTTTCTAAAACCACTTTGATAAGATGATAAAAGATTCTCCTTCTCTAGCACATATACCAATCTGTTCATAACCATACGTTCCATTATCTTGCATAAATTTGACATCAGTGCTATTGGTCTATAACTTGTTGGTTGTGAAGGGTCCTTACCAGGTTTTGTTATTGGAACTATAATCCCATGCTTCCATTCAACTGGTAACCTCCCTAATTCCCATACTTTGTTATACAAACTCAATATAACAGTTAAATAATTTTCTGATAGATGTTTAATCATTTCATAGCAGATATCATCTCGTCCTGGTGATGTTATGCCAAAGGAATGGGTTCATGATAGGAATACGAATGTGTGTGTGTGTGTGTGTGTGTGTGTGTGTGTGTACCTGGTATTTATCACGTTATGGGAACCAAATGTCCCCACAAGGATAGTAATACCAGTAAATTTTGACCTTGTGAGGACATTTGTGAGGTCCCCATGAGGAAACAGGCTTATAAATTATACAGAATAAGTTTTTTTGAGAAAGTAAAAGTGTGCACAGTCTCCTGTGAGGGCTAGGTTTAGGTATAGGGTAGGTGTAGGGTGATAGAAAATAGGGTTTGTACAGTATAAAAACTATTACGCCTATGGAATGTCCCCATAAAACATGGAAACACAACATGTGTGTGTGTGTGTGTGTATGTATTATCACTAGTATTATCAAATACTTTTTTGTCAAACTTTAGATTTGTTTTGTTGGAAATGTTTAAGTATTGGTTTTTGCATTACTATTACAGTCAAATCTAAAATTCAGATAAAAGATGATGAAGAAAAAATTCTATCTAAAATGATCAAACGCTACGAGAGGGCAAAATCGTCAGTCATAACTACAGATAGAAATGAGTCATGTTAATTTTGTTTTGAATAGGAAGCAAAGAAAACACAGAGAGATTTATTAGATTGAGGCAGGAGCATTCTGATCTCTTCACTGGAGCCTAAAATACAGCCTTATACGGCTGGAGGTAAGATCTTAGAATTAAAGAGTAGGTAGTCAGTCTTTTTTTCTTTTTTTGAACCATGATTAGCTTGTTCAGGTGTGTTAGGATTGTAGCTAAACTCTGCAGGACGGCAGTTCTCCAGGACTGATGTTGGCCACCCCTGTGTTAGACAGAACAATCTTATTTCTAAGGATGTGTAAGGAGTTTTTTGTTCTAAATTGTCATATTATGCTTATATTATTTTTATGATTATAGATTTATTCTGGAGAAAATGGACCTGTCCAGTAAAGTTACACCAGCACAAGCCAAGAAAAAGTGGGACAATTTAAAAAAAAAAAAACATAAGGTAAGCTAAGATGTACTTGTACCCTTGTACAGTCCCATGTTGATAGTTTGCTCAACCAATTTAGCCTTCACTTGTATTGACAGCTTTACAAACTTAACCCTTTAACTGTCACCCCCCATCTTTAAACACAGGCATGCATTATCCAAACTTAAATTGTTATGATTCATGAACACTTTTGAATACAGACCTTAGGTTGGACTCTTTTTAAAGACAATCAGATTATTGCAAAAGTGGAATAATTTCAAAAAATAAAAGTATAAAACTATTTACATCTGTCAATATTGCTTCTATCACAAAATAACCACCAATATGGAATCTTGAGACTAAGACCTTTCCATACTATATTTTTTTAATTTTTGAGTTTTGATTGTAACAGAACGTAATGCATTTTGTAAAATCACACTTGGCACTGCCTGCAGACCGGTAGACGACTGCCAAAATATTTTAAAGTACCATTTCCATGAGAATGCAATGTCCAATTTCAAAATGTTTTTACAGGATGAATCTTGGGCTTCTAAGCTTTCAAATGATATATAATTTATGATGACTACTAAAATATGTTATAAAGAAAAAAAGACAACGAAAAAAAGAGCGCTAAGTGTCCCACAGGTGGGACGGTGACAGCTAAAGGGTGAAGATCTTTAATGCTTTTAAAATTTTTAATGCTACTTATGCTACAATTAACCTTGTTTTGCTTAGAGTGCAAACATCCAGGGTCAGGTGAGGGCCTAAACAATGGAAAGCCCACTGCAGAAACTTGGCCGTGGTTCGTTCTGATGGACGAGATGTTGGGTCAAAGGCCCTCCATTTCTCCCCCTGTTCTTGTTCCCTCCCTTCCTGATGAAGAAGCACGGCCAGGTTGTAGCTCTGTTGAGATTACTCAGGATGCAGAACAGGAAGATAGGCCAGTCACAGAGCAGTCAGCACGGCCAAGAAAGAAAAAATCCAAATCAGATTCACTTTTAGAGCTACTGAAGGAAGATATGGCATGCCAGAAAGAGTGGGAAGAGAGGAGAGATGCAGAAGACAGGGCAAGGAGCGATAGGCTCTTTAGCTTACTTGAAAAACTTATTGACAAAATGTAACAAAAAAAATATTTACAATTTTTACTACTTTTAACTATTTACAATATTTACAAATGTTACAAATATTAAAAGGTAATTAAGTAATTCTATTGTTAATTCTATAATTAAAAGATAATTCTATGTCGTTCAACATATGACTACATGTATAAAATGAATAAATTGAATAAATTAAAAAATTCTAAATGGCTAAATGCATTCATTAATAAATAAATATCTTTGGTTAAACATTAAGAAAAGTAAAAGATAAAGAAAGTGGAAAGATGCCATGTATTGTGTGAATTCTCATGCTGACTTCCTAGTGAGCCTAAGAACAAAAATAAGAAGAAAAAAACAGTATACTGGGTTAAGTTGTTTTAAATTCCATGAAAAGTTCATCATTTGGAATGCTGTATAAACTTACTATATTAAACTGAAGTATAGGTAAGTAGTATTACAATGCACTAAACGTAGATTTTATGATTTATGACCTGATTTATGACTGGATTTATGAGCGTATTTTTGACTCCTGTCATCGTTGATGGACAGGTAGACATATGTCTAGTTTGTACATGATTAGATTTATGAGTGAATTTATGTGTTTATGACCCCTCTGTCACTCTGACTGCCATGTCACCAGCGTCCTGTCAGCTCTGAGTGACATGGCAGTGTTTGTGTAAATCAAAAGATCAAAACAGATGTTAGATTTGACTTTAATTGGATTTATGAGTGGATTTATAATGTTTTATCTCACCTGCTTCCCTGGTGTTTTATGGTGTTGCTTCTTCCAGACCCTTTGGTAACAGTCAGGGGTTTTGGGTTTCGTCCTGATTGTGGAAAAATGGCAGGACAAATGTGTGTGTGTGTGTTGTCACCTCAAGAGGATCAGTTTGTTGTTTGATCACTACGGTATATGCTCATGTTTAGATACCAGCCTACTGGGGCCCATCTACATCTACCCTCTGCGTGCAAGGACACAAACCCCCTAACACAAACCCTAACACCATAAGCAGAGGCCAACGCAAAGATTCAAATGTATGATAAAAGAATTAAACAAAATAAACTTTTCAAAATAAAAAAAAAAAGACTTTTATTAAACTGTCACCCATCTCCTCAGCGGGACGCCTAAGTTTACTTCACCGTATTACAAATAGATCCTAAACTAATCATGACAAAACTGTATATCGTTGGAAAGGTCTAAGACTCCTAAATAGATGTTTGGCCACTGTTTGTGCTACAAATTTTCTAGGAAAAGTAATAGATTAACTAATGACAAGAGTGCACCTCAAAAATCTACATCATAACAGGAGTTCTGACCTTTTTCACAAAAAAAAAAAAAAAAAAAACTTTCTTTGTTGCCTTTTTCTCTATCATGTTTTAGAAATCGTAAGAAATTATATATCAGTTGAAAACTTTGGGTCTGAAAATGTATCTTTTGAAAAGCATTTTAAAATCAGACATTGCATTACCATGGAAAATGTACATCAAAGTCATATTACAAAATGTTTTCGTTCATGAATTATAAAAATGTAAGTTTTGGCATTTTCACATCTATGTTCAAAATGGGGGTGACAATTAAAGGGTTAATAAATCTATGACATTTCTTAACTGATGAAAGTATTCTTCCTGTTTTAATATTAATACAAGTAGTTTTTCATTTTAAAGATCATACCAGTTTCCTTTCAAACAAACTTCTCCTAAGCCACAGGAAAATGTTTCTTTACTTTAGTTTATTTTATTTAGTTATTTCACACTTCATTAATTTAATTTATTTATTCACTCTTTGATTTTTGTCGGTCTTAGAACTTACAGCCTGATATATCAGTTAAAAAGTGCTTATGTATGTACATGTAGGTAGTTAAAATATCAAGGTGAATGCAAATGTTTTGTTCCACGCTACACAATAAAACAAGACAGGATTTTCTTCCCGTAAGACTTGCGGACTGGTAGTTAAAACACATGTTCAGGCGCATGTAGTTAATCGTCTAAATTTAACAACATCACACGAAATGTAAAAAGCTTGTATCACACAGTCTAATAAAACAGAGGTTGGTGAGTGGGGTCTACGATCGTCAATGCATGTCTTATCAGATCAGCCAAAGTTGTAAAACTCTAAAGATGGTTTCTGGGGGTTTGCGACTCATTTGCAGTCTAATTGAGGGGATCTTGCATTTTTTACTTTTTGTGGGGGTGTGTCAGGTGAAGTTCAGTGATCAAAATCAGATATTTTTTCTAAGATGTTCAGTGATCAAAAGGGTATCTATTCCAACCATTTATGGTATACACCTGTGAGCGCAGCTGGGTCTACCGGTGTTGTGAATATTCATATTTACTTATTAATATAAGTTCAGTAGGTCATAAGATGTGCATTGAACCTTTTTTACAACACACAGCTGGATCTGTGTGAGGGCATCTGGTAAATTGTTAGGTAAAGTTGATGAAGAAAATACTTTGTCTAAGAAAAACAGGAATGCTTATATTGTGGATCTAGTGAATGTGGCTTCAAACTGATGTTCAGGATGAGGTTAGATAGATAAAGGAGAAGTCGATAACAACAAACTTAAATAGGGACAAAGGTGATTGTTTTAACAAACCGGTGTATGCTGTTGGGAAATTCTTGTTTCATTTTAGTGAATATTGTTTGTTTAGTTACATTTGTTATCTCTTTATATTCACTCCTAGATTTTTCAGTCCTCAACACAAGCACAGACACGTACACAAACACAAACAAACAAACACATGCAAACACAAACATACATGCAAACTCAAATGCAAACACAAACAATGCATGCAAACTCAAACACAAACATAAATGTAAACACAAACATAAACACAAACACGCACGTAAACACAAGCATACATTCAAACTCAAATGCAAACACAAAACATAAATGCAAACTCGAACACAAACATACATACAAACTCAAACACAAAATGGTAAACATAAATGCAAACGCAAACATACTAAAACAAACACACACATATATGCAAAAACAAACACAAAAAGACAAAGACACATGCAAACACAAACATCCATGCAAACTTAAACACAAAATGGCAAACATAAATGCAAACACAAACATACATGCAACTAAAACACAAACATACATGCAAACTCAAATGCAAACACAAAACATAAATGCAAACTCGAACATACATGCAAACTAAAACAAACACACACATACATGCAAAAACAAACACAAAAAGACAAAGACACATGCAAACACAAACATCCATACAAACTTAAACACAAAATGGCAAACATAAATGCAAACACAAACATACATGCAACTAAAACACAAACATACATGCAAACTCAAATGCAAACAAATGCAAACACAAACAAAGCATGCAAACTCAAATGCAAACAAATGCAAACACAAACAAAGCATGCAAACTCAAACGCAAACATAAATGTAAACACAAACATAACAAACACAAACATGCACGCAAAATCCACCTGATGATGGAAAACCGTAAGATTAAATAATGATGTAACTTTTGTTTTAACAAATAAGTTTTGTAGATTTTTAGATCTTTCAGACCTAAAGCCATGATGAGGATTAAAAGTTGTCAAATGATCCCCTGATTAGTGCAAGACACTTACAGACCTAAATATACTAAAAATTTGCTGTCGTAAACTTGTCTGCAACAAAAGAATGTCTTAAACAAGGTGCAACAAGTGACCCCATCTTTACATCAGATTAGATTTTCTTTCTGACTTTAAAATGCTATTATTATCCATGCTGTTTAAATGCATCATATTTATTGTCACACTGTAATGCTATATTTTATTAAAATACAAACAACTGTCTTTTAGTTTTATTTTACTAAGACTTGATCAAATAATTGACAGAATAAATGATCAAGTATTCGATAAGACCATCTTGTCACCCCAAGCTGATGTGTCTGACGATTTGTGATGACATTAATATCTTACTGATACAGATGTGTTAAGATGTTAAGTATGTGTAAAATATTTGTAAAGTTCAATATTACTGTTAAAACAGTTTAAAAACCACGTTTTTGTGTAACAGTGTCCTGAGACAAATGGAAATAGAATGTATGAAAGCCTCTTCTTTTAAGATATTTGTAATGCAGACTAAAAAAACTTTAGATTGACAACTGAGGTTATTCTCTTGAACATGTATACAGTAACCAGTGAGTTCATGAAACATTATTGTATAAATACATAACCGTGTAAATTCATCATGATCATATCATATTAATCAATAAAAAATACTTACTTTATATACCATATCTCACTTTCTAATCAAAACACAATAAAATTTGACTTTTTTAGAGTGCCGACAACCGGTTGGTTGGGGAAAAAAAAAAAAAAATAGGGTTATGTTTCTAAGTTAGAGTGCTTATAGTTTGTAGTAAAATCATCTGTAGCAAAACATTTTTATCCCAAAACATTTTTCTTTCAAACTCTCACTCTCTCTCACACACACACACACACAGCTTTTTCAGCGGCCCACAAACTGCCAACAACATCCTCAAGTTTGTTTTATCATTCAGCTGTAGCTAATGAAATTATTTTATGCATTATTACAAGTACAGATGCTGAAAGAGTTCATTAACCTGTTTAATGTGAATAATATCACTTAAGACTAGTTTGACAAACACCGTTCTAACAACAAGTACAACTGCTGCAGAAAATGTATTATAACACCACAGTAGGATAAAGCTATGGATGAGCGATCGACCAACATATCAAATGCTAAACATATTTTTACAAGTTCCTGCTTACATATTTTACGATGAAACTTAAAAAATATAGGCGTGAGCTAACAATCGGTAAAAATACTGGCCACACTCAACATACAGAGGGAGAGACTGAATATTCAGACAGCTAGAGCAGGACCTGATTGACTTTTTCTTAAGATAAAGACAATTATTTGGTTTATTTGTAGTTGGTATCTCACTTCACAACGGTTCCTCCATTACAGCACACACGTCAAGTCTTTTTTAGCATACGTATTTCGTATTATTCTGCAGTAACTGTTTAGTCTAAATATGTTTTAACAGTTCTTTGTGTTTTTGTTTTTACAAAGTTGTTAAACACGTGTAACTAATACCTCACTCAAACGCTGTAGACTTCCAGGTCAGGGAACTACATTACCCAGCATACACCTTGGTCTTCAAACATGGCCACTGGGGATACATATCCTAAAACACTCATACATGGCAACGCCCAAAATCATTAGACTTCTGATTATACGCACACAAAGATACCCTATATAAAAATACTCACATTCCACAATTTTTGTGAAGTATACACTCCTCCCGTGTTGTGATGCGGCAAACCCCATTTTTTTTTTTGTGATCTGTGTTAGTGATGCAGAGTCTGATTCATTTCTGCGAAACAATTCATTTGGACAGTTCGGCTCAGTGAACCGGTTCAAAGAACCGATTCATCGGCTTTTCTTTTCGTTGGTCATTTCTTTTCTAACAACTCAGGGTCATTTTATATCAGTGAAACATTTAAATAAAGTTAACTGTGTGAAGATGTATTGGTGATTATTGTCTGTTGTTCATTTAAGTTAACAATGTTCGTGATCCTTCATTGTTTGTTTAGCTTATTAGTTTTATGATAATAAAACTCTATTTGCTTCAGTTGACTTACAGCAGAACTCGAATTCATCTCCTTGACAAATTGGCATCATTAATTCTGTTACTTTACTATCAATCCTGTAATCCACTTCAGGCAATTTCTATTGTTTAAGGCTCTGTTAAAATGTAAAACTCTTTCAGGTGGTTGGGATGCGTGTAAGCGGTGAAAACCTAAATGTGACAGTAAAGGTGACAGATGAGAGCGTTACTCAAACAGTCCACCGTGTCATCTTTTAACAAAATATTCCGTCGAATGTCACTAAGATAAATTATGTATTCATTAAAGCGTTGAATTAATATAAGCGTACAAGAGAAGCATAACGATTGATTCATCTTTTTTTTATTTTAACAAAATATTGCTGAATAAGCATTCATACATTGAAGTAGTAAAGAAAATAAACAAATTTCCATTACAAACAAACAACAGTACTGACATTACATTAGCCAGAAAAGAAAATTTACACAGACCAGCATGTTTTTGATTAGTATACAGACAATTAGCAGTTCAGTAATTTCACATATCTTGGTATCATCATTTTTCATCATTTGGTATCAACATTGGCAAATTTTTTCAAGTAACAGTAAAGAAAACTGCAGCATCCAAAAGAGTTGTCCTCAGGACTCATCGCTGCTCGTTTCAGATTCAGATTCTGAATATGATAGTGACTGGCCTATTCCTGAGGGCAACTCTTTTGGATGCTGCAAAACAAATCTATATTTCGATTGGAGCGACGTACCTATGTTAAACACCATTTTCTCCACGATAGATGAGTTGTTTCAGCCAAGTTATACCCAATGATCAGTCTGTGTTTAACTGTGGGGATGACTTAAGTCATTGTGTATCCAGTATAACAAACCTGAACAACAGGTGTTCCTTACTGTATGTAACTGCCGTTGGGTTTAGTTTTACCAAGCCATAATACAGTTTCTTTACTGTGGATTGCGGGATTGATAGTAAAGTAACAGAATTAATGATGCCAATTTGTCAAGGAGATGAATTCGAGTTCTGCTGTAAGTCAACTGAAGCAAATAGAGTTTTATTATCGTAAAACTAATAAGCTAAGCAAACAATGAAGGATCACGAACATTGTTAACTTAAATGAACAACAGACAATAATCACCAATACGTCTTCACACAGTTAACTTTATTTAAATGTTTCACTGATATAAAATGACCCTGAGTTGTTAGAAAAGAAATGACCAACGAAAGGAATCGGTTCTTTGAACCGGTTCACTGAGCCGAACTGTCCAAATGAATTGCTTCGCAGAAATGAATCAGACTCTGCATCACTAACACAGATCACAAAAAAAAAATGGGGTTTGCCGCATCACAACACGGGAGGAGTGTATACTTCACAAAAATTGTGGAATGTGAGTATTTTTATATAGGGTATCTTTGTGTGCGTATAATCAGAAGTCCAATGATTTTGGGCGTTGTCATGTATGAGTGTTTTAGGATATGTATCCCCAGCGGCCATGTTTGAAGACCAAGGTGTATGCTGGGTAATGTAGTTCCCTGACCTGGAAGTCTACAGCGTTTGAGTGAGGTATTAGTTACACGTGTTTAACAACTTTGTAAAAACAAAAACACAAAGAACTGTTAAAACATATTTAGACTAAACAGTTACCGCAGAATAATACGAAATACGTATGCTAAAAAAGACTTGACGTGTGTGCTGTAATGGAGGAACCGTTGTGAAGTGAGATACCAACTACAAATAAACCAAATAATTGTCTTTATCTTAAGAAAAAGTCAATCAGGTCCTGCTCTAGCTGTCTGAATATTCAGTCTCTCCCTCTGTATGTTGAGTGTGGCCAGTATTTTTACCGATTGTTAGCTCACGCCTATATTTTTTAAGTTTCATCGTAAAATATGTAAGCAGGAACTTGTAAAAATATGTTTAGCATTTGATATGTTGGTCGATCGCTCATCCATAGCTTTATCCTACTGTGGTGTTATAATACATTTTCTGCAGCAGTTGTACTTGCTGTTAGAACGGTGTTTGTCAAACTAGTCTTAAGTGATATTATTCACATTAAACAGGTTAATGAACTCTTTCAGCATCTGTACTTGTAATAATGCATAAAATAATTTCATTAGGGTCTCAGCTACAGCTGAATGACAAAACAAACTTGAGGATGTTGTTGGCAGTTTGTGGGCCGCTGAAAAAGCTGTGTGTGTGTGTGGGAGAGAGAGAGAGTGAGAGTTTGAAAGAAAAATGTTTTGGGATAAAAATGTTTTGCTACATTTGCTACAGATGATTTTACTACAAACTATAAGCACTCTAACTTAGAAACATAACCCTATTTTTTTTTTTTTTTCCCCCAACCAACTGGTTGTCAGCACTTTAAAAAAGTCAAATTTTATTGTGTTTTGATTAGAAAGTGAGATATGGTATATAAAGTAAGTATTTTTTATTGATTAATATGATATGATCATGATGAATTTACACGGTTATGTATTTATACAATAATGTTTCATGAACTCACTGGTTACTGTATACATGTTCAAGAGAATAACCTCAGTTGTCAATCTAAAGTTTTTTTAGTCTGCATTACAAATATCTTAAAAGAAGAGGCTTTCATACATTCTATTTCCATTTGTCTCAGGACACTGTTACACAAAAACATGCTTTTTAAACTGTTTTAACAGTAATGTTGAACTTTACAAATATTTTACACATACTTAACATCTTAACACATCTGTATCAGTAAGATATTAATGTCATCACAAATAGTCAGACGCATCAGCTTGGGGTGACAAGACGGTCTTATCGAATACTTGATCATTTATTCTGTCAATTATTTGATTAAATCTTAGTCAAATAAAACTAAAAGACAGTTGTTTGTATTTTAATAAAATATAGTATTACAGTGTGACAATAAATATGATGCATTTAAACAGCATGGATAATAATAGCATTTTAAAGTCAGAAAGAAAATCGAATCTGATGTAAAGATGGGGTCACTTGTTGCACCTTGTTTAAGACATTCTTTTGTTGCAGACAAGTTTACGACAGCAAATTTTTAGTATATTTAGGTCTAAGTGCCTTGCACTCATCAGAGGATCATTTGACAACTTCTAATCCTCATCATGGCTTTAGGTCTGAAAGATCTAAAAATCTACAAAACTTATTTGTTAAAACAAAAGTTACATCGTTATTTAATCTTACGGTTTTCCATCATCAGGTGGATTTTGTGTGCATGTTTGTGTTTGTTATGTTTGTGTTTACATTTATGTTTGCGTTTGAGTTTGCATGTATGTTTGTGTTTATGTGCATTTGAGTTTGATGTATGTTTGTGTTTGATGTGTTGTGTTTGAGTTTGCATGCTTTGTTTGTGTTTGCATGTATGTTTGTGTTTGTGATTTAGTTGCATGTATGTTTGTGTTTGCAATTATGTTTGCCATTTTGTGTTTAAGTTTGCATGGATGTTTGTGTTTGCATGTGTCTTTGCCTTTTTGTGTTTGTTTTTGCATGTATGTGTGTGTTTGTTTTAGTTTGCATGCATGTTTGCGTTTGCATTTATGTTTACCGTATTGTGTTTGAGTTTGCATGTATGTTTGTGTTTAGTTGCATGTATGTTTGTGTTTGCATTGTTTGCATTTTGTGTTTAGTTGCATGTTTGTGTTTGCATGTGTCTTTGCTTTTGTGTTTGTTTGCATGTATGTGTGTGTTTGTTTAGTATGTTTGCGTTTGATTTATGTTTACCTTTTGTGTTTGAGTTTGCATGTATGTTGTGTTGTGTGTTTTGTTTTGTGTTTGCTTAGTTTGCATGTATGTTGTGTTTGTTTGTAGTTTGCATGATGTTTGGTTTGCATGTTTGTTTGTTTGTGTTTGCAGTTGCATGTATGTTTGTGTTTTATTATGTTTGTTTGCATTTGAGTTTGCATGGATGTTTGTGTTTGCATGTGTCTTTGTCTTTTTGTGTTTGTTTTTGCATGTATGTGTGTGTTTGTTTTAGTATGTTTGCGTTTGCATTTATGTTTACCATTTTGTGTTTGAGTTTGTATGTATGTTTGTGTTCGAGTTTGCATTTATGTTTTGTGTTTGCATTTGAGTTTGAATGTATGTTTGTGTTTACGTGCGTGTTGTGTTTATGTTTGTTTACATTTATGTGTTTGAGTTTGCATGCATGTTTGTGTTTGCATTTGAGTTTGCATGTATGTTTGTGTTTGCATGTGTTTGTTTGTTTGTGTTTGTGTACGTGTCTGTGCTTGTGTTGAGGACTGAAAAATCTAGGAGTGAATATAAAGAGATAACAAATGTAACTAAACAAACAATATTCACTAAAATGAAACAAGAATTTCCCAACAGCATACAGCGGTTTGTTAAAACAATCACCTTTGTCCCTATTTAAGTTTGTTGTTATCGACTTCTCCTTTATCTATCTAACCTCATCCTGAACATCAGTTTGAAGCCACATTCACTAGATCCACAATATAAACATTCCTGTTTTTCTTAGACAAAGTATTTTCTTCATCAACTTTACCTAACAATTTACCAGATGCCCCTCACACAGATCCAGCTGTGTGTTGTAAAAAAGGTTCAATGCACATCTTATGACCTACTGAACTTCTTGGCAATATTCACAACACCGGTAGACCCAGCTGCGCTCACAGGTGTATACCATAAATGGTTGGAATAGATACCCTTTTGATCACTGAACATCTTAGAAAAAATATCTGATTTTGATCACTGAACTTCACCTGACACACCCCCACAAAAAGTTAAAAATGCAAGATCCCCTCAATTAGACTGTAAATGAGTCGCAAACCCCCAGAAACCATCTTTAGAGTTTTACAACATTGGCTGATCTGATAAGACATGCATTGACGATCGTAGACCCCACTCACCAACCTCTCTGTTTTATTAGACTGTGTGATACAAGCTTTTTACATTTCGTGTGATGTTGTAAATTTAGACGATTAACTACATGCGCCTGAACGTGTGTTTTAACTACCAGTCCGCAAGTCTTACGGGAAGAAAATCCTCTCTTGTTTTATTGTGTAGCGTGGAACAAAACATTTGCATTCACCTTGATATTTTAACTACCTACATGTACACATAAGCACTTTTCAACTGATATAACAGGCTGTAAGTTCTAAGACCGACAAAAATCAAAGAGTGAATAAATAAATTAAATTAATGAAGTGTGAAATAACTAAATAAAATAAACTAAAGTAAAGAAACATTTTCCTGTGGCTTAGGAGAAGTTTGTTTGAAAGGAAACTGGTATGATCTTTAAAATGAAAAACTACTTGTATTAATATTAAAACAGGAAGAATACTTCTCATCAATTAAGAAATGTCATAGATTTATTAACCCTTTAACTGTCACCCCCATTTTGAACATAGACGTGAAAATGCCAAAACTTACATTTTTATAATTCATGAACGAAAACATTTTGTAATATGACTTTGATGTACATTTTCCATGGTAATGCAATGTCTGATTTTAAAATGGTTTTCAAAAGATACATTTTCAGACCCAAAGTTTTCAACTGATATATAATTTCTTACGATTTCTAAAACATGATAGAGAAAAAGGCAACAAAGAAAGTTTTTTTTTTTTTTTTTGTGAAAAAGGTCAGAACTCCTGTTATGATGTAGATTTTTGAGGTGCACTCTTGTCATTAGTTAATCTATTACTTTTCCTAGAAAATTTGTAGCACAAACAGTGGCCAAATATCTATTTAGGAGTCTTAGACCTTTCCAACGATATACAGTTTTGTCATGATTAGTTTAGGATCTATTTGTAATACGGTGAAGTAAACTTAGGCGTCCTGCTGAGGAGATGGGTGACAGTTTAATAAAAGTCTTTTTTTTTATTTTGAAAAGTTTATTTTGTTTAATTCTTTATCATACATTTGAATCTTTGCGTTGGCCTCTGCTTATGGTGTTAGGGTTGTGTTAGGGGGTTTGTGTCCTTGCACGCAGGGGGTAGATGTAGATGGGCCCAGTAGGCTGGTATCTAAACATTAGCATATACCGTAGTGATCAAACAACAAACTGATCCTCTTGAGGTGACAATACACACACACACATTTGTCCTGCCATTTTTTCCACAATCAGGACGAAACCCAAAACCCCAGACTGTTAGCAAAGGATCTGGAAGAAGCAACACCATAAAACACCAGGGAAGCGGATGAGATAAAACATCATAAATCCACTCAGAAATACAATTAAAGTCAAATCTAACATCTGTTTTGATCTTTTGATTTACACAAACACTGTCATGTCACTCAGAGCTGACAGGACCCTGGTGACATGGCAGTCAGAGTGACAGAGAGGTCATAAACACATAAATTCACTCATAAATCTAATCATGTACAACACTAGACATATGTCTACCTGTCCATCAACGATGACAGGAGTCAAAAATACGCTCATAAATCCAGTCATAAATCAGGTCATAAATCATAAAATCTACGTTTAGTGCATTGTAATACTACTTAGGTAAGTATCTAGTTCATATCAAAATAAGTATTTGTAGCAGATTATTATATTTATTTGTGTTCAACTTACTTTTTTTTTTTTTTTTTTTTTTTTAAATAGGATGAAAAATGTAGTCATGGTCCTGGTTGACATCCTGTAAGGCAGACACTTGGTTGCACAGTCTCGTACGCCATGCTGCACCAGATACTGCCTCCCCTGGATTGCATCCCTCCACATCATCTTCCTCTTCCTCTTGGCTGTCGTCTGGTGGTATAATGTCGCCAACACCAAGGCAGATGTTGCACAGCATAGTGCATGCTGCTATCACCTGTATACACACAAATATGAAAACAACATTCTATTACCCTAAACTGTAAATTCTTCTTTCTGAATTGAAGCTGTGTGTTAACCCTCTGGTGTTGTTTGGTCATTTGTGACCCTGGACCACAAAACCAGTCATAAGATTTGAAAAAAATTGAGATTTGTGCAATGTCTAAAAGCTGAATAAATAAGCTTTTTTACTAATGTTTGTTAGGATAGGACAATATTTGGTTGAGATACAACTATTTGAAAATCTGGAATTTGAGGGTGCAAAAAAAAAAAAAAAAAAAAAAAAAAAAAAAATCCAAATATTGAGATAACTGCCTTTAAAGTTGTTCAAATGAATTTCTTAGGAATGCATATTACTTATCAAAAATTAAGTTTTGATATATTTACAGTAGTACAATGTAGGGTTGGGTATCGTTTGGGGTTTTTCGATACCGGTGCCAAATCGATACTTTTAAAACGGTACCGGTGCCAAAACGGTGCCTGAACCGATACTTTTTAAAAAGCCACAAAGTGGTGGATGACACAAGAATATATTTTTATTGGACAAAAAAAGTTCTTTAAATTGAACAATGTATTAAAAGTAAAAAAAAAAAAAAAAAAAAAAAAAAAGAAGAAGTAGTACTATATATTATTAAGTCAATGCAAAACACAACAACAATAAAACCTAAGCCACCTAACCCAACTACAATAATTTAACAGCTTAAAATTTCAGCAATTATTTTGCAGAAATATGACCATATGTGATGAGATCTGGGAAAACCCGTCGGATGTCGCGGTGGGACGTTTTCAGGAAATTCGTTTTTCATTAAATTATTATTCTATACCATCTTGTCTATAATCTCTGAAAATATATCTTTGAAATTCACTTGTTTAGTGCAGAAAAATACACATCTGCAGCAAGCAGAAATGACTGTCTTTCTCCTGTTCCCAGTGGGCAATTGATATCAAACTGACGTCAAATTGACATCAAACATTGACGTCAAAAAACATGTCAAAAACGTAAATCAAATTGACGTCAAAAACTTGATGTCAAATTGACGTCAAAAACTTGATGTCAAATTGACGTCAAAAATTAATGTCAAATTGACGTCAAAAAACAGGTCAAAAACGTAAATCAAATTGACGTCAAAAACTTGACGCCAAATTGACGTCAAAAACTTAATGTCAAATTGACATCAAACATTGACGTCAAAAAACAGGTCAAAAACGTAAATCAAATTGACATCAAAAATTAACGTCAATTACTTCCACACATTTATGTCCTATTCTAGACAACCAAAATAATGACACAGCAGTAATAAATGTAATAACTATTTTATTTATCAAGATACAATTCCAAAATACAAATGTGAACTGGATTTTATCTCGTGAAGGGACTACAGTAAATGTAACAATGTAAATCAAAAGCATAAAAAAGGCCAATTAACAACATACTGTAGATAGACTATGTAGATACACTACCAATCAAATGGTTTTGAATAGTAAGATTTTTAATGTTTTTTTAAATAATTTTCTTCTGCTCACTAAGCCTGCATTTATTTGATCCAAGTACAGCAAACACAATAAAATTTTCAAATATTTGCACTATTTAAAATAGCTGTTTTCTCTTTGAATATATTTTAAAATGTAATTTATTTCTGTGATTTCAAAGCTTAATTTTTAGCATCATTACTCCAGTCTTAAGTGTCACATTATCCTTCAGAAATCATTCTAATTTTATGATTTGCTGCTCAAAAACATATTATTATTATTATTATATTATGCTGAAAACAGCAAAGTAGTATTTTTTCAGGTTTCTTTGATGAATAGAAAGTTCAGAAGAAAAGCATTTATCTAAAATAGAAATAATCTTTTGTAACATTATGTCTTTGTCATCACTTTGGATCAATTTAATGCATCCTTGCTAAATAAAAGTATTATTTTCTATAATATAATATAATATATATATATATATATATATATATATATATATATATATATATATATGACTCCAAGCTTTTGAATGGTGTAGTGTATAATGTTACAAAAGCTTTTTATTTTACATAAATTATATTTCAGATCTTTGGATCTTTCTATTAAACAGAAAATCCAGAAAAAAAGTACTCAACTGTTTTTGATATTGATAATAATAATAATAATAATAATAATAATAATAAATGTTTCTTGAACAGAAAATCAGTATTTTCAGAATAATTTCTGAAAGATCATGCAACACTGAAGACTGGAGTAATAATGCTGAAAATTCAGCTTTAATCACAGGAATAAATTACATTTTAAAATAGTACAATTCGTAAATAGTAGAAATTCTTAAAAAAAACATTAAAAATCTTCCGGTTCATAAACTTTTGACTGGTAGTGTAAATGCTAGCTTGTACCTATTCAGAATCAGAACACAGATCAATCGCTGTCTGGCCCTTTCGGCGTCCCATACCCCCACATCTGTCGGGAGCAGACCAGAGATAATTCCGCATGAATTTTTTAATGTCAGCCTCTGACGATGATGGTTTTGACTGCTGTACAGCACCTGAATGAAGATAGAGACACTTGTATCACTCATTTTAAAATACAGTATACATTTTCAACTAACCATCACTCGTACTAACATAACAATCCACAAAGTAATTAAAACTCTTTAAATAAGCATGGATAACCAACTAGTGGCTCAGTGATCCTCACTATTATTTCCAAGTAAGCTGCACCAGCAGGACAAAGTCAACATAGTCCAATTTTAAAATGTCCTATTTTTCAGATGCAAAATTGAACTGACAAGTGTTACTTGACCCGATTCGACTAAAATTGGTGCTACACAAAATAGAATTCACATATTTTGCAAGGTGTGTGTTCTATATTCTCTGATAATTCCAGTATGAACACTTGCTTAAGTACATCTCATCCATACTCAAAAGCCTACTTTTAGAGAAGTGTTATTTCAGTTTGGGACTATTTTAATGAAATAATAGTGAAAAGGTATGTTTCTGCTTATTAATCAGTTTGAACAAGAAGAAACCGCATTTTCCTTATTTAATTTCTGGGATAAATAACGAAAAAATGAATGGACTCACAAATACACGGACCCCCGTGAAAGCAGGGAGATGTTCGTTAAGATTCAAATAATTAACGCGGAGCTCTAGTCTGAACACAAACGGTTAACGCATCATCCCCTTGACATTTCAAAATCATTTCAAAATCATTAATGTTAGACTTACAATACAATGCTTATAGTCATATTTTATAGACCATTTCGCTAGATGTAAACAACACTGGTCCAGAAGCTTCCTGTTTTTTTTTTTTTTTTCCACATATACAAATACATCTTAAAGGTGCTAATGTAACATTTTCATCCGTCAAATGTTATGTTGGTTGTATTTTTTTGTGATGTTTGTGTAAAGTAAAAAAAAAAAAGAAACAGGAAGTGTATATCGGGACCAGTATGTTTCCATCTAGCGAACCGGCTATATGTTCACATAGCCAAAGCTTCAACCACACTGGTAACGTTAATATACAGGCCACATACTGGCGGGAAATTCGAATACACACACACACACACACACACACACAAAATCATTGCACGTTGCTGTTGCATTGCAAGTCATAGTTCATTCTAACACAACCTTCTAAGTGTTAACAGTTACCCAGTATAACTTGTTTTATATTTCATAAGATAACACATTTACTCACCTGATAAAACGTGTCAGAGATCCGCTTTCTGGAAGCTTCGACTTCAGAATGGACCAATTTTCACAAGGCAGTGATGACGCGTTTCAACGGAAACTCGGAAATGAGTAAAAGAGCACCATCTACAGGTGTGTTAACACCAGAGAATGCTTTCTCAATAAATGTCCATTATGGCCCTACATTTTTCATAATTCCAGAAAATTATTGGAAAACACAAACTGAATTTGAGAAAATAAAATGCACGTTTCATAGAGCCAAAAATTTTTTTATTTTTTGTTAAACTTTTAATAACTTTTTTAATAAAATACCGTTAAATTACTTTTTTCATGATTTCAATTAATTAGACATACTTTTTATTATTAATATATATTTTTTATTTGTCTGTTGGAGTCAAGAAAAATTAAAAAGAAAAAAAAATGGAAAAAATAAAATTGATTTTATAGGGTCATACATTTCATCTTGGTCAATTAAGGAAATCTGAATAATTTTAAAATCTGAAGGGAAGCCTGTTTTTGTTCACCAGACATGAAATGTCAAAGTGAAAAATTTCACTGTGAAAAATTAGGCCTAATGTAAATTTTACAATAATTAATAATTGTTGTTGTAATACTGTAAATGCTGGTTTTACAATTATATCGTAATAACAGCAAATGGTAATTCCATGCAAAAGTCAACCTTACCATGAAAAAATAACGTTTTTACCAAAGTTTTTTTCTATACTGACAGCACAGATGTGAACATTTGGTGGTACAAATAGCCATGACCCAGGTCTCTCTTAAAGCATTTTTTTATTTATTTTTAATTTTTTTTTTTTTTTTGTAGTGCATGATTTTCCATAGTCTGGTAATTGCTATTTTCAGGCTTGTCACATCCATAACAGTACATATTTATCAAAATTAAAATAACATTATTCTTTGAAGAGCCATCGCTTCTCTATTTGTTGGGTATTATTGCATCTGGTTTGTGCATTTTAATTTGAAGAAATCCTACAAAGTATAGACCTATTCTTTCAAAAACGGTGTCCTTTTTTGTCACATCCATAACACATGATTATTTCTCTTTTTTAACATAGAAAACTATATAGACTGATATTTTTCTGATGTTTAAACTCTATCAACAAGGGTTTATTAAAATATAAGCAGATGGTTTAGTATATTGGTAACACATACATATTCAAGAATTTATGTCACATCCTTAACACAAAATGTCACATCTATAATGCTGTATTTGCCAGTATACAGTATTATGATAGCACTATCAATAAAAAAAAAAAAAAAAATAAGTATTTTTGGTAAATTTAATAATCACTCGACTGTTTACCTTCAATTTCAGCATGAGTAAAAAAAATAAATAAATAAATAAAAATAAAAATAAAAAAAATAATAATAACAATAAATTTCTAGTTGAAGTTACAAGTCCACAAACAGCAGTTGTGTTCCATGCACAAATCCAACACATCATGGTTCAAAAGATGACATGGATGTGTTTCAAAACCTCATTTAACGAAAAAAATAATTCTATTTAAACTTAATCAAGCTAATGACAAATTCATAGTACACCTTAACTTTACATAAATTCTGATTAAACATACTAATCATTGATGTCAATATGACGTCGATATGACATCAATTAAACGTTTAAAACTTGACGTTGAATTGACGTACATTGAACGTCAAACATATTGGCCTACATATATATTAAGCCAATTTCAGTGCAGGATAACCTCCTATTTTTACATAATTAACCACCAGAAGAAATTGGCATCCAAGCTGAAATTAAAATTATGCTATAAAGCATCTTGGTCAAATCTTGACTAATATTTGACGTCAAATTGACATCAAGGTGCCCGCTGGGTTAAGAACGCGCCGCGGAGGTGCTTTCCCTTAACGCCACAAAAACAGTTAACCTATCAAAATAAACCAAGCAACATATTTAGTAAAGGCGTATCAATTCACATTTTCCGCCAGTCCTGTGTAAAGTACGGCAAGCAAAGTTATTTACTTATTAATTAATTAATTAATTTATTCATTTATTTATTTTAATATCGTGAGATGGCGGAGCGCAACAACGCCGTCTAAAGTACTGCAGCTGCTCACTTAACCGATCTTACTCGTCTCAATCTGCTCAGTTTTGTTGATGTTAGTGCCCTAAATGATGTTACGGGCTATTTCACATCCAGAGATGAAGGATCAGATGATGAAGTTACTAAAGAGGAGTCGTCCGATGACAGTCTGTTTTATGCAGAGTGCGCGAACAGTTGCGCTCGCTTTTACTACAAGGTAGGCTGTATTATTTCCCAGATAGCAAGGTGACATTGATTCAATGTTGAAATTTCATCAGAATCATCATTTTGGTTGAGGCTGATTATTCAATGCTAAATAATGCTGAATCAATGTTGATAATTCATTGCTTTTCTGTGTTGAAAAGACAAACATTTAATCAATATTGATTTTTGGTTTTGGAACCCATCCATCCCCTCATTCAACAATTTAGGGCAAATTAAATTAACCAAGTGCATTTCTATAAAATGTGTATGCATGCGTGTATGTGTTTAAAACAGGTTCAAAAATTGACTGCAAGAGATTTGCCATGGTGCTTCAAAAAAAAAAAAAAAAAAATAAATATAATATATATATAATAATATATATGCTTTGCTAAAAAAAGCAAAGAAATGTATAACTATCAACAAAAATTATGGACAATAATATATATATATATATATATATATATATATATATATATATTATATATATATATTATTGTCCATAATTTTTGTTGATAGTTATACATTTCTTTGCTTTTTTTATTTGCGAAAATTTTACTGTATTCTCTTGTGTAGATTATTAAAGGTATGATTAAAAAAAAAACAGAAAAAATGACGGGCAGAATTATTAAAAGAATAAATTACATTAAATTTATTAAAATTAATAAATAATAATAATAATAATAATAATAAATCTTTATAGGGAGTACATTTTAACAGTAACTCATATGTATTTATTTATTTAATAATTAATGAATTAATTCATTCATTCATTTATAAGCATGCCAAAAGAACTCCACTCCCATAAAGCACCAGCAATGACATAATCAAGTCAATCACTCTTCTCCCATTAAATATTTAAATATTAAAATATTTTCTTCCTCTTGTAATAATAAAAGTTAGACATATTAAAATATTTTCTTCCTCTTGTAATAATAAAAATATTAGACACATTTTTACATTTATATATATATAAAACAGAAATTTGCGAAAATGCAAAAAAAAAAAAAAAAATTCAAACTGAAAAAGCGCGCGGGCGGTAACGAATCAAGAAGACTGGAAAGTTGTGTGCTGCAACCTTGCGGATCCATTTTGTGCTAACGAAGCAAGCGAGGAGAGCACAAACGGATCGTCGGTATAAGTGGAGAGACCGAGGACTTTTAGAGAAAAAAAAAATAATTTGACGGTAAGTTTTGTGTATTTATCTTGCTGTCTAGTTTACTAACATGCTTAGCTTATCATCACTGTTAATCGTAGTTTTAAATTGTCATATCAATCATTACCGTTAATGTTGTGGTAGTATTAGTTTGCTGTTTACTTAGGTTTATTAATGCTAACTTATGTTTTAGAGGTTTATGAAGGTACTCTTAGTGCGAAACTATTAATAGGCCTTAGTAATTAATTAAGCATAATGAGAGAACGAATCGTTTGGTAGCTAGCTATATGGCTAAGTTATTTTTTATGGACTTTGTGAATATTTTAGTTTTGAAGTAAGTTGTAAAAACCGTGTCAGATTTTAGTGGTCATGGCTTTAAGTGTCATGAGTATATTATTAATGTTGAACGCAATCATTTCAACATTATTGAACGCAAAACCACTAATTTTCAGTGGCCGTACACTGTACGTTAGGCTGTAAAACAGGCGCGAAAACCTATTTTGATTCATATAGCACATAATTCATAATTGCTCTTGTTTGCTCTAATGTATTCTTTTATTTATGCAGTTAATTCATATTTCACAAATTTATATGAGTGTTGTTTAAATTTTTTTTTTTAATTTATCAGACTTGATGAATATGCTAATTCTATGACTTATTATCTATGCATTTTTTTTTCATTGATACAAGATTGGTATAATTGTGAAGTAGCCTAGTTCTTAAACCTCAAGGGAAAAATGTGTTTTATTTAAAATGTCTTCAGAGCTTACTATTTACAGTGCTATTTGAAATGGAAATGGCAGCTGGCATTAAAAGCAAAACAGTATATATTTTAGCTTTAGATTTTTGTTTTTGGCTGTCATATTTGTCCAAAAAAAAAAAAAACCTGAGCAACTTCTTTCTTAAATTTACTTATTTTATTATTATGTATTTATTTCTTTTTGATGTTGGTTTTCCCAAAGATATATTGTGTTCAGGTGATGAATATGTTTTCATTTGAATGATTCTCCTTTTTTTCTCCTATAGTGTCCTGGAGCTACAAAACGGAATTCGCCTCCAAACACAAGGTTTTGATGGACGAAACAAACAAGGAGAACAGGAACTGAGAGGATTGGCATAAGGTCAAAGACAGAGGGGTTTTAGAGAAAAAAAATAATTTGACGGTAAATTTTGTGTATTTTTCTTGCTGTCTAGATTACTAACATGCTTAGCTCATCATCACTGTTAATCGTAGTTTTACATTGCCATATCAATCATTACTGTTAATGTTGTGGTAGTATTTATTAGTTTGCTGTTTACTTAGGTTTATTAATGCTAAATTATGTTTTAGAGGTTTATGAAGGTACTATTAGTGCGAAACTATTAATAGGCCTTAGTAACTAATTCAGCATAATGAGAGAACAAATCGTTTGGTAGCTAGCTATGGCTAAGTTATTTTTTATGGGTTGCTTTGTGAATATTTTAGTTTTGAAGTAAGTTGTAAAAATCGTGTCAGATTTTAGTGGTCATGGCTTCAAGTGTCATGGGTATATTATTAATGTAGTAATTCTAAGACTTATTACCCATGCAATTTTTCTTGAATGATACAAGATTGGTATAATTGTGAAATAGCTTAGTTTTATTTTATTATTATATTTTTTTTTTCTTTTTGATGTTGGTTTTCCCAAAGGTACTTTGTGTTCAGGTGATGAATATGTTTTTATTTGAATGATTCTCCTTTTTTTTCTCCTACAGTGTCCTGGAGCTCCAAAACGGATTTCGCCTCCAAACACAAGGTTTTGACGGACAAAACAAACAAGGAGAACAGGAACTGAGAGGATTGGCATAAGGTCAGAGACAGAGGGGTTTTAGAGAAAAAACGTGTCAGATTTTAGTGGTCATGGCATCAAGTGTCTTGGGTATATTATTAATGTGTTAGAACGCAATCATTAGCAAAGCCACCAACTTTAATCGTAGTTTTACATGTCATGTCAATAATTGGTATTAAACAACGATTTATATTATGCAGTCCTAATTCATAATTGCTCATGTTTGCACTTATTTATTCTTTTATTTATGCAGTTAATTCATATTTTACAAATTTATACGAGTGTTGTTTAAAAAAAGTTTTTAGAAAGTATTGTGTTCAGGTGATGAATATGTTTTTATTTGAATGATTCTCCTTTTTTTCTCCTACAGTGTCCTGGAGCTCCAAAACGGAATTCGCCTCCAAACACAAGGTTTTGATGGACAGAACAAACAAGGAGAACAGGAACTGAGAGGATTGGCATAAGGTCAAAGACAGAGGGTTTTAGAGAAAAAAAATTATTTGACGGTAAGTTTTGTGTATTTTTCTTGCTGTCTAGATTACTAACATGCTTAGCTCATCATCACTGTTAATCGTAGTTTTACATTGCCATATCAATAATTGGTATTACACAGTGACTTTATATTATGCAGTCCTATTACTTATGAATGGGACAAAGTGCCATGCCCAACATGACGAATAAACCCGCCTTCTAATTGAAAGAGACAGTCGTTGATTAATAAAGCCATCGCGTCACTGCAGCAGCTGTTGGAGGCTCCGGTTCCTATAGAAACAAGCAGCGTTCGCACATTCGCGTTCATGACTGCGCATGCACATTGGCACAGTTCCATGATCCACACTTACAAAACAGTCTTATTTTTAGCTTTTATTTTACATTAATCAGCAATAGGATAAAACACAGGTGTGGTTTAGCAGCTATCCTATTGGTGATTAACGTCAAATAAAAGCTAAAAAGAAGACTGTTTTGAAAGTGCGGATCATGAAACTTTAATTGCTTTGTCGGTGTTCCATGTTCTCATATAGCCTATTTATGAAAAATAAAGTTTAATAAACGCAATACAATGCATCCTGCACTCACTGGCTGAATCTGGGGGCGGGGCCACAAATCCGTGAGTACAGTTTACAAACCTGTGGGAACGGATTGCGAAAGCGTGCGCACGGATTATGAATTTGTGGGTACAGATTCAAAATCCGAAGGTACGGTTTACAAAATCTGAGCGCACGGATTGGAAATTCATGGGTACGGTTTGTTAATCCGTGGCCACGATTTGTTAAACTGAGGGAACAGTTTAAGTATTTGCGAATGCGGTTTATAAACTAAGGGGACAAATTGCAAAACCGTCGACGGATTGATTTTTTTTTTGTCCTACAGGTGACATCGCAGCCTCCGTAAATTATAATGTACAGTATATGGAAAATATGTTTTTTGAAACTCAAACCGCATAAAGATATCACCTTTACTTGATCTGGACAAAGGATCATCATTGTATTTTAGATAAAGTAGGATATCATGTGATTTTTAACACTTTTTTTGCACATAATATATAACAGACTACATTGTTACATTAAGGATATTTGTTTTCATAGCATTGAATATGTACATTTGTAGGACAACATTTGCAGGTTGTGAAATAACACATATATATAAAAAAAATCAAATGTGTGCATTGTATCTATGGAAGATTGTAGGAAATTTCAAAACATATATAGTATATATCTGTACATTTGTAAAAGTCACATTTCCAAAAATTTAGGACCCACCTTCTGTCATTCTTAAACAACTACCACTCCAAGTTTTTAGAGCATTGTGCAGTTCTAACTTTTTGTTTGTTTTTCATTCTTTAGATGCCCTACAACAACAACAGCTAAAGGCTGAAAAAAAGGAGGCCCAGAATGGCTGGGGGGAATTGCTCGTGGTGGAAAACCATAAGTTCAGACTTATGTCTTATTATCTGTTTTGCTGAGTAAATACATTTCAACTGTACTAATAATGTTTCAGTCATCTGTTGTGTTTCTGTCTTGGTTGTTTCTATTTGCATTTGACTGAGTTTTGCTGAGGCAAGTTGCAATTTTTATATGCTGTTATGGTTTTCCAGTCTCTTCTCTTGGCAGTTAGATTCTGTTTTATAAATTCAGAATTAACAATCTCTTCTAATAGTTAAAGTCATTTTGTCATCCAGTTTATAATAATTTGTATGTAAGTTGTAGTGTGTTTTATTATATAGTTTTGTATTCTAATTGTGATGTTACTTCCTGTTTAAATGGGTATGGAGCATAAATAAATAAATACGTTTACATGTAAACTGAAGGATGTTGAGTTACTGACTTTTTGTTTAAAAAAAAAAAGCTTTTCAGCCCTACATGGTCTCTGATTTAAAGAAATAAATCAAAACGGACAAGATTTACTGTCATAGAATCTTGCTGTACATAAAGCAAGACTGAACTAAAATTGCTTCAATGTTGATTCAATGTAAAATAAATGATTTAATTTAAGTTGAATAAATATTGATTTTATGCCCATCTTGATCTATTTTTCATCGTTGAAATAACATTATTTCAGGGTGCAAACCTGATGAAAAATCAATGCTAAATTTCAACATTGATTCAATGACAAGTTGGTTGATGCTTTAATGTTGATTCAATGATGATTCACTGTTGTTCTGCTATCTGGGTTACTAAACATAAAATGGGTGATCAACGGAAAACAAACGTTAGTCTGTTTGTCTAATGATGCAGTGGCGCTCCTAACTTGACAGACAGCTCTCGTTAAACCCGTAAAGTGAAAGTGAAAGCCATCTCACTTTAAAGCCGTTTTTCTCAAAATCCCATTCCTGAAAATCATCGCTATCAGCCAACCTAAGATAGCCATAACGTAGGTTATGTAAAAAATAAAAGTTTTGGAAAGGACTTGGTGTCAAAACCTAAAAAACGTAAAATTTCACCATGTGTTGGGTTTTCCTAGATCGCATCACATATTTGCCGTCTCTGGCAAAATACGGCACCCCTCCAGCTGATGTCTGCAAACTGTCAAACACGGTGCATCCCTCTGCTTTCAAGTTTATTCCACATACCATCAAATGTTTCATTAGGTTTGAGGCGTTTTCCCCTTCACACGCAACTGCTGTAAAACATTTGCCGCACGTCGCAGTGTCTGAATCATTTCTCGTGAAATATAGCCACACTTTAGAATGTTTCGTTTTTGGCATTTTAAGTTAGACGCGTTTAATGTAGCTAGCTAAGCTAACGGCAAACCACCTGCTGCAGTCAGAGCAAACGATAGTTGCTGCATTCACGCGCTTCTCGGATGGTCTCATTTCCAGACGATTTGTGCTTTTAATTCGAAATGTGAAAATGGATAGTAACTACAAAGATGTCTTGGATTTCTATCATCAAAGCTTTCCGACGTTCACGTGAGTTTTCTCATTCAGTAAATAAATTTTCTGATCATTCTGACACCCCATGAATGCTGTATTTAAATTTAACTAGCGATCATGCATGTTGATGAATATGCTTCTACATCCGTGTCATAGCACCAGAAGACAAATATTTCAATCGACAGTTCAGGCATTTAAGTGGCACCGAAATGAGCGTTCTGGGGTGCATTTCCCGTACAACGACGTAACTCGCTGATTAACCTCCATAGTACGATGCGTTGTTGTGGATACGAACTAGCTAATCACGACTGTTTCCCGAACAAGGTCGCATCTCCGTCGTTTGAACCACATTAGTTCAACAATGTAGGGCCGTTGTTAATGACGTCACCGAGTAATAATTTATGCTATTTAACTTATTAGAGATCTCTAAAATGCAGCTATATTAAACATGGCACCGAGTGACTAATTTACTATTTTTTGTTCCGTGTCATTTCGCTTTATTTGATGTTTGATTCATCGTGGGTTCCCTCTTACGTCATACTCCGGGGTTCGCACCATGCGCACTATGCAAAAACGTCGCTTGCAGAGGAAGCTTAAAAATACATAGATTAAAATGCATTTATATTTAGATCGAGTGAAAGATATAGATTGTACTGCATGTTAGCTTGCTTACTGTGCCCAAGAGCATAATTTATTGAGCCCATATGTCTTACAAGGAACTATGCTTCTAACCACAGGTCGAGAGCCGTAGTTCCAACCACGTAAGTTTGTGACGTTGTTTGCGAATGTTCTTTTGAACTATGGTTTTGGGAAACACCGAATCGTTGAACTATGTTGGTAACGACAGAACTTGCGACCATAGTTGGCTAACGATGCTTTTGGGAAACGCACCCCTGATTCGGTCCGGTACATACCGGTCACATGGGTACCGGTGCCCAACCCTAGTACAATGTCTTCATGGAACATGATCTTTACTAATATCCTAATGATCCAGTCACTAGTTTTGACTGGCGAACAACAATTGTGACTCCCAAAGTAACAATACCAGAGGGTTAAAAGAGGGTAAAAGTCAAAGATAGGGAAAAATAATGCAACCTTTGGTGCAAACGTTGGATGCACTTCAAGTGCCTGAAGGAAATGGCTCTAAATCGCGTCTTCATGATTCCAAAGGCAAGATGTGCGTTGAAGCGCTGAGTACAGGGGCGGTTCTAGAGGCGGGGCCATAGGGGCCCTGGCCCCTTCTGAAATCTGATTGGCCCCTGATTGGCCCCCCTTCCATCAATCGTCGACGAGAAGAGCAACCGGAGAATTCTTCACAACGATTACAGATGCAATTCCCCCCCCTAAACAACTGGCGGCAGTAATGTGTCGATGCAACTTGGGAGAAGAAGCAGAGGTCTTGGCTTTATATTATCTTTGCGGCTTTGGCTTGAGCGATACCTGGGGTCCGTTCTTCGTACCTCGCTAACTAAGTTAGCTGGATTTGATTGTTGACGATTTCGCGTGATCTTGGATCGTTCGGTTCTTCGAAGCTCATCCGGGACTTGCTGTCATAGCAACAGATCTGTAAGCGTAAACCTGCTCGGGAGCAGGCTTATTTCATGTAAACAGGATTAGATTGCATCTAAGCAAATTGCATTTAATCAGAATTGATACTTAAAATCTGTCCCAACCACTACTACTTTATTACAAGAATACTATTGACCCAGGGACAATAATTTAAAATAATAATAATTTAAAAAAATTTATTTGAAAATAATATAATAATGTTGTGTAATCTATAATAGACAGCCATGTTTACTCATTAAAAGATTTATTCGTCATAAAATAATTACTTTATAAATGTATTAGAATCTTACATGTTATACAGATAATGTAGAGGCGTGCATTAATTTGAATGATGACAGCTATTATGGGAGTGGCTTTATGGAGCACATGAGATACAGATAATGTGAGATCTTGAAAATTTAATTATTTTAATTTTAATTAATGCTGTCACGTAGCAAATTTGTTTCAAATATAAAATTAAATGAATTGCTAAATATTACATTGAAATAAAAAATATAAAGTCTGTACAAATATTAGAAATCGTGAATATAAATAATTGGGGTAAAAAAAATAAATAAATAAATAAATAAAAACAGTGCACATTTCATTAATCTATTAAAACATGATGTAGTTTTGTTCGCTTGGCTGTTTCCTTATAAAAGTCCAGAAATGTGTCATGTTTTTCGTCAGGTGTGTTTTTTAATCATATGATGTCATTACGTTGCTGTCTTGCCGCCAGCCAATCGCTGCATTGCTGATCATGGTTTTAAGTATCGATACATAGCCCCTTTTAAACCAACAGATAACTCAATCCAGCCATACTAATCATCAACAACAGGTGCGTTCGAAGAACCGAATTAGCCAGGTCATGATTAGCGCGATTATGTTATCTTGGATGTGTCATTTGATCTCGGATGTAATAAGCGACGTACGAAGAACGGGCCCCAGAACATTCTCTGACGTTATGACAGTAGGCGGGAGAAAGAATCCATTTAACATTACTTACAACTTGAAGACAATTCTTGGTGAGTCACAAATCCTCCTGTTGTTTGTCAAAATATGAAAGGATATTTAGCTGCTGCTCTCACTTATTTTAGGTTTGTTAACTAAATTGTGGAAGGAGCACTGGAAGCACTGTCGAAGTAAACCAATAAACTTTTAAGCAATGTTAACATGTTTTTGCTAAGATAGCGCTAGCAAAGATTCTGTAGTTAACTTTATCAAACCAGTCCCTCCAGGATTTCACGATTTTTTTGTGTGATTTTTGCAATCAAAATGACTGATTTTGTGGTGGTAATTTCCAGAAATTTGTGAAAAAAATTGCGATTTTTATATTTTATAATTAGGACATCACATTTTCCATAATAGTATTATGTCAGATGCACAATAGTCGTACGACTCAAATCACAAACAAAATGCATAAAGCTTTTTTTATTTAATACAACATCTGTATTCACGTAAAAATGCAGTGAAACTTAATTAAACTAGAGATATTTCAATTGGTTGATTTATAATTTAATGTTTTATGAGGTCTTTTTCTTTTTTGTGATTATTTTGCGGTTAAATTAGGAATTATTCAGGATCGCAAAAAAATTCAACATTTTGTTGATTTTGCGTTGTATTCAGCGATCGCGAAAAACTGGAGGAACTGTCAAACGTCTGTGGCGCTAGCTTTAGAGTTTTTGCATGCACTAACCGTATGTAATTAGACCTTTGTGTGATAATGTTAACTATCGTGTTTGGCAGAGTGAGCATGAAAAAAAAGGGACAGACACAGGGAGCCATTCAGAGGTTTTTTACAAAATTAACCGATGATATTAATCGCTGTGATGTACTTTAGTGTGTGTGTGTGTGTGTGTGTGTGTGTGTGTGTGTGTGATTTATGCATTGTGTCCTAAAGGACACAGTATAAATAAATGAAAAAAAAAATCATTAAGAACTTTACTGGCTCATATTTTTTTATTAGAGCGTTTGAAAAAGGAATGACTGCCGAAATGTATTTGCACCGTACTGAATAAATTATTTTGTGTGCTTGAATGTACCCTGTACTTGGCCCCTGAATGTAACATGTGGCCCCTTAATGGCCCCTGTTACAAAAAAAATCCTAGAACCGCCACTGGCTGAGTAGATGGTAAGGCTGGATTCTTAAATGGTGTCATGATTGCTATTGGCTTCTCTGTGCAGGGGTACCCACCATCACCGAGGAGGAAAAAGCCCTGAGGTGGATATTTTGCCTGTTTGTAAATGGGGCTGTTCTTAAGCACCCGAGAGTCATGGACACTCCCGGGGTACCCTACAAACACATCTAAAAATGCCCCTTGATGGTCACATATTCCTTGAAGCAGGATGGAGGTAAACAGCTTTCTGTTTTTGTAACACTGCTCATCAGGGCCTGCTGGTGGTTTTATTCTCACATGACATCCATCAATTGTTCCAACAGCTTTACCAAATGCCTGGTGATTGGTGAGAGAAGCAAAGCCAGCACCAACCTGGAGCAGGTGTTCCTCTGACTTTGGTAGGGCCACAACCTTTGGCAAAATTGCCATGACTTCATCAGCCACTCCATGTATAATTCTGTGAATGGTTGGCCGTGGTATCCCAAAAGCCTGCGACACAACCCTGTAGGATGCACCACAGGCCAACCAATACAAAAACACCAGTGTCTGGAGTGTTGTACCCCAGCCATGTCTCCGTTGCTGATGAAGCAGCTTCAAAAGTTTGAGGCTCTCTCTCTTCAGACAAAAGTCTGCTTTTGTATCCCCTCCATCAAAAAACCTCTCAAGAACGGGGACATGGGTGTTGAGCCCGCAATACTTGAAGCCTGTCTGTATGAAACAAGATAATAAAAATTATATGTATATACAATTGTGTTACTGTCGTGTTTAGTCATGTATGTATGTATGTGTGTGTGTATTTATATATATATATATATATATATATATATATATATATATATATATACACACACACAAATATATGATGTATTTTTACAGTTTTGTGTGTGTATATATATGTATACTTTGTTTAATCATGGATATATACGTTTTTCAGTTCATACTTCATGTTTAATATTGTGTTAGATCATGTATATATAACAAATTTACAGCATTAAATTAAGTTCATTTTTTAATGTTCAGTATTGTTTAATTGTGTATTTATAATCTAGTTTTGGAGCATTCGATTTTATTCATGTATATCTAATATGTAATTTTTTAGACAACTTTAGTTCAGTATTTCTTTTTTTTGTTTGTTTTGTTTTTTTGCTTATAGAATTTCCTAAAATTATCCTAAAATTGTGAACACTGGGTTAAATTGAAATAAATTATGTAATTCATAGCACTTTTAAAGACAGTGGGATCATAATAATAATAATATTGTATATAATGTATATAGTAATATGTGTAAAAATGTAGTTATATAATTATTGCCTCAATGCCCTACATCCAAAGGCTTTATATATAGGGACTTTTATTATTAAAACTTACCTCAAATCTCCGCCGGTAAAAACGGATAAACTTTGTTCTTAATATCCTCCTTTTTTTCTGTAACAGATGTCTGTTGTATGCACGCTGAAGCTGCTCAAATATTGAATAAAATAAAACAAATAAAAACATTTATTTTCAAATTTCTCTCCAAATTTAGAAATAATTTTACTTTTATTTTAACTAGTGTGAGAGTGCAACGACGCTGTTGTGTGTTGGCATAGCAACGTGATACTTCCTGTTTCCTTTTCAGTCCGTCCTACGAAGACCGTCTCGTTTGATTCCAGGCTTGAGGACACTCTGCATACGCATCCTACAGAGGATGCGACCTCCAAAGGATACGACCTCTGAGGGCGCATCCTTCGAAATGAGACACAGCTCATGTTGTCGAGCCCTGTAATAGGTGGTAAACATCCGTACGATCTGCCTCCTTTGTCGCGGACTGATGACCCGATAGTTCTTCCTTCTATTTCTTATCCTGACATAGTGAATTACTTTAGTTTCGCCAAGCCCATTCACGAGTTCCGTTTGGTTCAATAGCATTGTTTACACTCAATGCCGCCGCAGTGGCCGACCTCCGGATTGATGACGTAACGTGAAAACACTCTATACACGCAGACATACCTGAAAGGCGAATAGTCATCAGATCCACTAAACTAGCGCTGAAACAGCACCAGAGCAAAACAATGCACTATAAAATCAAAACCGCTTTATCCACCTTATTTTTCCCATAAGAGTGGGTGCAGCCATTTGTAATTTTTTTGTGTCTGGCTTCCGGTCTCATCGACTGCCAGCTATTTTAAACTGCACAAAAAACTCGTTTTGCTGCTTGACATTCCAAACTGGTGTGTCTTCCCATATTATTTTAATGTATTATCTCGATTATGAACACACTGGTTTGTAGTGCAAACTGTTTTACCGTTTACTGCACTTCGATATTCTTCTCGTTATTTCCCTGTGGCGGATTATGAACCGGACGTCTAACACATTACCAGAAAACAGCTTACTTCCTTATTGAAAAATAAGATGGATAAGTCAAGCACAAATCAGTTTAAAATAACTGCCTGTTAAACCACAGCGCACTTACCTGCAACCAACGTCAACACACTGACATCTATCTGTATAACTGTCTGTCTGTCTGTCTAGATCTATCTATCTATCTATCTATCTATCTATCTATCTATCTATCTATCTATCTATCTATCTATCTATCTATCTATCTATCTATTCAATTCAATTCAAAATTGCTTTATTGGCATGACTGTAAAAAATACAATATTGCCAAAGCTTTGAATATATGTGGAGGAACATAATAATAACAATAATAGTAATGAAAAGATGTAAATTATATCTATCTATCTATCTATCTATCTATCTATCTATCTGTCTGTCTGTCTGTCTGTCTAGATCTATCTATCTATCTATCTATCTATCTATCTATCTATCTATCTATCTATCTATCTGTCTGTCTAGATCTGTCTATATATCATCTATCTATCTATCTATCTATCTATCTATCTATCTATCTATCTATCTATCTATCTGTCTGTCTGTCTGTCTGTCTCTATCTATCTATCTATCTATCTGTCTGTCTGTCTGTCTATCTATCTATCTATCTATCTGTCTGTCTGTCTGTATCTATCTATCTATCTATCTGTCTGTCTGTCTAGATCTATCTATCTATCTGTCTGTCTGTCTGTCTG